>CAWUHX010000032.1:46158-590524 GCA_963922205.1 Romanomermis culicivorax
AGCAGTGGTATCAACGCAGAGTACTACATTTGTTTCAAGAATTAGATTCCAATTTTGTGTTCAAAAGTCGTAATTTCTAGAATTTTAATTGAAAAATTTTAAAATCTGTAATTTATTTGTAAACTCTCATGAACTTGGTCGAAAATATATGAGTGAGAAGAGTATAAATTTCCGAAAGATATTTCCATGAAGCTTTCGAATTGATTTTACGTTAACAAAGAAATAATCGCATCAAAAAGCATAGAGACTTGACGTATTGATCTTTCTCAAAAGGAAAAAATGCGAATCTTCATTAAATATTATGATAAAATATTGAAGATTACCTATTAAAACATGAATTAATACGTTTAAGATGATGAAAACTATTATAGATTAAGTGATAAATGAAGGTAGACATGATAAAAGCCGCACCTGCTGAGCTACTTAATAAATAATCAGGGTTGGCAAAAACCCAGTTTTTTGAATCTTCATTTTTGGGTTTTTGGGTTTTTTGGTGGGTTTTTCTGGGTTTTTGGTGGGTTTTTCTGGTTTTCGGTGGGTTTTTCTAGGGTTTTTGTTCCACTTTTGTACTAATGAATGATCATTTTACTTAAAATATATATGAGAATGTTATTTTTAATGTATAAAGTGTATTAAATTGCTGAACAGTGTTCAAGACTGACTATACATTTGGTTGTAACATATTTACACGAGTCACGACTGCACATTGCACAACGATTTTATCGATTTGGCTCATTAAAACAGCGAACCAGAAACAAAAAAAGAAAGAAAAAAATGAAAACATAAAAAAATTCAATACAGAAAACAACAAAAAACAAAAAAAAGAAAAGAAAAACAAAAAACAAACAGAAAAAAATCAAAAAAAAGAAAAAACAACGAACCAGAAACAAAAAAAAAGAAAAAAAAAACATCAAAATCAATACCATACAGAAAACAAAAAAAACCCAAGGGAAAAAACGAAAAACAAACAGGAAAAAACAAAAAAAGAAAAACTAACGAACCACAAACAAAAAAGAAAGAAAAAAATGAAAACATAAAAAATACAATACAGAAAACAACAAAAAACAAAAAAATATAACAAAAAACAAACAGGAAAAAACGAAAAAATGAAACAAAAAAAGAAAAAACTTTAAAATTTTTGAAAACATTTAAAAATTTAAAAATTTAAGTGATAAATACCGAAATTAATGCAAAATATTGATTTTTTAAAATTAACTTTGAAACTTTGAAGAATAAACAAAATTTCTTATCAAAAATTGATGACGTCATTTTTTACCTTATCAAATTATAGGAATCGTGTATTTTCAATCCACGATTAAATGGGCCGATTCATCGGGCAAAGATTTGACTTCCGTAGCGCAGGAACCGTGTTTTTCCCATTCGTGTTTCCTATGAAAATTTTTTTTTTAATTTTGAAAAAATAAAAAAAAATTTTAAAAAAATTTTTTTAATGAAAAAAATAAAACGAAAACAAAAAATTTTAGGAAACATAAAAAAAATTTAAAATATAAAAAAAGTTTAAAATTAAAAAAAAACTAAAAACTAAATTCTTTTTCTGAAACAATACTATCTGAAAATTTAAAAGAATTAAGAAAAACCCAAAAACCCAAATTTTGTCAAGAAAATGCACCCAGAAAAACCCAAAAACCCAGGTCTTGCCAACCCTGTAAATAATGATGATTAAGAATTAAAGTAACCGGCGCAAAGCGCCGGAAAATTTTGAAATTTGGACCTCCTAAAATGCATCAAAATGCATCTTTTCAATATGGAAACCCCAAATTTTTCTTCCACATTTGTAGAAAGACCTCAAAAATTTTTTCCACATTCCTGATTTTTTTCCACATTATAGTGCAAAATGTGGAAAAAAAACAGTGGACACCATCAGAGACATACCTGTACTTGGGGGGGGGCTTGGGGGGGGGGACCCCCCCCCCCCAACTCGGCCAACCCTATACCCAAAATCATTTTCCCCCCCCCCCAACCCTCCCCCCCAGTTGGGAAAAAATAAAAAAATTTGTCAAAAAGTGTATGTTTTTTGGCCTTTTTTGGGAAAAATTTCGACTTTTTCCTACCCCCCCCCCAAAATTTCGGATTTACCCCCCCCCCCCCAACTGGTCGGAGGTCTTACAGGTATGATCAGAGAGACCATATTTAGAAAGTTTGGGAAACTGAGTCAAAGGCCTTGGCAAAGTCAATGTTCACTATGTCTAAGGAGTGTCCTTTGTCCAGTGGTTGCACAGCCCGAAATTTGTTTGCTGTGTGCAAAAAAAACAAACCCTGTGCGCAATAAAAAAAATCCTGCTAAACGAACGACTATGTTTGTTTTGATACAGTGGATAATGACCAAACAAACATCTCCCGACGTTGCGCTAGTACACAAATCCTGATTTGTCTGATCAACCGCATCATCTAGAAAACGTCGTCTGCTCACACAAAGAACATCTGGAAGTGTGGACAGATGTTGAGTTGCAGTAACAGTCATGATCATATAAATTGACGTGCACGTTTTACAAGTTACTACGTGTGATTCAGGATATATCTCATTCACTGTATTCAACATAGGTGTGATAGTACAAAGCATTAGGGAGCGAGATCTGCCATCAATGGTTATTGGTTAGCGGAAAAATTTCATACCTTCGATTTGATTGGTCGAAAAGTATTAGTCTACTCCTTCCTAACTGGGCGTGAGTCCATGCCTAAGCCTTAACTTAAGACTAAATCTAATCCTAAGCTTAAGCGTAAACCTAAGACTGAACCTATGCCTAAGAGTAAACCAATGCCTAAGCCTAAGCCTGGGTTTAAGCCTAAGCCAGAAAATTTGCCAGAAACAACTGTAAAAATCAATAAATTTAAAAATCAATAAAATTTTCGATCAATCTAAATGATGACAGATCTCGCTTCGCAATGCTTTTTGGTGTTAGTGATTGGCCGGAAACCCTAGCCGGTTTTTGGGCGTTTTTTGGCACCTATCCACTTTAGTCCCAGCCCCCCCAGGCCAGTGTTTAGAGTGGTGAAGGGGGGGACCCCCTAATTTTTTTTAAATAAAATTTTCAGCAATATCATTGTACTCATACATCACAATCATACCTATAAGAAGACCTCCGATCAGTTGGGGGGAGGGTAAATCCGAAATTTGGAGGGGGGGTCGAAAAAAGTCTGAATTTTTCCCAAAAAAGGCCAAAAAACATACACTTTTTTGCAAATTTTTCTAATTTTTTTCAAACTGGGGGGGGGTGGGCATAGTTTTTTTTAGCATTTTACAAGCCATGGCTTGTTGGACTGACAAAATGGCTTGTAGAATTTTAGTCCAACAAGCCAAAATGGCTTGTCAGAATTTTTTGAGTCATGTGTTTGATCATATCGGATACAGAAAAGATGCATTTTGGTGCATTTTAGAAGGTCATAATCTCAAAATTTTCCGGCGCTTCGCGCCAGTTATAACTTAAATATGCATTATTATTTATTTCCTAGCTCAGGCGCTGCTTCTAACATGTCTACCTTCATTTATCATTTAATCTTTAATAGTTTTAATCATCTTAAACGTATTATCTCATGTTTTAACTGGTAATCTTCAATATTTCATCTTGATATTTAATGAAGACTCACATTTTTCCCTTGACACATTTTTTGAGAAAGATCAATACGTCAAGTCTGTAAACTTTTCGAATCAATTATTCCTTTCTTAACGTAAAATCAATCCAAAAGCTTCATGGAAGTAGTTTCCGGAAATTTCTTCTCTTCTTACTCATATCTTTTCGGCCAAGTTCATGAGAGTGTGTGAATAAATTGATGGTTTTAAAATTTTTCGAACATAAAATTCCAGAAATTACGACTTTTGAACAGAAAATGCGAAACTAACTCTTCAAATAAGTGGTTGGAAAATTGATTTTCCAGCATCCCAGAATGTCAATACCCAAAAAATTTTTCCGGGGTTTCAGGCAGGAAAGATTAATAGCTTTTTTGGGCTCTCACTTGTCATCATAGAAGACTTAACCGTCGATTTTTGATGTAATTCAAAGTCATTATGTTCTTGGATAGTTTGCTGGAAAATTTTTTCCACAATGCTTGTAGATTAGACTTCGATCAAACTCAAAAATTTCGAATGTTTCCTGAATTTTGATGAATTAACGGCTCTAAAATGTTATTGAATGAATGTTGAATGACATCTCTTTTTTGATCGATTGCCGTGATGCTCAATATATACATTTCTTTAAAAAATAACCTAGCATTGGAATTTATTCACGTATACTGATATTATAAAATTGGCTTGTAAAAATTTGGAATGGCTTGTAAAATTTTAGGTCAACAAGCCACTTGGCTTGTGACTCGTAGGTCAAAAAAAACCCTGGGGGTGGGTGATATTGGGTACATGGTTGGCCAAGTTGGGGGGGGGGTCCCCCCAACCCCAAGTACATGTATGATCATACCTGTAAGACCTCCGACCAGTTGGGGGGGGGGAGATCCAAAATTTGGGGGGGGGGGGTAGAAAAAAGTCGAAATTTTTCCCAAAAAACATACACTTTTTTGCAAATTTTTTTAATTTTCCATACTGGGGGGGGGGGGGGGTTGAGGGGGTTGGATGATTTTGGGTACAGGGTTGGCCAAGTTGGCGGGTGGTCCCCCCAACCCCCCCCCCCAAGTACAGGTATGGATATGATCACAATTCCCAAATTAAATTATTATATTTACTTACTCTTCGTCAAATTTAGAATTTAAGCACTAATTCAAGCACACATAAACTAACTGAAAACAAGTCGTCTTCACTGCAAAAATTATTTTCTTTTTAATCAGTAATGTCTTAAAAATTTTGGAAAATTCCCCCCTTTTTTGAAAATCCTGGCCTGGAAACGGGCAGTGGCTAACATGTCACCAAGCTGAAAAATTTAAATAGAAATTAAAAGTCAAGTAGTAAAAATTAAAAGTCAGAATTAGAAAAAAGGGAGTAAAAATTAAAAGTCAGAATTACCTTTTTTATCACTTCTTAGAAAAACGGGAGTAAAAATTAAAAGTCAGAATTGCCTTTTTTATCACTTCTTATTAAAGAAAACTTGAAATATTTTCACAACGGCTTCAAACAAAATGCAGAAACACGGAGAAAATAAAACAAGTGATATGATTTGACGTCAGCAATATTAGAAAAGGAAACAAAAATAAAAACAATGAAAATAATAAAAGAACAAGAAACAGCAGAAAAACGGTTAAGTTAAGAGAAGAAAGAGATGAAAAAACGCGTAAGGGAAAAGAAAGAAACCGATGGAAGTACAAAATCAATTCAAAAAATAGAAAACATAGGAGTAAAAAATGCAAACAAATTAAAGAAAGACGAAGTTTAGAAATAATTTCAACATAGATAATCAATAGAATAAGTGTGAAAGAATAAAACGAAAGGAATAGAAATAAATCAAACAAAAAAAAAATTACAGAATAGAACAGCATGAAAAGCAGTTAAGGGAAAAGAAAAGCGAATAAAAAAGGAAAAAACGGGCAATGAACAAACAAGACATTGAATAAAAAGTAATGAGAGTAAAATTAGGAAGTAAATATAAAAAAGAAAGTAGTGAGCCACAAAGAGTAATATTGGAATGAACACAATATAATGCTGATTGATTAAAAGAAACGAATAAAAAGAAAAGGAAATACATGAGACGAAAATACATAAGTATAAATAAAAAACATATAACATTAATAGCCAACCTATGATGCAGATAGCCAGTAGCAGAAATTATGCATTGTACTGAAGACCAAAAAATTAAACATACATATTCCTTACTAACATGTTTCCAGAAGAAAAAAAAGGATTTTCGCCATATAGCTTTCTCCACACAAATTTGCTCATGTAAGTGTTGAGTAAAATATGATGGGTACCACATCGTTGCTTGTGCTTTTGGTCAGCCTTCTGCCACATGGACTCCACGTGATTTGTACAAGCCTTTGTTATAGGATCAGTGAAATTTTCAGAATGATTAACTTTCGGATGAGTATAACCCATCTCAGGAATTTTATCGTAAGCTTTCCAAAAATCCGAAATTACTGTAGTACCTTTCTCGACAAATTTTTCCAGTTTTGGCAAGAGTCCCTGCATCACGTTTTTCTATGGAAACAAGATAACAGCGAGTACTTCCAACTCTGATGCCGCCAAAAACCCATTTTTGCTTAACAATTTGGCCAACATTATACTTTCTTCTTACCAAGAGGCATTCCTCAATTTCTGCTTATCTATTTCTTGGCACCAGTGATAAACAAATTGAAAAATTTTGCTAATAGCAAGGTGGGAATTTTGGAAAAAAACTGCCTTCTCAGAAACCCCGTTTGCTTCTACATTTTCCGCAACACCATTTCAATCCATCATTTTTGTTTGCGGTTAGCAGCATCATAAATTGATCGGTTTGCGCACAACTTTCGCTTAGGCAACATTTTTCTTTGTGTAATAAGTTTCGCTCCAATAGCCAAATAATACAGTCGGCTTCGGATTTGCATATAGAGAAAACGTCTTTCAATTTCATTATCACAAAATTCCGAAATTCCGCATAGAATTGGTCAGAGAGAACCAGTTTTAATAAAAAAGACTGCACTTTGACCCTACATGCGCATAGGGGGTTGGGGGGAACCCCCTACCTGAGATCCTGGCCTAAAAAAATCGTCAAACACCCCCCTGAACTTTTTTTAAGACAGTTTTTTTGATGATTTTTGTGCATATTTTGTATTAAAAACAAGCTTCCAGCACTTTTTTTGTTTTTCTGCTCACCCATCCCCGCCCCTCCCTCTGGATAGAAAGCTCAAGGACCCTCCCCATCGGAAAATTCTTGCCGTGCATGTCTGACTTTAACTACCACACGCAGACAGATAGTTTAAATTATTCACTGTGGAAATCACAACTTAATTTGTAAACAGATGCAGTTTATATTATTCATTTACTTTACAGTGCTCTTTGTTCATTTTTCTATTTTGGATGCAAGTTTCAAGTTTACTTCCAGATTCCCGATAACTACACTGTTTCTGAGGCCTGAAACTATGCGTAAATAGATTATTTTCTGCCTTTCCTTTTTTTGTTTTCTCTCTTTTACTTTTTTTCATTTTATCCATTTTCTTTTTTTGCTTTCATTTATCTTATTCTTATTTGTTTTCTTTTCATGTGTTTTTTATTTTGTGTTTAATGTTTTCATTTTACTCTTTCCTTCTTCCTAGCTCTATCTTTTTTGTTCTAGCCCTTTCCTCCTTTTTCTCGTTTTTCCCTTTTTATAAATCTGCATTATATTGTGTTCATTCCAATCAGAGGTCCCCAAGGTCGAAAATTTAGGTAGGGGTAAAGTCGTAAACTTTAAGGGTAGTACTTGAAATATGCCGTGACCTTTTTTTTTTTGTTTTTTTTTTTTTTTTTTTTTTTTGCTCACCACTTTTTGCCAAGGAGGGGGGAGATGTAGTACTCTAACCACATACAACTTACATAAATGAATAATGCCCCTACTTTATGCTTTTTACACTCAAAAATCATTTACTGGTTTAACTCCATTTTCCAGCTCCCAATCGTGCAACTTTAATGCACTAATTATACGTACAGAATAGTCACACTTTGAAGACTGTTGTGCCAACTGATTCCTGCACATTTCAAGAATCAGGCACAAACGTTTGGAACAGTATGGGCTTATCCCATCACTGATTAGGCTTGGAAAAGTGCTTCGAATTGAAAGTCCTGATGCTGAATGTGGCTTTAGTATTATTAATCCCATTAGACTATGAACTACTAGTTTCAAACCAAGTACCACTCCTGATCCACGTCAACAGACTTCACATGTCTCAACTCATAGCAGGAAAGTATGCCACAGCTTGGGTAACCATATGCGCACAGAAGACCCAACGCAGAAGCGGGGAAAAGGAAAGCAGAGCATGAAGAGGCAGAATTTTAAGAACATAATGTTTTTCTTCCCAAGGGGCGATTTTTTGATTAATCACATATACATAAGTCATTCATTATTTCATCTCCTAATTATATTTATAATGATTTCCTACAAGTAGTATATATTAATGTACTGATATCCTTTCATAAAAATTGCTATATGACACAGAAGTTGCATACTTTCCCATTATCATTTGCTCAGTAAATGTGTCAAAAAGAGCAGTGAGTAATTCCTCAGAATCACACATTCTGCAATTTTTCTCGAATTAGTATAACCTACTGGGGAGAGGATGAAGTCTACCAAAATTTTTTGGTATAGTGAGCTGTTTTTATGGGGGTAGTAAATGAATTTTCAAATCTAAGACGGGGGTAATACCCCCCCCCCCATACCCCCCCCCCCATGGGGTGCTCTGATTCCAATATTACTTTTTGTGGTTCACTTCCTTTTTTTTCTATTCCTTTTACTTCTTAATTTTACTTTTATTACCTTTTTATTCAATATCTTGTTTATTCATTGCTCGTTCTTTACATTTTTATTCGCTTTTCTTTTCCCTTAACTGCTTTTCATGCTGTTCTATTCATTAATCTTTATTTTTTCTGTTTGATTTATTTCAATTCCTTTCGTTGTACTCTTTTTCACTTATTCTATTGTTTGTCTATGTTGAAGTTATTTTTCAACTTTGTCTTTCTTTAATTTCTTTGCATTTTTTACTCTTATGTTTTTTACTTTTTGAATTGGTTTTGTCCTTCCATCGGTTTCTTTCTTTTCCCTTACGCGTCTTTTCATCTCTTTCTTCTCTTCACTTAACCGTTTTCCTGCTGTTTCCTGTTCTTTTATTATTTTCATCATTTTTCTTTTTGTTTCCTTTTCTAATATTGCTGACGTCAAATCATATCACTTGTTTTTTTTTGTCCGTGTTTCTGCATTTTGTTTGAAGCCGTTGTGAAAATATTTCAAGTTTTCTTTAATAAGAAATGATAAAAAAAGGTAATTCTGACTTTCACTTTTTACTCCTGTAGAAAAGATGTTTCATCTTTTGATACAAAAACTCGAAGTCACATGCTCAACTAACGGGTGAGGCATCAGCATCGTGCATGGCACGCTCAGTCACTTCTATTCTGAGCTCCGTGGCCCATTCCCGCTTTTGACAGATGATGTTAGAGGCGGGTGTGTTTGGTTGGGAATGTGAGCAGCAAGCTCATATTCCTAATCTTGCCTGGGGTTCGGTGGAGGTCTTACTGTAGTTGCCAGCGGTTGGGTTGACGCTGGGACTAGGCTGGACCAAAGTGAATAAGTGTGGCCGGTATTGCTACGGCTTGGCCGATTTTTAGCCGGTTTGTACTTGCGATTTTAAAATCAGGAAGGTTCATTCTGATGCATTTTGGAAGGTCAAACATAAAAATTTACGGGTACTTTGCGCCCGTAATGATTATTTGCTTGCTATAATCCAGCTCAAGAACGACCGTAAGTATATCATGCCTGTAATTGGGGGGGACCCCCACCCCCAACTTGATCGAACCCTATATGTTGGGACCCTCACCCCAAAATTGTGGGTTTACCCTTCCCCCAACTGGTCGGACCTCTTACAGGTATGAAGTATATATCTACTTTACTTACTAGTTAGCATACCTGTAATTTGGGAGAGGTTGGGGAGACCCCCCCCCAACTTGGCCAACCATATACTCAACCCCAACAGTTTGGAAAAAATTAGAAAAAGTTGGCTTCAACTTTTTTCGACCCCATCCCCCAAAATTTCGGATTTACCCCCCCCGCAACTGGCCGGACCTCTTACAGGTATGCTAGTTATCAACATTCAATAGATGTTACTATCTAATGACTCATCACGTGATTCAATCACTTCACCTTTGATATGTTGCATTTGACGAAAATGCAGATTTTTTCCATTTTTTCATAAAATTTTTGTGTGGTCTTCAAAAATTTTTGAACTTTGCGAACATAGTTTTCTGTATTCAGCAAATGATTGAAACACCATCAGTTTGAGACAGTGACAAATGTTGGTGATTGAATAATCAAAATTTTTTGTTGGTTAGCAGGTTTTCCCGTTGGTTAGCAGATTTTCCTGGCTCGTGGCCCCGGAAGCAAGAATGTACTATGATTCTACATTTTGGATAAGCACAGGTATGTCAGCTGTCGAATTTTTATGCAGTTTAGGTTTTCCACGCTTTGGTTTTTTGTTTCTGTTACTATGAATTCTTATAAATTCTTATCATAATCTGACTAAAAAATCGAAAATTTTTGTCTTTTCTCCATTATTGATAAATTACTGACTTCAGAAGCATGAATGAGTTCAGAAAAACTCAAAAATGCATAAATAAAGCACATTCTGTGCGAAAAACAATGGTTTGTATTTTGATGCCTGATTCTTCAATTTATCATTGTTTTTTCTCTCTTTTCAATCTGTAGTAATAAAATAATTCCTCTTCTTACATTAATTTTTATTCTATGTCGACATCTACTAAATGTAAATCTGGTGAACATTGCTCTGTAAAACTGTGGCTATATTTGTTGCATCATATATATTTCTTATATTTACATCACAGTACAAACTGAAAGAAATCATTTTTTGTGTATGGTTCTGAATATTTTCGTTATCTTTTGTACAGTGTGCTCTTCAATCTTGCAGTTTAGTGCAAAGCAAAGAGAAGTGGATGACCTATAAGTAGGTGTGTAAAAGTTCTCGGGTAACAAAGGGATGCAAAAGTGGACAAAGTTTTGTGCAAAAAAACTTGCTTAGAATCATACATGAAACAGAGCCCCGAGGTCTGGGGGGTTGGACGAATTTTTTTGGGCTGGGGGTCAGTAATTCCCCAAATTTTGGGGGGAGGGGTCTCTCAAGGAAAAAATCGATTTTTTTCACGAAAAAAGTCCAAACAATAGTTTAAAAAATAGTAATTTTTTCTAAAAAGACTAAAAAAATGTAATCATGGTGCAAAGTGCCCAGAAAATTAACATTTTGACCATTTTTTGTTCAAAAATTGATATTTTTCATCAAAAAATTAACATTTTTAAGTATTTTTCCGACCAAAAGTATGGGGATTCCTAGGGCTACCATATGGCTAGCCATAGGATTGGAAAATCCTGGGGGGGGCGATCGCCCAATGGCTAGCCATATGGTCGACAATTTCTGGGGGGGGTCCCATAGCACTTCCCTCCCCCCCCCAATGACAGGTATGCTTAGAATGATTTTAAAAAGTCTAATCATCTGCATTTTATAATAATTTTGTAATACATTTTTAATTGTCAAAAAACTTTTTTTCAATTAGTAATATATCTAATGAGAATAATTATGCATATATCAAACCAAAATCCAAATCATTTTATTTATTGCTTCCAGCGAAAAGTAATTAATAATAATAATAATAATGCAGTAAAAGAAACAGAAGAAACTTGTTAATAAAAACTGCAAAATGAAAATGAATGAATGAATTACTGGAAACAACAAAGCGGGGGAGTCTTGCAACATCATTTAACGGGCACCCCCTAAGTAATTTCTAAAATCTAAAAACTTTATTTTATGATGAAAAATGGTTCTATATCTGCTGGTGCTTAAGGTTGAGGTACCACAGTCTGTTGCACTGCTGCTGGTTGCATTTGCGGCTGCACTTTAGGATGGTAAGATTCCTCGAGGATGGTAAGCTGTTCTATAAATTTTTTGACACTCAATAACTTGCAGATTTTTTTTCATTAGATCTAAGGTAAAACAACCTCCTCTATCATTGAGTAATCTCCCTGGAGTCCCCTGTCTAAATACAATAGGTTGTAGAAAAGTATCTACAATGGTGCTAGCTGACTGATCCCGGATCAGTTCAGCTTCAACCCATTTTGTAAAATAGTCCTGAAAGACTATGACATACGGTCTCTTCTCACTTAGTGGATAAATACCCACAATGTCCACTGATACTATATCAAATGGACCTTCTGGAATTATTGGTATCAGTGGTCATACATGTAATGGAGCTCCAAGAAATTTTGCGGGCAGGGGTCCCTGAAGGAAAAAAAATTCGGTTTTTTCCATGAAAAATGTCCGAAAAACGGTTTAAAAAGTAGTAATTTTTGTCTAAAAAATGATAAAATATGTACTTATGGCGCGAAGCTCCGAGAAAATTGACGTTTTTGACCAGTTTTTGTTCAAAAATTGACATTTTTCAGTATTTTTCCGGCTAAAACTATGGGGGTCCCTAGGGCTACCATATGGCTAGCCATAGGATCGGAAAATCCTAACAGGGAGGTCGCCCAATGACTAGCCATATGGTCGATGATTTCTGGGGGGGTTCCCATAGCACTTGGCCCCCAATTACATGTATGTCAGTGGTGGAATTTCGGCGTTTCCCGGCTTAGCCATTTGACAAACTGGACAAAACTTGATCCAGTGCCTGACATCCTTTTCTATTCCAGGCCACCAGAACCATTTTTTAATCATAGCAAGAGTTCTTTTGAACCCTTGATGAGTCATCATAACTGCACCATGATACTGGTGCAAAGTATTGTCTTTTAGACAGGATAGAATGACCACTTGATCATCAGCTCCCTGTCTGGCTTTGGCAAATCATTTTCTTTTGGGTCTGCCAAACCAAATTCCAGTTCCTTTTCCGGATATAACCAGGTTATTCTTTCTTCCTTATGTTTTTCCTGGTTACTCTCCTTTTGCTTTGCCTGCCCCTGATTGCCATCGGGCTGAACTTGAGCCTAATCTTTTTTTCCGCTTCTCTGGCCATGCTGCTTGTAGTGATGGCATTTATCAAATTTGCTGGTGAGCTAGACTCTGGATCACCCTTAGAATCTTCAGGCAATATCTGGGTGAATCTGGAATCTGTGTCAAGTCTTTGACTTTCCCAGATTTAATCCTTGCTTTTCAGCTCTGGATATAATGGAGTACCATTTTCAGGATTATGATCTGTCAAAATTATGAATCTCTTAACCAAATTGAGATGTATCTCCTCAATTTTCTGTGCTTCCTGATCTTTCAGATTTGACTCTCATCTATCCTCTGAGAATCCCATTTTTGTGGTATCTTTTCAGCTTGATCATGTGGTTTGTTTATCCTTGAAAGGAAATCTGCCAGAGCATTCTGTTCACCAGGCACATATTCTAATTTATGGTTGAACTGTGAGATAAATGAATACCATCTCTTCAACTTACCATTGGTCATGGCATTCACCTTCATTGAGAGCAAGGGCTTGTGATCTATTCTTATCATCACTCTCTAACCTACCAGATAGTGCTTGTATAACTTCAAACCATACAGTATGGCCAGACATTTTCTCTCTGGGGCTGACCATTTCTTTTCATCCGCTTTTAAAATCCTGCTATTGTAAACTATTACCCAGTGGTCAGACTTGGTCTCGTGGTAGAGAACTGCTGCCACTGTTGTTCCGCTGACATCTGTCTGAAGGACAAAGTTCACTGACCCGTCCAAAACTGGGTACCTCAGAAAAGGCACTAACAACAATGCATCCTTTAGGCTTTGAAAAGCCTGATGATGAACCTCTGATACTTCCCAAACATAGTTTTTTTCAGTTAACTTGTAAAAAAGTTCTGCGAATTTAGCTAGACCTGGTATGAATATCTTGCACCATTAAAGCATTCTTAAAAGCCTTTGGAGTTTTTTATTAGACTCTGGAAATGAGAACTCTTTAATGGCTTTGACCTTTTTTCGGATCTGGGGAAACTCCATCCGAATTAAAGATTTGTCCTAAAAAATCAACTCTCTCTGGGAGGAATTTGCACTTCTCTAGCTTCAGGGTCAACTGAGCCTTCCTTAGAGCTTGCAGGACTAGCTCTAAATTTAGGAAATGTTCCTCAAATGTGTTTGAGAATACAATTATATCATATATATAGACTAGAGAGATTTTCCATGCATATGGGTGCAAAACTCTTTCCATCATAAGCTGGAACTCTGCTGGCGCATTTAAATTTAAATTGATATAGCCCTTCCTGGCATATGAAAGCAGTCCTTTCCTTGCTTTCCTCATCCATTGGCACTTACCAATAACCTGACTTTAGATCCAAGGTGGTATAAAATTTTGCCTCTCCTAAACAGTCTAGTTAATCATTCATTCTAGAAATGGGATATTTGTCATCTTTTTTCACCTCATAACTCATAGCAGGAAAGTATGCCACAGCTTGGGTAACCATATGCGCACAGAAGACCCAACGCAGAAGCGGAAAAAAGGAAAGGAGAGCATGAAGAGGAAGTACCGTCAAGTGGGGTAAGTTGAGACTGCGGGGTAACTTGAGACACTGGGAGGGAAAAGTGTTTTTTCAGCAATTTTTTCGTCACACATTAATGTTTTTCCTTATTATACCGTTTGATTTTGTGTATTTTTTTATGCTTTATCAATATACATTATGCATGTTAAATGGAATAGAATGTAGCTTCATATTTTTTAGCTTAAAGTTTCAGTTTCAGCTTCATGACTTTTTCAAAGGTGCTAAACTTTGATATTTTTCAGATAATAGTTTTAAAACTTATTTTTTGAAGTTGCTGTACGAGTACGCATACATCATCACACCAACGAAGAAGTATGTACGATTTTATATAAGTTTAGTGGGTTTAAGCTGGCTCGTATGTCTCAAGTTACCCCTTGATATATTAGAAAAATGGGGTAATTTGAGACACTCGGGGGTAACTTGAGACTTGTGATAAATAACGTTGTAAACCAGTTTTTATTAACAGATGCGTAATTATAAACGCAAAGTGGGCGCCCAATCGACCCTGGGCATGTTGTCAGGAAATCGTGTGTTGACTCCTAAATTAAAACACGTAATAATTAAAAATAAAATGATCAAATAATGTAAATAATTAACACTTACCTAATCAATTGAAACTAGATAATTATAAGGAATAATTAAAAATAATTAACAGATAGCCCCACTCCGCTACCAGTGTCTTATAAGGAATAATTAAAAATAATTATGCTCTGTTGACAAAAAATCAACCGATTTTTTGTCAACAGAGCATAATTTTTCGCTGTCATGTTAATCTTGCCTTCGTTAGATTCGTGCATTATCTATTTCAGTGCCATTCATTTATCTCGTCGTTAATAATCTCGTTGAATTCCAGTGATTCCAGTGCTATAAGTTCGTAATTTCCGTTATTTTCGTTTCATTTTTGCTCAAAAATTTGTTTTAAATGTTGTTTATGATCTAAAAATGTTATCTAGATAAGTAATTTTACGTTCTTGTTTTTTTAAAACACCGTTTGTGTCTCATGTAACCCCATACGACGGGTTATTTGTGATTGAATATGATCCTCAATGCATTTTTTCCGAAAATCTCAAGTTACCCCATCACGGGGGTAACTTGAGACACCCTCGATATTTTAAAAAAAAAATGGAAAACGGTTGACTTTTCCGAGTCACCGTTTCCCATACTTGTAGCCACACCATTTATGCTTGCGATAATCAAATTTGAGGTTTCTAGGTCAAACGAGTCAAAAATGGCACGCATTTTAGTGGCGACAAATCGTCAAAACTGTCTCAAGTTACCCCACTTGACGGTATTTTAAGAACATAATGTTTTTTTTCCCAAGGGGCGATTGTTTGATTAATCACATATACATAAGTCATTATTTCATCTCCCAATTATATTTATAATGATTTCCTACAAGTAGTATATATTAATGTGCTGATATCCTTTCCTAAAAATCGCTATATGGCACAGAAGTTGCATACTTTCCCATTATCATTTGCTCAGTAAATATGTCAAAAACAGCAGTGAGTAATTCCTCCGAATCACACATTCTGCAATTTTTCTCCAATTAGTATAATCTACTGGGGAGAGGATGAAGTCTACCAAAATTTTTTGCTATAGTGAGCCGTTTTTATGGGGGTAGTAAATGAATTTCCAAATCTAAGACGGGGGTAATACCCCCCCCCATGGGGTGCTCTGGTTGCTATTGATTGTTGAGGGTCATAGTACTGTTTCTAAAATCTATTACGGCTCTTGCCTGAGGATGAGCCAAAAAATCTGTTCCCACTATAACATTTTCACCTGCTTCAGGGATCACAATTGCTTTTACTGGAAACTATCCACACAGGCTATCCATCCTAAATTGAATATACCCATGGGCTTGAACTGTTTTACCATCAGCTACAGTAACATTTAATATTCTAAGATATTCAGTGTAATCTAGACCCAAAGTTTCTTTCAGAAACTTAGCTGACATAACTGTGTACTGTGCTCCTGTGTCAATGAGAGCCAATGTCTTACATCCTCCTTTTGTAATGTCAATATGGAATGGGGCTGTCTTGGGGTACGTATCCAGCGATTGCTGTTCCTAAGGGCAGCGTGCCTTTCTTTATCACCTGTACTGCTGGTACTACAGTTTGAGCTGCAATAGCATTCATTTGGACAATGCTGGTCAATACTACATTAGGACAATTCACTCTCTGATTTACCTGGACAAAAGGGTTTATTAGTGATTGCCTAGCAACCATTACACTTGGATAATCCTTCTGGGGTTCCTGATTTGTGAATTAACCTTAGTGCGTAGTCTGAGTTGGTCCCATGATAGCTTGAGTCAGCTGAGGTTGCTGTAATGCAGCTTGTTGCTAGAAGTGCTGCATCTGCTTATACTGCTTCTGCAGTTCTTTCTGTCTTTTGAATTCCAGAAATTCATTATAGTCTGAATTCTGTTCAAAATTTTCATGGCTATCCTGATATCTGGAATAGCCAACATGATAGCCACATCTGCCTCTGCTGTTAAAGTTCCCATTTGGGTAACCTCCTCTACCTCGGTAGTTACCTCTAGTAAATTGTTGAAACTTTCTCGATTAAAAGTCGGAAAGTTAGCTTTGCCTCTGCTCCTGCACTCGGACAAAACTCGCACTGTCCTGCAGTCTGCAGTATTATGTGTTATGTTCTTGTGGAACTCACACCATGGCTTTGTAGGATCTCAGGAGACTTGACCTTCCTGGCTGGTGCCGGGTATTGCCACACCAGACTGATTTTCCATTTGTCTACCATAAACGTTTTGCTTTGAATTTTTTGACCACCTTTAATTGAAGTTTTCAACCAATTGTACCATTTCTTTAGAAATCTTCAACAGAAGAGACTCCTTCTTACCTTTTTCAATCTGAGCCCTAAGGGCTTCCCCAATTAGAATCCCCTCTATTTCAAGTGAATCACTTCTAGACCTCTGGGTTTGGGCTTGTACCTGATTTCCTAAACTTTGATACGGCTGCCAAAACCTCTGTCTTTAGCTCTGTTGAAAACCCTCTGACTGATTTCTGTGACTACCATAATTTCAGAATCATGCCCACTCTGCATGGCTACCTCATTGATAACAATTGGATCCTGCTGAGTACCTTTTGGCCCATATCTTTGAAAGGCATTTTTGCATCTACGTTCAATATCATGAACTTCAACTGCTAAGTCATACCAAGTCCTAAAGGTATGCTTAGAATTTTTCAGTTCAGACTAAAATGTGGGATCACTCTTGGACACAAATGTGCCAATAATTGGTCTCTATTTTGACTGATAGTCCAAATCTCTCTTTACTAGTTCCACTAATATACTGACTCTCTTTAGAAAGTCAACAGCCTGTTCTATAGGTCCTTGTTGGATCTCAAATAACTCTCTGGTTAACATTTCCAAGTTACACTCTGATGCAAAGACATTAATTATCGCTTTCCTGGCCTCCCTATAGGTCATGTTGTCACTTACAACGGCCCTTGGCCTGCCCTTAGAAAGCCTCAGCAGTGCTCCATACTTAGTTGATTCAGGTGTATCTCTATGAAATTCCCCTTCTAGTGCTGTCAAGAAGCTAAGCACTTGCTGATTTACCATCTTCTTGAGTCTGGGTAACACACCTTTAACAATATTCCTAATTACAATTTCTTGTGCCAAATTAGTTGTTATAATTTCCCTCTGATCATGTGCTGCTGTAAGAACTGGATCCATATCAGAGTATAATGACTGTAACATAATTCAGTTTGGATCTCATTGCAGTGGTACACCTTGATTTGATGGTATATTGTCTCTATCAGGCCTATAATCCCTATATGGGAAACATGCCAATTAATCTGGTCTAAGGGTATTTGGATCAACAATGTTTCCTCTACCATCATAGACCACTCTTAAAGTTAGATGCTGATGAGGCAGTCAGTTTTGATTCTGCTGGTTTACCGATTGCTCGGTTCCCTTGAATCAAACTTCTCTAGCTTGATCTCTCCAACTTCTGGGCTCAAAGTTTGGTCTTTGCGCTTCATTAACTTCTGGTCTATTACTAGGCCCTGTGCTTGCATATGTTTCAGCTAAGAGACAGTTGTCTCTTTCTGGACTCCTATTACATGGTCTAATGTGTCTATCCGGCACCTGTCAGCGACTTTCGGCTTCCCTTTTATTGTCCTCTGTGGCATTGTTCAGGATGATGTCGAATAAGGCATCAATGGTCCCCTTCAATTGGCAGAGCTGTGTCACCAATTTTTGATTGGACATTCTCGGAGCTCTTTCTGGTTGCTGGAGTCGCTCTGTTCTTATCAGATCCATTCTAACCATTGCTGTTTCATTTCGAGGTCAAATTGTTCAAATTTGGTCAAATTTTAGGTGTAACAATATCCCATTTCGGTGCCTCTAATTTGGCTCTTGGTGGTGATCGTTTTATGTCCAGAGGCATCAGCATCTAGCTTTGGATTTGCTGGGCCTGTCCTTTATGGGTCCATGGCAATCATTAGGGGGCAGACTAATGGCACACCCCCTTCCGGGGGGTGAAGTGCATTGCCTGCTATTGCAATTGCTGTACCCTCGTGGGATTCTGATCTGGAATCACTGGGTCCAGAGCAGCATGTTGTTGCTGATCTCTGTCTCCCAAATTGACTAGATTCCCAGCACTTGCCACTCTGGGCGGTGATCTGTTCAAAGTATTACCTCTTGGTATCCTTCCATTTGGCATTTTAAATCCTGCTAATTTTCTGTAGAAGCCTGGAGGATATTTTTTTCTCCTAGTCTGACTACGAAGTTCCGTTATGAGGAGTTAAAAGCCATCACTTGTTGTGCAGGTCTTTCCTTAGGATCAAGAAAAAATAGACTCTGGTCATATGGTAGCTGTAGGAACCCCCATACTTTTAATCGGAAAAATACTGAAAAATGTCACTTTTTTTCAAGAAAAATGTCAATTTTTGAACAAAAAATTGTCAAGAACACAATTTTCTCGGCGCTTCGCACCATAAGTACATTTTTTATCATTTTTTAGACAAAAGTTACTACTTTTTCAACTGTTTTTCGGACTTTTTTCATGAAAAAATCGAATTTTTTTTTCCTTCAGAGACCCCTCCCCCCAAAATTTTGGGAATTACTGACCCCCGGCCCGAAAAAAGTGCTCCAACCCCCCCCCCCAGACCTCAGAGCTCTGTTACATGTATGGTTCAAAATCATTTCTAATGTGTTTTTTGAATATTTCTCATTAACTTGCATCTTATTCCACCAAAAAACCGACATTTTTTTGCAAAAAGTTTCGAGCTATGACCTGCTTGTAAATCAATATTTAAGTGACTTTGGAAGAGCCAAGCAAGAGGATAATTCATTTGTTTTGTTCGCAGATTGTAGATTTGACTTCATTCGTTTTCTGTTGTTGTTGTGTTGCAGAGTCTTTTTGTGCATCGTCCAGCAGCATTTCTTCATCTTCACTGTGATCAGTCTTAACTGTTCGGCATCTGAATTAATTGCAGAATTCTGTAAAGCACAAGCTTCTAATCAACAACTGTTTCGGCAAATTCATTGTCATCATGAATTTCGGGTTCGGCTTGAGCAGATATTCCAACTTCCATTTGATCGTCAAAATTATCAGAATGTACATTTTCGTTACTTCTGAGATTCTCAGCATTTCTCTTTATTAGGTTAATGCAGGAAAAGTCTGTTACCAAATGAAATTGCCATAATTTGTGACGTATAACTAGAAAATAAGGGAGCAACGCAATCGTTGTTGTAAAATAATAAAGCAATAAGGCATTTTCTGAAAAAATAATCACGGCTGGCAATTTCACGTGAAAGTATGAACTTGACCATCAAAAAAATTTTCCCCCAATGTGATGCCGAAGAACTAAAAAATTCTCCTCAAAAATGGTCGATTGAGGTCCCAGGGCCGTGCACAAGTGGGGGGCGGCCGCCTCCCCCCCCCCCCCCCCATTGAGGGAGCATGCAAACAGTGTATCGCGGTAAAATCAACATTTTCTGGGGCTATACAGTAAAAAAGTTTAGTCCGCCACCCCCATGAAAAAATCCTGCGCACGGCCCTGTGTGGTCCTGAAGCAAAATGATTTGTACCAAGGTTGTGCCTTAGGGGATGTGCGTCAATATTGGCATATGCTTGAGAATCAATCATTTTTTTATTACTATTTAAAAAAGATGTGCATTTTGGGACATGCTGACCCCCCAGAAATTTTAGCAACTGTAGTCATTGAAGAGACTCAATTTTATGTTTTAGCAGCATGATCAAATTTATCGACAGATTTAAAATTAGGCTTAGCTTGACATTAGGAATCATTAAATTGCTATGTTCGAAACTCCATCAGTGTTAGGCTCAAATCTTTGGAAAATGTCAATGTTTTCCGCGCATGGACATTTTTGGCAGTTTTAATCCGCATTTATATTACTCCTTTTTTAACCTAACCCCACTTTGAAATAATCTCCTGCAGCCGGGCCCTAGCCAACAAAAACCGCATCGGCTGCATATCACTCAACATTTGCCACATGTATGTCGAGATAATATTTCATCGTTTACATTTTCTTCATTTCAGATGAATAATACTATGAAATCGTCGTAGTCTATTTAAAATTCGCTACAATGGCGATGCACATGCCATTATCACTGGAGCTACGGGAAGCTGTGTGCTCCTCAACCATGGATAGTCAGTTTAAAATCGAGCCGATGAATCCTTCCTTTTATGGTCCTATTCGGCGACCGATGAGAGAATTTTTAGACCATCAAAACCCATTTTACATTCCTCCACATCAGTCGAATATCATTTATCGTCCATGTAATAATATTAGTACTAAATTTCAACAGGAAAATCGAATGTACGTTAACAATATGTACGGTCTTCGACAACGTTGGACAAATATGCCTTACAATCATGAGCCGCTGCCCGGCATTTCGTCGTTTTACGAGCATAAAAATCTACAATTTAGCACCGGTTTCAATCACAATCCAGGAAGTTATGTCAGAACGTATCAGGTTCCTCATTACAATGGTTATCGCTATCAGGTTATGGATTATGCTGCCCAAAACTCTACTTACCATCTGTGTAATCCTCCGCAGTTTTTGCCCAACATGTCGCGTTATGGTTTACAACATCGTTATATCACACCAAGCCAGCCTTTCGGCGTTTCTCAACAGAACAGTCAGATATCTAAAAAAATGAACGGTTGTATGAAAACGGAAGTCAAAGAAGAAAGGGATATCGTTGCCCATCAATCATCGGCGGCAAATGTAAATATTCATCAATATCCAATGCAGACTACGCCGAAAAAGGAGAAAACTTTGAAAATCGCTCGTAGGAAGTACAAAAAACTGCCGAAATCGACCAAAGTCGTTAAAATGAAAAGCCTTAAATTTAAACATTCCGAAAATCCGTTATATTTTTCGGATGCCCTTAAACTGCCCGACGACAGTCGCTTGCCGCCTACATCTAAGTTGACAGCTCGACAAATAGCTTCTTTTTTAGTGTCGAACAATAAGAAATGCAACGCTCTATTCTCGAACGTTGATAATTTGTGGGATTTTTTACCAAAAACCTGCGGCGGTTCATTATCTAGAAATCAGAAGTCTGTCAACGAGGAAGATTCAAATAGCATGATCAAGTTTACGGATCGGGACGATGTAAATTTGTATTTACAACGTTGCTCATCACCTACTGCCAATATTCCTTTATGGAATGGACTTAACGAATCAGGGCAAAGTGTTTTTCAAAGACTTGCTAAAAATTTGGAGCAAGCAAAATGTCAATGTGACTGCCTCGTTGGAAAGAGTAAGATACAAATTTTGGTATTAGTGCGCCTAGTGGCCACCCATCTTATAACGTGTGTAATGCAAAAGGTACCTAAAGTAACTGATTACAACGCATAAATTTAGGCAACAGGAACCAGGCTTAGGCTATCATTTAGCAAGCACGTTATACCATTTACACCTCGTTACACATTTTATCCCATTACAGAAGGTACCTTTTGCACCACACACACACACGTTATAAGATGGGTGGCCACCAGGCGCACTAATACCCACATTTCCTGGTTATGTAACTTAAAATGGTTGTAATTACCTTTTCTTGTGTGATGAAAATCTCCAGTCAAATAGTCATCACCGAGTTTCAAGTGTTCTGTTCCTCCGCGAAATTTATATTGCTCATCTACAAGCTTTTTTAGTACGAGTCCCATTAACACCCGTGCTAATGGAAAAATATTTCATTAGCCCGGTTGACGAGTGATACTTTGTTGGCCTCAAACAAGTGTGTGAGTTTATCAATTGTAATAACCTGCTTTTACTGTATTATCGACTCATGAAATCGTTCTTAATGTTGGTACTTTTCAAAAAATAAGACTCTGATTCTAGCTAAATCAGCTCATTTTTACATTATGCACTTGATTATTTGATAACCGACAAGTAAATATCCAGTGAGTAGTTTGACAGTAAATGTTTTAGGATGGCTAAAGTCGCGTTCTATTTAGATAAAAGTTTACATTGATTTATTGTATTTGGAACTGCGCTACTACTCCAATATAGGTTCTCGATTAATTTTTTCCAGCTTTTTGCTACTCACTATCACTGGTTCGCGTAAACTTGTCAAAATAACCGTTTTCAAATTGCTGAAGTAATGTCCAAGTGGTTAGAACCGAAGCTGATTGTGATAGTCATTAGTACGCGTTCTAACTTCAACAAATTTCCATTAGCACGGCTCTAGTTTCATTAACACCGTGCTAAAAAACCTGCTTATCTAGCTGATGTAATTTGAAGAACTAAGTAAAAATTGTGATCGTTATTCTTATAGGCTGAATTAAAGTCAATAAAGACTATCTACTGATTTTCAATACTTGACGATTAAGTCTGTATCGATGCTTTTATCCGTAATAGAATTCTATAGGCAATTTAAATTAGCTAAAAATGAATGCTTATTTTATAGATATCACTGAAAACGACGGACCATATTATACGCATCTGGCAGCTGCACCAACAGTCGATGATTTGAGAAAAATTATTGAATCTCGAACGGGGGAATATGGCGTCGCTGTTAGGATTGAACGTTTAATATTTACGTCAAAGGAAGGGAAAACCGATCAGGGATGCCCAATTGCCAAATGGGTAAATTATGAACTACATGTGTCGTATGCCCAAATCCACGTGGCCGGCGCGTCAGGAAAATAACGCTCGGTGAGGGGCTCGAACCCTCGACCTTCTGCATACAAGGCAGACGCGCTACCAACTGCGCTAACAGAGCCACGTGGATGATTCGGAAATTGTGGTTCTAGTGGTGGTAGTGAGTGCGGGGCATGCCGCTTAATGAATAGCCAGACGCAGCACTACAACACCCTTCCCCCTTCGAGGAGGAAGGGCCCCGGACGGTTACCAATGTCGTATGTCTAAATTCACACAGCCGGCGCATCAGAAAAATAACGCTCGGTCATACATGTAACGGAGCTCTGAGGTCTGGGGGGGTTGGAGCACTTTTTTCGGGCCGGGGGTCAGTAATTCCCAAAATTTTGGGGGGAGGGGTCCCTGAAGGAAAAAAATTCGATTTTTTTCATGAAAAATGTCCGAAAAAACGGTTTAAAAAGTAGTAATTTTTGTCTAGAAAATGATAAAATATGTACTTATGGCGCGAAGCGCCGAAAAAATTGACGTTTTTGATCATTTTTTGTTCAAAAATTGACATTTTTCATGAAAAAAATGACATTTTTCAGTATTTTTCCGACTAAAACTATGGGGGTCCCTAGGGCTACCATATGGCTAGCCATAGGATTAGAAAATCCTGGGGGGTCCCCAATGGCTAGCCATATGGTCGACGATTTCTGGGGGGGGTTCCCATAGCACTTCCCCCCTCCCCCCAATTACATGTATGCGCTCGGTGAGGTGCTCGAACCCTCGACCTTCTGCGTACAAGGCAGACGCGCTACCAACTGCGCTAACCGGGCCACGTGGATGATTCTGAAATTGTGATTGTAGTGGTGGTGGTGAGTGCTGCGCATGCTGCATAATGAATAGCCAGACGCACCACTACAACACATGTCGTATACTTTTAAGAACGGCATTTCAATATGGATGGTTTCGTAAGTAACGTTAGTACTTCCATCGATTTATAGCAGTTTGATTTATAAAATCTACATTATGGTTTATGATCGCTGGTTTCTAATCTGACAATTTCAACACTTGGAGCACCGAAAAATTTGATTATGTTTTAGCCATGGAGATTTTTCAATGAACATTGGCTCCTGGATCTTAAATTTTTTGGAGCTATTTGAAAATTTTTAGGGGTCCAGGCTTCTAAAATGACTAAAAAAGCCTGTCAGTGGTATGTTAGGTCTCAGATGGGAGGATTTACCCCGTATGTGCATGTATGTCTAGAAACCAAATGGTCTATGCATTGGAAACGAAAAAATCCTGATTTATACTGTTTTTTCATTCGGAATATTGCAAAAATTCGCCCAGTCGTCAGAAAGACGGACTATAATCTAGTGTCAATCGAAGAAGAGCACGAAAATTCAAAAGACTTGTTGATAAATTATTATCCTAGTATTTCAATGGCTTTGGTACTGTATCAGTAAGTGGGTGGTCATACCGTTGTAGAATATTCGAAAAAATTCTTGAAAAGTGTTGATCTTATCATTCTGTGCATTGGATTAGAATGTGAATGATCTCAGAATTGCAATTATTTTCAAATTAGAATATTGTCAAAAGGACATATCCTTTCAGCGTGTATGACAGGCTTGATGTTATATGCTAGACCTCTAGCTCGGGCCGGAAGTAAAACTGGACCTCCGGACCATACATGTAACGGAGCCCTGAGGTCTGGGGGGGTTGAGCCACTTTTTTGGGGCGGGGGGTTAGTAATTCCCAAAATTTTAGGGGGAGGGGTCTCTGAAGAAAAAAAAATCGATTTTTCCCAGAAAAATGTCTGAAAAATTGTTCAAGAAATAGTAATTTTTGTCCAAAAAATGATTTTAAAAAATGTATTTATGGCGTGAAGCGCCGAGAAAATTTGTTGTTTTTGACCATTTTTTGTTCAAAAATTGACATTTTTAATCAAAAAATTAACATTTTTCAGTATTTTTCCGACCAAAAGTACCATATGGCTAGCCATAGGATTGGAAAATCCTGGGGGGCGGTCGTCCAATGGCTAGCCGTATGGTCGATGATTTCTGGGGGTTCCCATAGCACTCCCCCCCCCCCAATTACATGTATGCTCCGGACGATCATTAGATATTTTTTCTTTTCAGTCATTTTTAGCTGAATTCTACCCTTTCCAGGTTATTCGCCGCCGAGATCCTCAAGAAAAGGTGCTCTGTCTTGTTCGACCTCGAATTGGTCATTCTTGTTCCACTGCCGTGTTATGCGTTGCCATGGTTGTATGGGACGGAGTTGAAAAATCTCAGGCCGATGATTTGTATTCTTATCTAATTAAACTATTACCTGAATACGGCAACGCAACAAACAGGCGTTGTGAACTAAATGAAGAGTAAGATTGATTCTATATCTTGTTGAAATTTGCATGTGCAACTAAAACGCGATGGTAAATCAATTCAGTGTCAGACAATGTTACACTAGTGTAGAAAGCTCTGAAAATTTTCAAATGGGAATTGATTGATTTTTTGGCAAGAGGACATAAATCGATAATTTTATTACTTGAGAGCCGGACAATACAAAGGCCGCCAATTTTGACTTCTGTTAAGAACTACTTCAAGACAGTCCGCTTGAGCGACTGATAAGTTTCTGGAATTCGCGTCGTGTCTTAAGGCACGAAATGTAGCGTGTCTGGAAGTTAGCGGTCTTTAGATTCTACGTAACGTATCTTCATGTTAATTTGGTTTCAACTAACTGGAACGTTCTATACAACTTTTTGTTTAGTAGAAACGCTCATGCTCAAAAGATTGATTCGTCCAATATATTGTTTATTTTTGTCTAAAAACATGTCTTTTTATAAAATAAGCAATAACTGGCGTATGACATTTTGGAGGAATTATGTCCAGTCCAAAATGAAATTTTTTCAGGCGTACCTGTGCCTGTCAAGGCATTGATCCCTCGATATCAGGCGCCTCGTTCTCGTTCGGTTGTTCGTGGTCAATGTATTATGATTCCTGCAAATTCACAAGATCGGTTCACGCTAAAAAATTTAAATTGAAGAATATGGAGGATGATGAACTTTTAGCCGACAAATGCCATACTTTGGCCGATAACGTTGCACTTGTATATAAACGCGTTGTTCCGGCCGCATATAGGAATCAAGTAAGTAAAGTGGCTAGCATCTTGGATGAAAATTTTGTTTTGATGAAGTCCTTTTAAGACTTTCACTGGTGAAAGAGCACAATCTTGTCGATTAGGCTACAGGTGCGGCGGCCCTTTTAGCGGAATTACAGCATGCGTCGATTTCTGTGCCCATGCTCACAAAGATGTGCATAATATGAACAACGGATGCACTGTGGTATGTTCCAATCTTGATGTTTAAATGAAGATTCATATACTGTAAAATAGAAATGAAATTAGTCCAAAATTGAATAGTTTGTCATAACTGGAAGCGACAAGATTTTTCAGAAGGGAAAATTTTTCAGAAAATATAAGCCAATATTATTTTTTCAATATTGAAAAGGTTACTTCTCAAGCATTGAAGTATGTCGGCCATGTTCTGGTGTTCCATGGATTCTTGCCAAGCCCGGAGGCGGCCAATCATGGTTTCGCTTCGGCGCCAGCCACGAATACATCCTATATTTTTGTCTTGTTTACACGAACCTTTGGTTTTAAACTTCGAAAAAAAACAGTAACACTCTGAACGTTTTATCTTCCGATTCGGCGGTAAAAAGAAAAAAATATTGTTTATAAAATAAATTTTGATTACTTAAGCGATTCACTAATTTCAATTTGGCCGAGACATTACAAAAATCTTTTATTCATGGTTGATATATGTACGTACGAGTATTGCTCAATTCTGTGGGAAATTCTAACCGGACAGGCAACGAAAATTCAAACTCGTGATTTTTGGAGACTTTCTTATTTTAAATATTAGCTTGCATTAACTTTCAGTTTTGCAGTCTTGGTTGCTATAAGTAGAATGGTGCTCTGTGGTTGATATATCGAGTCTAGTTTATTATTTTAGGTTGTTACTTTGACCAAGCATAGAGGATTCTATAAACCCGACGACGAACAATTGCACGTTTTACCAAATTATTTATTGGATTTGTCTGATAAAAATCCATACGATCGAGTAAATTTTTGTGGTCTTATATTAAAATAATGAGTTTCCACATCAAAAGACTTTCTGGTATCAGGTCCAGTTGGCGTTAATTACCTATTAAAAATGGAACGACTGATTTTTTTAGACATCTTACATCTGCTAAAATCTCAGTTTTTCTTCACGTATTCCGATTGATTTTTTGATACATGAAACTGTATGCTGTATAGTATCAGGAAACTTTAGCTCGTCAGTGGGCAGCCTGATTGGAAAAATTATTAAAATATTGAATCTAAAAATAATCGAAAGAATAGTTTTCCCAACTGTATACCAGATAGATTGATGCGTGTGCAAATTTCAGCCAACTTATTTCAGCACAATCGTAGAAAGTCCATTTTTCTATCATCTTAGCTCAGTTTAAATTCACTTTATTAGTGTGCACCTAGAGTTGAACCAGTTTGGTAGGCGTTGTTTATTGAAAAAAGAATAGTGTGAAAATATTGTGAGCAGCTTGATGTAATATCTGAGTTTTTCACTCAAGTGCCACTACAGATATTTTGACTTCAAGCAGTCTTTCCCTAAGAATTTGCATATCTCGATTAATATAAGTTTCGGTATGCAGTAAATCGTCAGTTAAGGCTCAGCATTAGAAATTGCTTATTTGTGAAGATCTTGGCAGGTTATTTTTTTGCCTTACCTCAGGTGAGCCTTGGGGAATCCAACCCTACCAAGTAGAAAAATTGATTCTTTCAAAAATTGAAGTGCTGTTCTGATGCAAATTTTTTAAATTGAAAAAGATTTCGCTTGCAAAAGGACGTAGTATGTATTCTAAAGTTTTGAATACAATGTGATTCGAGCTTTCTTACCATAGTCGTCAGCATACATGAACGTGAGGGGGGGTTTGACCCCCAGCAGATTCTTGCTGACCTCCAGCAGATTTGACTCCCGCAGCGGATTTGACTCCCCCAGCGATGATTTAGAAGTTGACGAAGGAAAATGGGCAAGAGAAAAGAGAAAGTCGTCATTAAAATGGAAATGATGTTGTAGTTTAACAATTTTTCTAAACAAAGCATAGCTGTTTGGACGTTAGAAGACCTTTCTAAGACCTTTCTCTTCATTATCAAGAACAAAAAAATTTTGTATTCCACCCCCCTGTCCTGGCTGACGACCAGAAGAATTTCTATGCTGTGCATTGCATGTATGGTTGTCAGTGAAATGCGTGCTATCTATCAATGTACGTGACTGTGTCAAAAACTATACGTAATTTGATACTTCATCTTTAGCTAATCTTTCGATTTGTAAACGCCACAATTGTTTAGTTTTCAGCATTTCTAGTCAAAAATGTAAAATTTTGAGTTTAAACACACCGTTATAAAATGAATTCCTCTACAAAATCCGCAAATGAGTTGTGTTTAAAATTGACTTATTTAAATTGTTTGAAACTAAACTATGCTTCTAGTAATGCGGAAGTTATTGTATTTTGTCCCTTCTTTTTTCATATTATCTCTTTGGAATAATCTCGTACATTTTACGCCGAGCCCATGAGATTTTTTCATCACGACTTTGAGCTTTGGGGCAGAAGATTAATTGAATTATTCATGTGTTGTTTTATGGAAGCTGTCTCTCGCTTTTTCCGTCCGTACCTACCAGGCCTGACGGATGCTCATAGCTTATGGATTTTGAGTAGATAAGCATTTACTGCCTGGTTTTTTGTATTCTCAACCCAGCAGCTGCTCTACGGACAGTTTTTTTACATATAACAAATGATTTTTGGCCTTTAATTCAAGTTCTCTCTGTCGGACAAAGCTCTTCACTACCCTGAAAAACAATCAATTTACCCCCTCAGGCTTACTGACCACGCACAAGTATGGTAGGTACAACCTTTCCGTTTCGATTTGGTGTTTAAAATATTACTATATTCCATTAGGAAGTGCCGGGATTGGAAATTTTAACCAGATATCCTATGCACACGTTCACCAGGAAAGAAAAAGCCGAGTCATGTAAAAAGCGAACCCTCAAATTGAAAGCCTATCTACAGATGCAGAAAAGAGCGCGATTAGATAAGTCGTGCAGTGATCCGAACGAGAAATTCATGTCCTCAGAGACTACTTCATCGGAAATTCAAGAAGGTATGTATGAAATTTCGTTTTCGAATTCCATATCCTCGTTTGGTCATCGTATACGACAAAAATATAGAGTTAAAACTCGAGATTCAATTCTGTTATGAGTTTCATTGCGGAAAAGTAATTTTCAAGGTTTGCACTACACGAAGGTTTTGATCGCAGTATACGCGTTTAATTTTATCTTTGCTTAAAATTGCAGTAATAATGAGAAAACTGCTGTTTTATTCTCAAGCGCCAAATGATGCTGCTGTTTACGTCAAGTAGCAGTAACAAAGCTTATGAAAATTGGTTCTATATCATTTAATTCCACTCATCCAAGTGTGAGGAATATATCTTTTTGATATTCGATCTTGAAATATTCTTACAAAAATATTAAAATATTACAAAAACTGTTACGTATGAAAAACACATTTGTGACAAGAAATCTCTTCCATCATTCGTTTGGGTCTGAGAAATGTATGAAAAATAAGGGACCGAGAAATCCTCAATTTTTTAAGCATTCCTTATTTGGTTAGTTTATATATTTTAAAGATACAAAACCCGAATTTTACTATTCGTACAATGAGAACCAGAGAGCTTTCAGTGACCCAGAAATAGGCGGCGTAGCCGTGGCGCTTTCTCACGGTAGTATATTGTTCGAATGCGCCAAAAAAGAGAACCACGCCACTACGGCCCTGAATCGACCCGATCGCCGCGATCCGAAGCGAATCAGTTTAGTTTTTTACCAACATAAATTGTTGAACGAACCGAATCACGGCGCCGAAAAATGGCGTCAACGTCGAATGACAAAGGAAAATATTCTTACGAAAAAAATCTCTAAACGGATAACATCACCTTTGAATTTCGTTTGGCCAAAAATCGACCCTCCCAGGACGTCCGAAGCGTTCGAAACCGCTCTTTTTCCGACTGCCGTGAAATTTTTCGAAACGATGCGTAGTACGTCGAATCCCGTGATGGCAAATGCAAATTTGACGTCGCAATGTGTTGTTAGTGGTAAACACAACAAGAAAATTTCGTAAGTTCGGTTTTTAGGTACTAGAATATAAAAACTTACAAAACTAACGAAATATGAATGCTGAAGCTGGATCAGTCGAATTAATGAATAAGCACAATGTTTCAAAAATTTAATTTTAGTCTAAAACCATTTATTTTATTTTTTTGATAAAATCATCATGAAATACGTGACATACGTATAATCTCTTTTTCTTGAAATGCTTGTTAATAATTAAAAGTGCAAAGCAATTACTATTAGACATTTTTACGATTATCTGGCAAATCATATGTCTCATTGAATGTCAGTATACTCCACTAACTGGTGACAATTTTTCGATTAAAAAATTTTATCGAAACAGCTCTGAGTCAACGATGTCGACAATAGCGCTAATTTTTGTAATTTATTAATTAACAAGCAATGCGAATTCCTGAAACCAATAAACACCAGATTGTTCAAAATTCCTATCCAAATGAGCCAGAAAAATTGATTATTTTTATTTGCATTTTACTTTTATGAAGACTTTCTTCTAGTTTAGTTTTTTTGTAGTATGTAAAAATCAACAAGTATGTAAAAATCAACAGTAAAATCAAAATCAACAATCAAGTTCAAGTTTTCTGTCTATACTTCGACATTAGATGCATAAGAATCTTGATACATGTAATATGATAATTTGCTACTGAATGCATAATGCAGTAAACAATGCTTTCTTCTCCAGGGTTTTTCTCTGATTGTTTGACGCATAATGGAGTTGAGTTTTCATGAATCGTTGATTCTGTGGTTATGAGTATTTATGAGTATAGTCAAATCGACGTTGTGTATTTATAGATGTGATTTTTTACCGCGTAGAGAAGTGATCAGCGAGTTTAATAATGGAGAGCTACGCTTAACGTTGCTCTAGTGTATATTTTGCGCTGTTCATTGTATATCGTCCACTCTACTTGCACTGGAGATACATTTTGGAAACCGTTCTTTCTGATCTTTGTTCGTTTCCTGGAATTGTTACGCATAAGGTAGCTCACAATTATTATGTATATTTTTGGTATTTTGGATTGCATATTTTCGTGATAATATTTTTTTATTAGTCGATTTTGATTTGTAGTTTTTATTTATTTGTTTTAAAAAATTATGAAGTTTTTCAGTGAGGTTTACCACTGAAAACATTTATATTTATAGTCTATTTTAAAATGACAGATGCAGCGGATCGATGGGAGTAAATTCAACATGTAAAAATATAATTAAGTTAATTGCTGTGATTTATCGTCCACGAGCTATTATCGGGCAAACTAATTTTCTTGGTTGAAATGATTATTGCTCTAGCATTTATATTTTTAGTTGACTTAGTGTTCAGTATGCAGTTGGATATCTACAGTTTTAATTCTAATCAAAAGTGAATAAGCTTCGGCTGTCTGCATCTGCCATTTAATCCTCGAAACGCGAAGTTCTCTTGACCCTACCTCTGCGCCTCCTGGTCCGAAAAAAAGTGATATTATAAACGGCATGCAAAAGCCCCAACGGAAAAGTAATCACCTCTGAGTCCCTGAAAATCTTAGGTAGAATCGTCAATTTTTATTTCCACCAAAAATAAAAATTTCCACCAAAATCTGCTCTCTTTATGATAGATCGATGAAGAACAAAAAGCCAGACAGTTACAGACGAGCTTTCGGCTCGGAAGCGCTGGTGGCCGTTGAAAAATAGGATCTTATTAACAATTTTATTGCCACGAGTTCTTGAGTCTAAATCAGGTAAAATTTGTGGCAGCCAGATTGTCAATAAAATCCGAAGAATATTAAAAAGGCTGGCTGACTTGGATTTTATCCCTAGTGCACCGCGTTTAAGGGTTAAAGTGAATGGACTACAGTTAGTTTTTCGAATTTTGTCTATTTTATACTGCTGTGGATTAGCTTTAGACTGTCGTTGTGTTGTGTCCAAGCATATTTACGCCATTATTGGGCTGTTGAAGATGATTATTTTTAAAATAAAAACCTCTGTTTTCGTTGTAAAAAATTGCGTTTGAACTTCACAGCGGGATATGAGGGCGACTTGAAAAAATTACTTACCAATTGATAAAAGTCACCCTCAAATATGATGCACAACATTTTTTCAAAATGTATCGCAAAAAAATCAAGATGTTAGGCCCAATTCAGAAGTGCAGTCGCCGATTGAATCCTAGGAATCGGCGACAAAAATCCTTGGATTTTTTTACTTCTGAATTGGGCTTTCTGCAAATTGCTGCAAATATAAGTTCATTCCTTAGAATCGCCGAGTGTCGACGATAACGTAAATCCTAGGGATCGGCGACAATTGTCGATTGTCGGACTTCTGAATGACCTAAGTTTTTCGATGTTTGACTTTCTTTTCGAGTTCATTGCATCTTCAACATTTTTTTCAAAATGCATCGCAAATAAATCAAGATGTAAGTTTTTCGATGCGTGACTTTCTTTTCCAACGCATCGCATTTTTTCAAGATAATCTAAAAAAAATCAAGATATCAGCTTGAAAAAAAAATCAAGACGTTATCCTTGAAAAAATTACGATAGCATCTTAAAAAAATTCGACATCCCATCCTGAAAAAAAATCAAGGTAGGCGGCGCATCAAAGGATGAAAATTTGCTAAGTATATGTAGTCTGTTCATTTGCAAATGAGCCTCCGGTAACAAAATAATCCGTAGAGATCAGTGATCAAACAATAAATCTGCGTCGTAGGGCGACATTTTTTATTCTCAGTTTGTTCGCCTACCCGCTACAGTCATCTCGAGAAAAAAAGGTGTCCATGCGCAAGTTGCTTATTATTTGCATGAATTTTTGCATTCTGCGTGCCGAGGCTCATTTGGAAAAAATAGATTACAGCCGATTTGCTCCGAATCTGGAACCCTTCAAGGTGGGTTTCTGAGGTCATGGCTTGCTGGCGGAGGGCATCCTTTGTATTTTACGGAGTTTCGGAAAGGGGGAGGGATGTTATTTTTCACGGAGAATCCGGTCACATATTGGTTTTTATAAAAAATTTTATTTTTCGAAATTTTTCAGAAAAACGTCAAAAATGCTCGTTTTTCAACCAAAATGCAGTAATTCTGGGAAATGATCAAAATTTTGGACTTTGTCAGCTGTTCTAAGTAGACCCCGGACGGTTAAACCGTAACCGCGGTTAACCGTAACTGCAACCGCTAACCGTAAAAATTTTATGCCACACGATTTTGTGACCAGGAGTCGAAAAATGATAAGTTTGTATACGTTAGTAATTTCGTACTGTAGATTACTGTAGGTATTTTTCCATGTAAATTTGCATATATTTTTTGTAGGTACTTCAACTTCAGACAGTTCGTTTTTCCAGACATACACATCATTAATTCTGTCTGAGCAGTTGAATAATTATGTACAGTGTGCTCATTGTTTTCAATATTTCTGTAAGTACTTATCTTTCCGTTTTTCGTGTACTCATAATTCGTTTCTGTGCGACTCTAACGGGACAGGACAGGTGCCGATCATCCAAAAATTCAACATAAAAAAATATAAAAACAAAAGACGCATGTTGGTTATGGTCCGACTGTAGCAGGACCCGGAACAGAAAAACAGAAGACAATGGTAGTCTAGAAAGTACATAAAAACCACTGCGCATTACAGAACACACAAAGTGTGTGGTACTCATGAACAGTAGCTGCATCCGAGCGAACCTGCATGCTCTGCATGCAGGTAGGAGGGTCAAACAGTGACCACAGAAAAATTGCCAATCAGGATCAGCCTGAAAGGCGGAGTCTCAGTTGTCCGACTCAATCAGAATTTATTAGAAAAAGGTCGGTCAGTCTTCTTTCAGTTCTCAGCTCAGCTCGGCTCAGTTTTCCAGTTGTGCAGTGCTTGTTCATTAGTTCAGCTGTTTATAACAGCTGAAAATCAGTCTATAGTTTTCACAGAGCAGTTTGGAGCAGCCATTCTGCAGCAACACTCAGAAACATTACCATAATTTTACCAAAATTTCGGCGGCCGTCCTATTGCCCGTTTTTGTCCAAATTCGTCGTTTGTCGTTTTCCAATTTTCGTTTCCCGTCGCGTCTCGAGCCTTTTCGTTTCCCGTTGCGTCTCGCCCGAGCCTTTCCGTTATTAGGTAACATCTATTGTAAATTATCAAATAAATACTATAGTTTTCAATCAAAAAGAAGAAATTGACTTTGGGAAACCCCATCCCATTTTCTCTTACAGTATCTGACGTCATTTTCAGTACAGTTGACGTCACATAATTTTTGGTGACCTAACGTCAGGGGAATTTTCAAAAAAAAAGGAAGCCTTATCCAAAAACTTTTTTTTCTGTCGGTATTGATACTTTTGTGTAATTGTGTCACTACGTTGCATTGTGTCAAAAATCTGGACGAACAAAAAGAAACCTTGAGTGAAGAATTTTTGCGTATACAAAAACAAGCAACAGATAGTGCACGTAGGCTCAGATCCAGAAAAACAATGATTGATCCTGCCAGCTTGATGAATTTGGCGAACAGCGCCAGTGCAAATAGTTCAGCTAGTTCTACCGCCAGCAGTAATGCGGTCGGTTTTCTTTCTGCACATCAAAATCGAGCTGCTGATCCATTTGCAGACGTTTTCCAAGACGTTTTGACGTCCGTCCTTGACAGACGTTTACCGGTGCTTGAGGAACATCTCGCCCGTAGAGTTGCATCAGCAGAACAGGGCATAAATGACTTGCGAATAAACAGTTTACGCAGTGATCTATTGACAAAAAATGCCGAATTTTCGTATTTTTGCGGATCACCATCAGAGAATTTCGATGAGTGGATCAAAAAACTTGAAAAACAAATGTTGTTGAAAGGCATCAAGCAAGATGATGATGCGATAAAAATCGTATATTTGGAGTTCCATTTGAAGGGCGATGCCCTAACAAAATTTGAAAACATATCAAATTCTCCAACTCCACCAGTCACTTATGCCCAGTTCAAAGCAGCTTTGTCATCAGCGTTTCCAAACACCTATGATATTTTTCATCATAGAACGATCATTCGTGATCGAAGACAGAAACGCACTGAAACTGTCACAGCCTACTTCAATGAGCTGGAAAAGCTTGGCCGTTTAGCATATCCAACTTTTGATGAGGATGCACGCGTAAATTTGATTGAACCAATTTTTCGAGACGGGTTGCTCCCGGATATTCAAAAAGCTTTGCAATTCAAGCGTTTCCAGAGTTTTAAAACTTTGCTTGAAGAAGCGATTTTTGTTGAGCGAGAAATTTTACGCCAAGAAAGTTGCATCACTCCCGTTTCAGTAAAATATGCAGCACCATTAGCAGCTGAGCATGTTTTTTCTGTCCAAAATGGCTACATGAAACAACAAATTGATTTGCTTATGGAACAAATGAAAAATATGAAAATACAAATGGCGAATAATAATCAATCAACCAAAAAATCATACACCAGAGAAAAATCAAGTCCTACATGTTTCAGTTGTGGTAAAGCAGGTCATATAGCTAGAGACTGCAAGAAAAAGCTTACCTGCATCAAATGCAATCGTGTTGGTCATGCCGCTGCTGATTGTCGGGTTAGGTACTGCGACAATTGTAAGCATGCTGGCCACACCATAGATAGGTGCCGATCTAAAAATGTGACGTGCAATAATTGTAAACAAAAGGGTCATTATCAGAAACACTGCCCCCAAAGTGCCCAAAATAATATCACGGGCACAGCCAATGAATCTTTGGATGGGGATGATCCATACCTATGCACCACTGACTCTTTTTTTGGTGTTCCAGGCATCAAAACAATCATGAGTTTTTTCGAAGAAGAAGAGCTCGACTATGACGACGATCTTTTGTTGTCTGAGGCGCCTGACGAAAAAACAACTAACGAAGAGTCTGTCGAGACTCCAGGCAATATTACAGCTACTCACGGCGAAAATGCAAACAGCGATCAAGTTACCGAAGATGCATCAAAATCAGCTCAAAACAAGAATCAGGTCGCAGCTCAACAACAGCCTCGGAAACCGAACAAAAAGAAAGAAACTAGCCAGTCACGTCGCAAAATAGCGAAAACGACCCGACTATCACAAAGAAAAGGACGAAGTGGCAAGGCCATGAAAGACGCCACCCCGGCTACCCATCAATCAGAAAAATTAAAACCTCCGATCGAATCAACATTAAATTTTGATACAGTTTTGAAAACGTTTAAAATTCCGAAACTGTCCGCCTATCAACGTCAACGTTCAACACGCGTACCATTGCTTGAATTGGGATCGACGCAGCCCAACGTCTTAGCATACAAAATCGTAGCCTTGGGAATTGGACAAAATACACCAATCGCCGAGCCGATTCCAGCTACACTGATCGAAAATCGACAATCAAGGAAATCGGTTTTTGAACGTTTGGGTAATGGAAATAGCAATACCCTTACAAAAACAGCAAAATACACTCTTAATTTTCAGGCCAACAACAAAAAAGACAGCACCATAGTCGCAGGCGAGGTGGGGACAGGCAAAAGAAAAATCAACGACGCCAAATATCACGGTTCCAACAAGCTGTCGCCCACCAGATTGCCGAATTGCTGCAGTCGAATCAACAACTGCCAAAATTCGTTTTGGGCCAGTGGAACAAAAATAAACATTTTTGAAATTTTATTTTTGTTTATATTTTCGTGTTGTTGCATGCCCATCGGTCAGAGCTACCAAATCTGTGGCTCTGCCCGAAGTGGTCACTCTTTGGACATACCACAATTTGTTTCATGTTCGAAAATAAAATCACAAAATATCCCGATCACAACATTGGGAAAAGTATATGTGCCTCGCAGCTTTCCTGCACATACGTTTAGCTACAAATGCAGTATTCGAACTCGGAAAATTTGTACTCAAACCAGTTTTTTTGGAGCAAAAAGTATTGTTTTTGATCAGACCCAAGTGGAACATTTGACCCCAGCCGAATGCAGAATTTCATGGGAAACAAAAACTTTCAAACAACAAGATCTAAATCAAACTTCACTTGGTCTCTGGTCTACTAGTAATCAACTTACTGTCGAATATAGCTGGTGTTGCTCCAATCACTGCACCATGGTCGAAAATCTACTCATTGAAGAAGGTCAAATAGCCTCATGGGATGGAAAAACTTTAATCAGTACCTTAGGTGACTTAGGCGGTTGCAAGGCCACTGCTGGTCACTGCGTTTTGGACGATGGAGTTGCCATCTGGGATGGAACTGCCATTGAAAATGTTTGTCCATTCGAGCTGAAAAACATTTATCAAGTCAAAATCAGTGGCAATCATATGATAGTAGATGAGCTACAAGGTGCATTCACAATAAAAAATAGCACAATCTTTAGCAATCCCAATTGTCCAGAAATAAAAGGCACATATGTAACTGAACAAGGCATTCTGATAGGTGTTAAATCAGCAAATTTTAGTAATAAACTGATCAAAAATAGCACAGTCAATCTATCAGCCAGTGATCCTATCAATGCTAAGCTCAATTACCTTGAACAAAAAATTCACGATTTTGAAATGCAAAATTTTGAAAACATTTGGGACGAGTTTTGCAGACAAGCCCAACGTCATCTTGACCTTGTGTGGCAATTGCTCAGGCTTGATGCTACCCTCGGAGCTCGTGCTTTCTTGCAACGAACTGATTTAGTAGCTGAGTTCACAGGAGAAGCATTGAGCATCTGGCCCTGCAGACAAGTCAGTGTCTCACATGTTTACAGAAGCTATAAAGTCAATGATACTTGTTACAAAAACCTACCAGTGCTTTTCGAAAACAAGCTCATGTTTGTAATGCCTGGCAGCTCTGATTTGACAGATTTTGATCAAACAGTCAATTGTGACCATAGGCATGTGAGCTATTTCAGAGAAAATGGAACATGGGCGAGTGAAACCGGTGAAGTGCATGTTAGTAAAGTACCTTTAGAGGTCCTGTGGCAAGGAAACCACTCAGTTTTTCACTTCGATTCACCACCCATCTTCCATGATAAATTGGCTGCTGTATCAACGAGCCTGTCATTTCTGAAGCAATACATGTACAAAACACATCAGTTGGAACAAACAGTGAAACGCCTAGTAAATTACACCTCAGAAATGTCATTACATTCCAGCAGTGTTTTTGAAGCATTGTCAGGAAGTGGTCAAGCCCTGGGAAATGTCTTAACAGGAGCTGGACAAGGATTAGAACACATCATCATTGGCACTCATGAAGGCTTGACGCAAGGCCTAAACAATTTGCTCAAAGGGCCACTGCAGATGCTAGTAAATTTAGCAGTTATCATTGCTTTTATTGTGGGAATCATTTACTTGTCATATTGGCTAAAAGGCTGCTGTAAGCCCAAGGTTCGTAACTCAGATTATGAATTGCCCAGGCAAAACAGACATATATCACTACCACAAACGCAAATCAGGCAACCTGATCTTCCTACCATGGGAGAAGCACTCTTGGAGTTAGTTAGCCGAAAAGTTAGCCAAGCTCCACATCGCTACCTGTCGGTGCCACAGCACTTTGCTCCCACAGCCCCAAAGTTCGAGTATGTAAACACCATTACAAATACTCATCAAAGAACACCACACATCCATGTTTTGATAAATAAACAAGTCCTAGCAAATGCTATGGTAGATTGTGGTGCTACATATACATTAGTGGACAAATCAGTTGTTGATCAACTGGATAATGTTATCATCAAGCCAACTAATGTAGTACCCATCGCTGCTAACAATGGTGGTGTCCCACTCGTGGGATCAGTTTACATTACCCTGCAAATTGGCCGCATCACAGAAACTTTGTTGGCCTATGTCCAAGAAAACTGCCCAGCCGACTTGTTGCTCGGCTCAAATTTTTTGTTTCGTTTCAAGGAATGGGCAATCAACAATGAAAAAGCTTATGTCAGACTAAGCGATGAAATAATTCCTTGTTCTGGAGTACAGTACAACCCACTGAAAAAGCGTGGAGGCATCTACCTAAATGAACAAATAGTATTACCACCACGAAGTGTAACAGAATTTTCAGTCCCAGTTGCAGAAGAATACAAAAATAAACAGATACCTGTTGTTCAGTTCACTCCTGATGATCGCATGACACAGAAACATGGCATTTTCTTTGCTGGAACCATTTCACCAAATCTTGCTGGTCAAATTCGAATGTCTGCCATGAATTCCCTTAAAACTGAAGTAGTATTGTACCCAAATACTTGCATCGGTACAGTAAGGTGTTTGCCACCAAATGAAGAAATAAATACCATTCTTACCAGCAATGAAAAATCACCCAATAAGCCCACTAACAACCAGTTCATCGAATGGTTGAAGCAAAACATTGATTTGTCAACCACATGCCTAAATGAAAAAGAAAAACAGTCATTAATACTAATGTTAAGCAAATATCCTAATTTGTTTGCAAAAAGCAAAATGGACACAGGACGCACATCCTTAGTTGAACATACAATCAACACAGAAGAAAACAAACCAGTAAAACGACCAATGTTCCGAACTGCACCAAAAGAAAAAACAATAATAGCTGAAGAAGTCAAACAGCTAGAAAAACAAGGCATAATCAGTACCAGCCAGTCCTCATGGTGCACAAACCCTGTCCTAGTTCGCAAAAAAGATGGTGGTTATCGAATGTGCATCGATTTCAGAGGCTTGAATAGTGTCACTAAAAAGGACACATACCCACTACCGCGAATTGATGACATATTTGATGCATTGTGTGGTATGCGTTTTTTCACCACACTGGATCAGGCTAATGCCTATTACACGATTCCAATATCAGAAAATGATCGAGAAAAAACAGCATTTAACTGTCCATTGGGACAGTATCATTTCAACTACCTACCTTTCGGACTTTGCAATGCCCCCGCCACATTCCAACGTTTAATGGATGTTCTCCTTTCGGGCTTGCAATGGAAAACATGCCTTGTCTATTTGGACGATCTGCTCATATTTGCGAAAACCCATGACGAGATGCTGTCTCGTCTGGATGAAATTTTGAAACGAATGAGTGATGCTGGTCTAAAATTAAAATTGGAAAAATGCAAATTCTCTCAGTCATCAGTTCGTTATTTGGGACATGTTATCAACGAAGAAGGTATAGCCCCAGACCCACAGAAAATCGAAGCCATTACAAAAATCCCAGAACCAAAAACGGTCAAGGAAGTAAAATCATTTCTGGGACTACCATCATACTATCGGCGTTTCATACAGAATTGTTCGCAGATATCAAATCCGTTGACAAAACTTCTCAAGAAAAATGCTCCATTCATTTGGGGTCAAGAACAGCAAGTTGCGTTTGACACGCTTAAAGCATGCTTGGTTTCTGCGCCAGTTTTGCATCATCCTGATTTCACAAAACCGTTTTTGTTGCAAACTGATGCATCATTGTTGGGTATCGGAGCCGTTTTAAGTCAAATCGACGATAATAAGCAAGAGCACCCTGTCGCTTATGCCAGTCGTGGACTTAAACCTGCAGAAAAACACTATCCCATAACGGAACTTGAAACACTCGCCGTTGTGGAATTTGTAAAATATTTTCGTGCATATTTATTTCAGCAAGAAGTAATCATCCACACTGATCATACTGCGGTGAGCGCAGTGCTCACAAAAGAAAACCCATCTTCCCGAATTGTCCGATGGGGTCTTGCATTGTCAGGCTATAAACTTGATATCAGGCCGAGGAAAGGCTCCTCAAACAGAAACGCCGACGTTGTTTCACGTTTTCCACTAGAAAATAATGAACCAGTTTTTGATATTGAAAATTTAGAAACAAGACCAGAAATAAATGCCATCCAGGGCCTAGAGGACGAACTCACTGATGAACAAGAAATCTTAAAAAATTTTTGTCAATTTCAAAATGCTGATCCGGACGTACAGAATATCATCAAGCAGTTGAAATCCAAAAATACTATTCTCACTGACAAATATGTAATTCGGGATGAAATGCTCTTTAGAAAATTTAAAGATGCAGAAAAATTATTTATTCCGAAAAATTGGCGCGACACAATTTTGCTTGCCTTTCATGATAGTAAATTCGCTGGTCATTTTTCAGCCACGAAAACCTATCAAAATCTTTCAAATAAATATTATTGGCCAAAAATGCGCAGAGATACAGAAAACTATTGCAGAACTTGCCACAAGTGCCAAGTGAACAAACCTGTCCGTCAAAATATCAAAGCTAATTTAGTTCCAGTTCAAGCTTCAGAGCCTTTCGAACGCGTTGGTCTTGATTGTATGGGCCCGTTGCCCATCACAGAAAACAATAATCAATATATTGTTGTGTTTATCGACTATTTCACAAAATTTGTCACAGCAGCAGCTGTGCCTGACATTACTGCAAAAACCATCGCTGCCCTTTTTGTCAATGAAATTGTTTGCAAGTTTGGCGCACCCAAAATAATCCACTGTGACCGTGGCACAAATTTTATGTCTAACTTATTTACAGAAATAACCAAAACTTGCAATACTGCCAAAGTTCACACAACACCTTATCATCCGATTGGTAATGGTGAAGTTGAGCGTTCAAATCAGACTATAATAACACGAATCAGAATGTACGTGAATGAAACGCACAACGATTGGGATGAATTTCTCCCATTTGCCATATTTTCTATAAATGTTCACCAGAATGAAACCACAAAATTCGCTCCATTTGAACTAGTCTATGGCAGAAAACCCAACTTACCCATAGATGCAATACTCTCGTCGTCAAGAAATCCATATCAGATTGATATGGACGACTTTGTCTCAAAAACCAAACAGAAATTACGATTAGCTTTTCAAGCCGTAATGAACAACATGCAAATAGCGCAGGCTGCTTACCAGAAACAGTATGATAAACAAGCTTGCAATGCAGCCTATCACGTCGGTGATAAAGTACTAAGGAAAACCAGAATAATGAAAAATTATCAAAACCAAAAATTCATTACAAGGCAGCACGGGCCATATGAAATTATCAGGATACAGTATCCAAATGTAACTTTATTGCACCCCGAGACAAAGAAACAAGCAACAGTTCATGTTAATGAAACTGTACCCTTTCATGCCCGGTTTGAACCCCCTAAAAATATCGTGTTGGCCATCCGACCCACGCTAGTGAGTAGTCACATTTCACTCGTTACACGTCAATCACCCAAATTTCACACGATTCGCCATCAAAATCCTCGATCGACAAATATTGGACGTCGCTGGACAGCATTGGTCAAAAAGAACATCGTCGCCGAACCGACTCATCAAATTATGCAAGTTGCGACCGTGGACGTTCGCCTCAGAAGGAGAGGAATGTGACCAGGAGTCGAAAAATGATAAGTTTGTATACGTTAGTAATTTCGTACTGTAGATTACTGTAGGTATTTTTCCATGTAAATTTGCATATATTTTTTGTAGGTACTTCAACTTCAGACAGTTCGTTTTTCCAGACATACACATCATTAATTCTGTCTGAGCAGTTGAATAATTATGTACAGTGTGCTCATTGTTTTCAATATTTCTGTAAGTACTTATCTTTCCGTTTTTCGTGTACTCATAATTCGTTTCTGTGCGACTCTAACGGGACAGGACAGGTGCCGATCATCCAAAAATTCAACATAAAAAAATATAAAAACAAAAGACGCATGTTGGTTATGGTCCGACTGTAGCAGGACCCGGAACAGAAAAACAGAAGACAATGGTAGTCTAGAAAGTACATAAAAACCACTGCGCATTACAGAACACACAAAGTGTGTGGTACTCATGAACAGTAGCTGCATCCGAGCGAACCTGCATGCTCTGCATGCAGGTAGGAGGGTCAAACAGTGACCACAGAAAAATTGCCAATCAGGATCAGCCTGAAAGGCGGAGTCTCAGTTGTCCGACTCAATCAGAATTTATTAGAAAAAGGTCGGTCAGTCTTCTTTCAGTTCTCAGCTCAGCTCGGCTCAGTTTTCCAGTTGTGCAGTGCTTGTTCATTAGTTCAGCTGTTTATAACAGCTGAAAATCAGTCTATAGTTTTCACAGAGCAGTTTGGAGCAGCCATTCTGCAGCAACACTCAGAAACATTACCATAATTTTACCAAAATTTCGGCGGCCGTCCTATTGCCCGTTTTTGTCCAAATTCGTCGTTTGTCGTTTTCCAATTTTCGTTTCCCGTCGCGTCTCGAGCCTTTTCGTTTCCCGTTGCGTCTCGCCCGAGCCTTTCCGTTATTAGGTAACATCTATTGTAAATTATCAAATAAATACTATAGTTTTCAATCGAAAAGAAGAAATTGACTTTGGGAAACCCCATCCCATTTTCTCTTACAGTATCTGACGTCATTTTCAGTACAGTTGACGTCACAATTTTAACCGTAACCGTGCCTGCTATTTACGGTTATAACCGTAACTGTCCATATTATTGGCTGTTATCCCACGGTTACATGCTAATTTTATTTCATTGAAACGTTTCATGCACTCAAATAAAAGCTATAGCATTTTTTCTTCCAATTTTATACAACAGCAAAAGAGACTTTTTCTTGAATTTAAAATTAGGCTGTCGGTAGAGTTGCCATGCCTTATGTGTTAATGGGTTTCATAGAAAGTATTCAAAAAAATGAGATGACGTTGGGCTTTAAAGGCAATGGGCTAAAATTTGCGCTATAACGTGCACTTTTTCAAGCAAGAAAATTATCCAAAAACTGTACTATATTTGGTGTCCCTGTATAGTGTGGAAAATTTTGATTATCGACAAAAATTTGTGCTCATAGCAACTCGTACTTAGTTTTGTTGCTTAATTATATTTGAACGAAATGTTAGTTTTTTGCAAAAAAACGTGCCTTTTTGTAGTCTTGTTTTTGAATAAATAATTTTGTAATGCACATATTTTCTCATGCATAACCGCAGTTATAATCGTAACCATAAGAAAAACTCACGGTTATAACCATAACCGCAGATAAGTTCAGGGAAAATAACTGTAACCGTCACTGTGGCACCAAACCGTAACCCTACCAAAAAAACTCACGGTTCCGAGGTCTAGTTCTAAGGCCATTCCCTACCTGGTCAGGAACCGCAAAGAAACGAAATTTTTTGTCCTTATCCGAAAGTACTGCATTTTGGATGAAAACAAGTATTTTTGACGTTTTTCTTAAAAATCTCGAAGAATAAAAGTTTTTATGAAAAACCAATATATGTCCATCGGATCCCCGTTCGAAATAACCTCTGCCTCAACCGGCCCTCGTTAAAAACCAAGACTGCTCTTCACCAGAAAGCCGTGACCTCAGATCCACTTTGAGGGGTTTAGGAGGCGGGACAGCGCCTTTGATTGGCTTTGGCTATGTATAAGAAATTTTTATCCTTTGATGTCTTGATTTTTTCAACATGGGATCTTGATTTTCTTAAAGAACGGCGTATTGTTTTTTTCGAGATGACATCTTGGTTTGTTTTCAACATACCATCTTGCGTTTTTTCAAGGGAATCTTGACTTTTTCAAGATAAAATCTTGATTTTCTTCAAGATTATTTTTGAAAAAATTGCGGTGCAATTGAAAGGAAAGTGGAACATCGAAACACCTACCTTTTGAAATTTTTGCGATGCATCTTGAATAAATGTTGTGCGCTATGTTCAAAGGTGACAATTTTGGTCAAGTGGTGACAAATTTTTTCACGTTGTGGCGATTTTTTCAAGTGACCCTTCTCATATTGTGAACTTTTCACCTTTTCTAACCGTCGTATTTTTGACATCTTTAAATGTTACATAGGCTGTAAAATGCAAAATAGGAAAAATATTTTTGTATTATATTATAGAATATTCCGCATGCTGAACGGCAATGTGACTTCATCTCTAGGTTGCTATAGTCTCATAAGACTGAAAAACGCCAGAAAATGCAAAAATTCCAATGTTCGGGATACTGTAGCTATAAAAATTTTGTTTTTCATTCAATATAATTAGTACTCTCATATCCAGCATAAGAAAGTTGTCATAATGTTTCATTTTTCAAATTTATCGATTTGTATTTTCTTCACAACAGGAGTTGCCATTCCCAGATAGTGCAATGGTGTTTAAACTCCAAGTTCTGCGACCCCCCTCCCCCAAGCAGCATACATTCCATTGATTTTTTCAGGATCCAGAAGAAACTGTGAACCATTTATTGTGTGGGGAAATTTTTGGAGCTTTAGCAGTAGATGTATAAATTTTTGTTCAAAAATATGAATATTTTGCGTTAAAATTTGATGTTTCACGCGCTGCTTTATTCTCAATACACACTTTACACTCATCACTTCTACAGTATATTGAAGTTTATGTATTCAGTTAATATTGAGTAAATTTAGAAAAAATAATTTTGAGTTACATAAACCTGCAAGAGTTGAGAAGGATGTTTACCGAAAATCAAAAAATTCGAAAATTTAGTTCCTTCCTTGTATATGCAGGTGGGTTTAATTTTTTTACTCATCACAACCTACCAGGAATCTAAACAAAATTTCTGAGGGATTCGATCTTCTATTTTATTAACTGCAACAAGTTAAAAATTAATAATATTTGAAAATAGGATATTTTGAGTAGTTTTGCACGCTGTTTATAGTGTCGGCAATCATTCCACATACATAAAACTCACAATTCGCATAGCCACGGTTACATCAAAGCTCAGAATGTCTACATCGACATTTTTCGGTCTGTATAGGCGTTTCGATCACAGCTCAGAAAAGAGGTGATTATATAGTCAAATGTCATTACATGCACAAAACCATGCTTTACATGTAGCTATGGAAAAAAATTTTCTAATTACTTATTTTACACTACTTATAGCCTGTTTTTCTCGAAATGCTTATAAATAATGAAAGAGGAAAGAAAGTAGTATTTCAGATTTTCACGATTTGCTAATAAACAATGTATCATATAGGGCTGAAAATTCGTGAGCATAATGACCTAACCCTTAACAACTTTTCGACTGAAAAATTTTGCAGTACGAGCTTTATGTAAACGGTTTTGATGACAGTACTGATTTGTGTCACTTTTCTATTTGGAATACACCGAAAAAGTCCTTTGGAGCCTTTTTTTGGTCACCTTTCTGAAGGATGCCACAGAATTTTTTTATTTCTGTGTGGCTATATGCAACATACTGTAGAAGGATTCAACTTAATTTTGATGAGTAAAAAATTGATCCCACCTGAAAATCATACAATTGATGTAACTTGACGCCTGAGAAACAAAAATGATATTCATTTGTCTGAATTAAAGTCAAAACTCGTATACAGTGACACGAAAGCTCAAAGTTTACGGTTTTTTCGATTTTTGACATACACTCCTTTCAAGTTATGCGGGTTTAGGTGCATCAGTCACTGTATTCTATAGATTTACCCAACATAAGGCGAATGGATGGGCTAAGATGTAACTGTAGGATTCCTTAGTGTTAAGTGTGTATGTGTGAATACAGCAGTGCTCGAAACAACAAATTTGGAAAGCAAAAATTATTTTTTACACAAAGATCACCAGATGCACTGTTGAAGGTCAGAAGCACCAAAAATTTCCCTGTAAAATAGATAGTTTACGATGTCTTCACCTGCTGACAAAAAATTACGAAAATCATGTAATACTAGAGGGTCGCTGGACTTGAAGTATGAATACCATTGCATTTTCTGAATGGCGATCTCTATTGTGGGAGAATCATAATTTGATACATTTCAAAAATGAGACATTAGAACAAGTTTCGTATGCTAAATATTGAGGTAATGCTCATTTTGCATAAAAAATATGATTCGCATAGATACAGTACCCCAAAGTTTGGATTTTCACATTTTTAGCAGTTTTCTGTCTATTTACGAGACTCAATATGCATCGCATCGGTCTAAGCAAGAAGTAGCTTTTTGGTTGAACATCTATTAGATGCGGAATACAATGCTCTAAAATGTAGCCACATATGTTTTTTCTATTTTGTGTTTGTCACTTGTTGGCGCGTTTTAAGAGGAGAGACGGTAAAAGCAAAAGTCTACATGTACTGCTAAAGCTCAAAAGGACCGATAACCTGGCCCAACTCTATTAAGGTGTATTTATACTTCGCTCGAGGAGAGCTCCTCGAGGATGATTTAGAGCAAAGTGGAGAGCATGTGCTCCTTGAGTCATATTTGAAGTGAAAATTTCACCGCATTGGATACAAAAACGATGAAAAGGCATTGTTCGTGTAATGCCGAGAAATTTCAGCTGTTGAAGTATTTTCAGCGGCAGGTTCGTTTTCTCTCGCCTTCGCCTCTGATCAGACCCAGTGTTCGCATGTTTTTAGCTCCCGCAACCGAAACAGATTGCCATTTTTTGGACAAGTCAAAAATTTTGGCAAAAATTGGGTTGCTTTTTGATCGATTTTTGAAGATTTTTAAAATTGTGCGCTAATAAATTTAAAAAAATTTAAGTTTTACAAAAGGTTTTTAGATAAATTTTTATTTTATTAATTAAATTTTTTACATTTTTAAAAAATTAAATTCAATTTTTCAAATTTTTCTGAAATTAAATTAAATTTTTTCAATTTTTTAAAAATTAATTTTAATTTTTTTTTATTTTTTGAGTTTTTCTAAATTTTATTGAATTTTGTAAATTTGAAAAAAATTTTCAAAATTAAAATGAAATTTTAAATTTTAAAAACAAAATTTTAAGTTTTAAAAACAAAATTTTAAAATTGTGCGATAAAATTTTTAGACTAAAAAATTAAGCTGACCGAAATTCGGGGGTCATCGAGTGGTAAGTTAATGTCAAAAATTATTTCCAAAAAAAGTAAACCCAAGAAATCGCGGGCTCATTTAGAAAACTCGAAAAAATTGCTGATTCTAGCGCGAAGCGCCGAAAAATTTCGACATTTTTAGTAATTTTATCGAAAAACGGACAATTTATGACCTAGACTATCATTTTTACCATCTTATTGGAATTTTCGATGCGGCGGGGGAGGGGATAGCGCTGGAAGCCGCCGGAGTGGCACCAAATAAGCTAGAAATATGATGGGCTGGACAGCGAACCGTTTTTAGGGCACTACCTCCAACTTGACACACAAAATATACCAAGCGCATGCGACCGGAGAGCGGAAAAATAGAACTCCCCGGATTGTACTCTAGTATCCTCGAGCAGCCTATACGCTAGTCGAAAGAGTACGTTCATACTTAATTCATCCTCGAGTGTATGCTCGCCAGCGTTGCATTCATACTCTGCTCGAAGGAAGGAAGCCATGACGCGTAGTACTCCTGCATTCCGATTGGCTGCTTTTCAGTTATTCTCCTCGAGGAGGCCTCCTCAAGTGAAGTATAAATACGCCTTTAGCCAAATACTATGTTTTGCATTATAGGGTTCACATCTTGCAATCTGTGGTCCGTTTGTGTCACATGTGGCGTATGAGGCGTTTGTGGCACATGTAGCATTTGTAGCGCATATGGTGTTTGGGGCGCATGTGGCATTCGTGGTGCGTGTGGTGTTTGTGGTGCATGCAACATTTGTGGCACATGTATGTGACATTTCAATACAAAGCAATAAATATAAAATATGAGCATAACATTCTGTTTAATAGAGAAATAAGTTGAGAAAATTGAAAAAATTAGGTAAACAATAAAACAGAAAATCTAAACTGAAACTGAAACAAGAAAATGAAATAAAAAATTTCACTGAATGACATGCTAGGCCTCAAATCGCATAACTCTGAGTGCTCGATTGCGCCACCTATATGATGTATTTTGTGGTCATATTGTAACAAGGAAATGTCATCCCTCTAGTGATATTACAGTATACCTTTAATCTCGTACAGTATGCTCGTTTATTATTGTATACAGACGCTTTCATGTTTGCATCCTTTGGTAACTATTTATATACTTGACAAACGACTTTAGCAAACAAAGTCGGCATCCTTCCAGAGATCCTTTCCTGCGTCTCTGCAGGAATGCACGCATGATGCAATGTAGTCGATTTGGACTAGAATTAATAATATTTTTATTAAATGGAACACCAATTTGCACCTGAAATTTTTTCAACAATATCAATAATTTTACTTTTTATAATTTCCCATGTAAGGGATAACGATATTGTGCCCAAACCTTATGGGTGTATAGTCAAGATCATACAAGCACGTAAAGGGTGCCATCGTTTAAGAAAAATTAGTCATGATCCTACAACAAAGTGCACTGTACCAAAGATGTAGGGTACCCTGAAAAGAGCAATATAGGCATACAAAACCGGGCCCTAAAATTAACAGGATTTCTGCAAATGTGAAAAAACATGTGAAAATAGGCAATGACATCCCCTGGAATCGAAAACTATCGGACCCAAAATCTAGATATTTTGTAGGTGTGCATGGGGCCTAGTTCCATTGGTAAATTTTCAGTGATATGAGTTACCATTCAATGCATTGCATCAAACCATTGCTGTAAGATTTTGCAAATCATGCTGTTGCCATTCGGTCTGCATCAAAATGAGAATATACCCTATTTCACAATTATAATGGTGATGTTACTGTGAAAATTTGACAGCTTCAAGTACATATGGTTCAGAAAACCTGAGTGACAGGACTCGGGTGGCGGATGAAATTTCCACCTGTTTGAAAGTCCTGTACTTCTGGCTGGTCGATTCTGCACTATTTTTTGGCATGTGGGTGGTATTCATGACTGGCAATATTTTATATATCTTCATTTTAAAATTAAACAAACTACGAGTGTTGGTAAGAGTAAAATTTTAACTCAAAGTTTGGTTTATACTATCATCTCATGCAGAGTAACCTGGTTCAAATTTCCTCATAAATTTACCGATGAAACTCGGCCCATGCTCACCTAAAAACTATCTAGATTTTAGGCCCAACAGTTTTTGAGATTCCAGGCGGGTGTTTTTGCCTATTTTTACATGTTTTTCAAAAAATTTACAGCAACCTTGTTGATTTTAAGGCCTGGATTTTTATACTTATGCTGCTCATCTCAGGGTACCCTCTCTTTGGTACGCGGTGAACTTCGCTGTAGGATCAAAAAAATTTTTTCCTTCTATCGTGGCCGTACATCTATGGATGTCAGTGTGCAATGCATAAAAGTTTTAGTGGGATTATTACAAAGTGAATGAGTGCATTTTTAAACAAAAAATTTTATGATTTGATTCAAAAATGGCTCCTACTTGTTTCACTGGGGCACACTCAATGGTTTTTTTTTATTTTGATAAAGCTGTGGGTATGTGGCCAAGTGGTCCAGCTATAACATAATGGAGTTTAATCAATGACACTCATTATTTGACTTTATGGGATACAAAAATGTGCGAATTTGAGTGATTGATAGATGCTGAAAATTGGAAATTAAAGTGTCGTGTAAACCATAATTTTGATGCTACATATATCTGTAATGTGTCATGCATATACACTAAACATTGTTACATGCACTGACAAAGTTTATTGATCGACATTCCACACCTGATTACTTATGGGACTTCAATGATTGTGATTTAAAATTTCGAAAATTGTGAAAAAATTGAACCTTTGGATTGATGTTACAAAACGAATTTTGATTTTTAGATCGAACAAATACTGGGATGTTGTTCAGGGCAAAAAACTGAACAAAATAATGTTATTTTGTGAAACAAGTAGTACATCAAACTGTCACATTAAGTAGAAATTGGAGCCATGTCACATTAAACGGAAACTGGACAATCACATTGATGGGTAGAAACCCATGCCATATTTACGGAAAATGCGTCAATGTCACTGTGTGTGACATGCTGTGACCCCATTGGGTGGCCCGCTGGTGTATCTACTTCGGGAACCTAACCCAGCTGGTATTGACTACAGGAAAACTTATAGTGTACCTTGGTACTGTCCTTGGGTTCTGCTGCAGAGTAATAGACAACGCCGCCAGGTCAGGGGTGGCAATCCCTAGTCCCATTCAATGAGAATGAAGGACAATGCTATTCGTGGAATGGCTTACTGTAGGGGACCTGATTGTTAACCTAAATCCCCTTTTTGGCCCTAACCCAAAGAATCAAGGGCTACTCTAACTGAGGGGATTCTCAAGGGGAAAGCGGCTTAGGGAAGGGTTCCCAAAAACATACGCTCAACAACAATGACCCCTGAGAAGACTCACCTAGTCCTCTTCTCAATTATTACTCAGCGCTGCGGCATGAAAGGTGCTCGGGAGCGCCCATAAAAAAATTTTTTTCAATTGTGACGGCTCATTTTCGACACTTTAAAACCGATGAAAAAGTGTATTATGCAATTCTTTACTGTAAATATTATCTCACGTTTAACTGAGATCATAAATTTGTCACATTATTCCACCGTAACAAACAAGATTACTTTTTATCTGCACTACAAGCGGAGTTGTCAGCACACGTAATTCTCGGGCAAAATGGGACATTACTTGTGACAGGGACCGTACCGGTATGCCCTCATCCACGAGCTGCTCCATGAGAAATGAGCAAGACAATGAGTGCCTAGCTTCCAAGTCAGGACGAGAGAAAAAAGATGCATCTTCCTGATCCTGATGTTACATCAGCATAATAAATTCTTTACGCATAAAACCGGACATAAACATTCAAATTATCGGTTCGACAAGGTACACTTTTTTATCGCTATTCAATAGAACAGGAACCCGATCCTTGCCCAGGACGTTAGCTAATCGATAGGAGTCATATTTTGAATATAATATTGTACAAGTCGGTCGATTTTGAACATTATTCTCATCATCTTCATCCCTGAGCTTCGATTCGTCCACCGAGCTCCATTTTGTCCAATTGCAAATCTCGGAGTAAAATTGAGCGTAAAACGGTAACTGATAGAATATAATATGACGAACGCCTCTGTAAGAAAGACACAGAAAAATGAATGTCCGATAGTCACATAGCTTTATCAACATCTAATTTTACGAAATTTGTACTCAAAAGTGCGACAGTTATAGTACACCTGATAAAGCTCCTATTATTACAATAAAAGCTACGTTCCAAAAACTTCAGAAATCGGAAATTGCGGGATTTGTGGCTCGGAAAGAATCGCCTCTGAAAACACCTTTTTATGATAAAGTGAAGATCGAACATGTGTCGTTCAAAAATTTTCATGACTATATCTAATGCGTCAAACCTGATATGATATCTTTTAAAAAAATGGAATCGTTCCGTGAATAAGGCGCATCGTTTTTTCGCGTGGTAAAACAAATCGCGGGCTCGATTAACTTTTTTATCTTCAGCGTATTCGAAAATTTGAACGCAAGGCATATCGGCGCTGTATTCTTCGCTTTTTAGTAAATTTCGGACGCGTACAAAATCGAAGTAGGAGGGCACGAATATTAAGATACGTTTGAGAGGAGAAGCTTTGAAATCGGGCAAAATCTTATGCGCGAAGAATTCAAAACGGGCATCTGCGTCGCTCTGAAAAATTAAATATGAAAGATACATTTAGAAATATGATAGTTAATCACAAAAACGAAAAGCTGCGAATTCTTGGTATTAATTCACTTCCCCGGACGATTCAATTATAAATTTCCCACATAAAATTTGAAATCATCAGCTTCAAATAGCATCAAAACAATAACGTAAGATCAATTGAAACATGTATCCATCTTGTCTCATAAAAAATTTTTCACGTCAGTGCGTCCTCCGAAATATTTCATAGCATGTGATTTCCGGAAACAACTATACATCTCCTTTTGCGAAGGCTCAAATAATGAACCGATAAAGAAAAAATCTTTGTACCTGCAGTGACGAGGAATCAAAACGATGAAAAGCCTGCGGAATAGCAGCTTGCACTTTCAAAATGGCAGCTGCATTGCTGTAAAAGTCGAAAAATGATCCAACGGTTAATCCTTCGTAGTTTTTGCACCATTTGCTGAAAATTCCACGAAATTCGGGAACGTCAAAGCGAGAAAACAAGATTGTTTGTCTGAAAAAGTCGCACAAACAATTAGATATTTCACGGACTGTTATAAAAACTAACTGTTGTGCATAATACTCTGCGAATTCCAGAAATGCTTTTGAAATTTTCATAAAATTGAAATTGGAAAAACTGCGGGTAAAATATCGGTAACAAAATTCAAAAGTCTTGACCTGTAAAGTTGCATCTTTTCCTCCAAAACCCACCGCCTGATACGATACAAGTCGGCCGTAATCGACGTAATTTTCGCTGGCTTTTTATTCAAATGCTCAAAAATATGTAAAACGTGATCCCAATTTTGCATTAGAAAAATGTCCGTCATATCCAAAACCAAAATTTCAATGGATGACAGAAAATCGGCGTCAAAATTTTTCTCGTCGTCGCTGCCCATTTGCGTCCTTAAACCTAAAGGCGAAGCAATCACGATGTCGCAAAATTTGACGTCGACGTACAATTTTAGAGCTTTTTTGGAAACCGAAACGCCAATTCTGAAGCAGTCGTCCGTATTTCCTTTAAACAATTGTTCGAAATCGGGCGTTCTTTCGAATCGAGGTTTGGCTAAAAAGTACAACGGAAATTTTTTCGATGCTCAGCTCAACAAGCTAAATTCTACATTTAGAATTTTAAACGGCTTTCAATGACCCTGATAAACTAATGACGTTCCTGGTTAATCAGTATCAACACATCATTCTGCAGAAAGAAGGCCGGATGAATTGCTTTTCAGACTTTTGGAAGTTATGAAAAGATGGGGAGTGAAACAAAAAAATCTGAGGGACTAACTCCATCTGCCATTCACGAAAATTTTTGTGTTAGATATGAGTTTATAGCTTTTTTCGAAGGAGATTTGGTTATTACCAAATTCGATTCTTTGCAAATTATAGATTTCCAGAATTTTCAAATTTTCTGCTACCAAAATTCTTACAAGGAAAGGCCTTACAACTGGAAGTATACCCATTAAATTGTAAAATCAAAAGTTTCTAAAATTATTGCTCGAGCACGTTTTGCTATAGTTATATCATATCAAATGTTATATCAAATGTCATCATATTAAAACTCCCTGATAGGAAGATGTTTCCTAATCAGAATGCAAATCAATCAAAGCCAAAACTGTGACGCGAAAGTTATTGAACAAAACGTTCTGAAGTTTGTTGATTCGTTGTGAGTGCGTAAGAAAAATTACCAGCGGTTTCTTCGGCGTCCTCTTCACCAGCATCGTATCCATACTCGCTTTCGAATTTTTTTCTATTCATTACGAAATTTTTCGTCGATTCGCCGAACAACAAGTCGCTCATAATGTTCACAAATTTCAATGCACCGTCCCTAAATGGCGTCAAAATCAAAATCCTAGCCTTAGTGAAACCTTGATCACGTAATTTGTCATCTTTATAATTTTGTTCGTCGTTGTCGCCTAAACGTTCCGCTATATTATCTTGTTCGTCTTGATTTTTCTTCTTTTTTAACGTCGAATTATTTTTCAAAATTAATGAACGGGCCTTTAACGTATGATTCAATAAATGGGCGACCATGGGTATGCGCAATGCGTTTGTATTATTCAAATCTTGGCAAGGGAGATAAAAATCGCAATAATGGTTCAATATTGTAAGAATTTCTTTTTGCAGATCGGAAAATTCAGGTAGTTTTTGTCTTTGATTGGTATAATTCAAATTTTTATACAAAAGTTTCTTCAAATTTGACGCTATTTGAGTCGTCGAGATTGTAAAAGTCTTATTCGGACCGTTATACGTGATCGATTTCAAGCACGGTAAGTGAATTTCTGACGTTGTTCTATCATTTCCGCAATTTGAACCAGTGTTAAAATGTCTAGCGAATTGATCTTCAGGTGCAATATCTCCTAAATCGTCGAAATTAGCGTCCAATTTCTTTCTCTTAACTTTTCTGACCATGATGCTGTGAAAATTGACCGCTTAAAAATTATAACTGTATGAGTTTCAGAGGAATAGGTGACTAGACAGAAACGATAAAAAGGTTACAAGCAAAAAAAGATTTTCGCAAAAAATTGATTTAGAAACTTTTCGGCCGCTCGCTACAAGCATTTTGACAATGTTTTCAGCTAGGCTGTGCCGTTAACCATGCAAAAAACCGCAAGGAATAAATGATTTTTCACAAATTTGAGAAAAGATGACTAAAATCGTTCCTATCTTGAGCTAAAAAAAGACAACTAAGATTAAAAAATCAGGCAAACGAACAAAAATTTAGATTCTTCAACAGGTAATAACTTTTGTGCAGTTGTCCAGCACAGACTTCAAGTATTGGCAGAAATTTTCGATTCATAGTTAACATGAGTCTTATGTCATTTCTTACTCACACCTGCTTTGACATCAAATATCCCAGATAACTAACTCCCTGATTTCAAAACCCGAAGCTTCGTGAAGTAAATACGTGCCTGTTGACAAGTTAGGGAGAACAGAACTTCTAAATGATCAAATTTTTTATTTGATTGGAAGTTAAGCAGTTTTTACGAACTGTTGAAGCTTGTATAGGAACAAGAGAATTAAAAAACGAGAATGCGAGCATGGAGTACTGACACGATGATGAAGCGGCGTGAAATATAATAATTGAGTCGGTAAGGATGAAACTACGCGTAGAAGCATGATCTCAAAATCTATACAGGAAAATCTAGATAAAATTTGTTTGTAACTTTGAATTTAGAAAACTTTCATGTTCACCACTTTAAATCACGAACGAGTAAAATATAGAATCGGCATACCTCAGTATACAGGATTTGCCAATTCTATGGCTAGCCATATAGTAACCATAGGGACTCCATACTTTTGGTCAGAAAAACATTGAAAAATGTCAAAAATCTCAATTTTCTAGGCGTTTCGCGCCACGGATAAATTTTAGACGGTTTTAAGACAAAATTTACAATTTTTTGAACTGTTTTTCAGACTTTTTTTGGCGAAAAAATTTGATTTATTCCTTAACAGACCCTCCCCTAAAAATTTGGGGAATCGGTGACCTCCAACTCCCCCAGACTTCGGAGTGCGTTACATGTATGTCTACGTCCCCATAATCAGTCGAAATTTCCTATTTAAGTCATTAGTTTTTCGTTGAAAAATGGACAAAAAATTACTGCGTAGAAGTTACGTTCGTTCGTTCTTGAGAATCGCATTCAAAAAGCTAGCGAAGTTGATAACTATTCAGAAATTTGTTGGCAACTCATACGACGCGATTGTCAGTTTCATCAAATTTCCCGATTCAGTAGTAGCACGCCAAAATTACAAGCAATTGAAACAGTCTGTTTCATTTTAAATAGTTTGTTCTTCGTGCTTTTGGCTTCCACCGGCTGAATCCATTTGACCGCTGCGCATAACGTCGGGCAATGGCGGTGGTTCGGATAGGGGATCGATTTGACAGGGTTCAAAATTGCCATCTTGAAAAAAGTGATTCTTATCTTTAGTGACGTTCGTCGGATATCGGGATTTTTGGATAAGAAAAAATATCCTGATATCCGCATATTTTATGAAAAACTTTCAACACAAATGAAGAATAAAAATACGAAAGTGAAAGTGCAAAATAGATTTTTTGGATAGGTGAGATAAATAAAATCAAACTAATTTCAAAATGACAAAAATGCGAAGTGATCAAGTGCAAATTTGAGAGCCAATAATAGAAATGCTATGCTTTTATTGATAAACTTACAGTTTTTCTGTGTTTATTTTCACTTTATCCTTTTGTATGATTGGCAGTTTCTGCTTGTTTTTAGTTTTTTCTGATTTTCTCAATCTGACTGCTTTTATTTATAGTCATGATAAACAGTATCATTTCTCAGCAGAAATGAATTATACGAAGAATTTATATCAGCGAATTGTTCTCAATCTCTGTCTTTGCAGACTCTTCTGAATTTGAATCCAATACCACTCAAAAAACAGTGTGATGTATGCAATAAATTTTCAGCACATTCAGTTTAAAATACAATTTCCCGAATATGTCGTCTTGTAACCCAAGGATTTTTTTCCAAAATTTTTGGAGAGTTTCCCGCACGGAACGGAAACTTTTTAATATTTTTAATGGTTTCTAATGATGGTGCGGAAATTTTTCTGGTCGATTTCCGCAAGATGCATAACGACCAGTGCGGAAAAAACCCTGCTTGTACCCCATATTTTTCAGATAAACAAAAGGATCAATGATTTTAGGCAGGAGTTTGTCTACCACAGAATACAAATTTCATTTATAATCATCGATAATCAACAATATGATTAATTTGATAACTTCTAGGCAGGTTTTTTAAACCTTTGTGCAACTATATTCTCATTTTAATCAATGAATTTCAAAAAATATCCGAAAAACGTTATCAGTAATTTTGAATGTCAAGTCCAAAAGAAAAAATTTTTTAAAATGCTTTCAAGCATCGATTATTCGATAAGAGAATTTTTTCCATGTTTTCCAGTAACTAATTAGAGGGCAAACAACTCAGCAGAGCTACTAACGATGAAGGATCACATTGTGCAACATGTACAAATCAAAGAGCTGTACCCTGTCCTCTTAGCGCGAGGCCTATCAAAGCCGGCTGTTGAGCGCGAGCAGTTTGACTACTAAAACCCGAGTCAAGTAGAGCGGAAGAATCGTCCAAAATCTCGCCGATAAAACGACCATCTTTGACTTTAAAAAGTTGTTGATTGTCTGGCGACACCTGTGAAACATAGTCAATAAAAGTTTAGTAACATATTGTCCGATATTCTTTACTTTAAGAATTCCTTCTATAATTTTCTTCAGGTCATAAACTTTGTTAGACTCCATAGTATCGATAAAAATATGCGTTTTTCGCCGACAAACTTCGAAGAATAGTTCCTGTTAAAAGTATAAGGTTACTGATTAATGAAAGACGAGCGCGAAAAGTTAGAGAATTCGAATGACAGCTTTCAATGATGAAAAACAAAAAGTGAACCCGATGATCAGTCTAGTAAGATCAAAAATGACATCCTTAGGCGAGCTAATAGAATCAGGTTAGGCTGACAAGACTATAATTTCCGGCTGCTTCAGTCTTCATCTGTGGCCCGTTTCTGAACAGTGTCTTAGAACATAACTTAAGACGTAACTTTTCTAAATTATGCTTTGGGACATTACAGTTTCCTAATACACTACTCAGTAAACGGGTCACTAGTCATCTAAACAATGATTATTAGAATTTATTCCAGTCAAAAATAGGTTTTTCCCCGCACACTGCGAAAAATTTTTTCGGGCATGCCGTCTTTCCACAATTAATTGCCTTAAATCTGAGCTATAAATGCGCAAAAAATATTAGGGGATATAATTAACAAGTACCAGACATTATCCACTGAAATTTCGCACAGGCCTGATAGTTAGCACGCACATTCTCTCCTATTAGTTTACCTTTGATTAATTATTCAAAATACCTCACCTAATTTTTCAATCGGTAATTCCCTGTATTTTGTTTAGATTTTTCGTCTCACTTGAAGTTTTCCGAACCTCGTGAACATAAATTTTCGATTGAAAAAACGACAAAAACCATGCATGTAATTGAAGGGGAACTGTCATAGGAACCCCCAAGAAATCGTCGACTAAATGGCTAGCCATAGGGACCCTATACTTTCGGTCAGAAGAAATACCGAAAAATGTCCATTTTTCTGATGAAGAATGCCAATTTTTGACATATAGAAAAAAAGATACATTTTGATGCATTTTAGAAGGTGCAAATATCGAGAAAAAAATTTGCCCTTCGCGCCGGTTATAACTTTAGTAATCATTATTCTTTATTATCTGCCTCAGGCGCTGCTTTTAACATTTCTTCCATCACTTATCATTTAATCTTTAACAGTTTTCATCATTTTAAACGTATATAATTATGTTTCAATTGGTAACCTTCAATATCTTATCTTGATATTTGATGAAGGTCGCATTTTTTTTCTTAACACATTCCTTGAGAATGATCAACCAACACGTCAACTTTCGAAACTTTTTGAAGCAATAGTTTTTTTCATAACGTAAATTGAATTTAAAAGATTCGTGGAAGTAGTTTTCGGAAATTTTAATCTTCTTTCTTATAGCTCTTCGGCCAAATTTATGAAAGTTTACAAATGATTTTTTTCAAATATAAATTTCTAAAACTTACGATTTTCGAACAGAAAATTCGAATTTAATTATTGAAATAAATGTTTGTGAAAGTGATTTTTCAGCATTCGTCAATACAAAAAAAAACTTTTTTTCCGGCGCTTCGCGCCGGAAATATAAACATGTTTTTTGGGCGCTCATTTCATAGAAACTTTAATGGTCGATTTCTCATGTAATTCAAAGTCATTATGCTCTTGAGTAGTTTGATGGAAACTTTGTTCAGCAATGCTGGTAAAATTTCAATTTTTGCTTCAATTTCGATAAATTGACCGCTTTAAAGTTATCAGCAGAGCACCCCATGGGGGGGGGGTATGGGGGGTATTACCCCCGTCTTAGATTTGAAAATTCATTTACTACCCCCATAAAAACAGCTCACTATACCAAAAAATTTTGGTAGACTTCATCCTCTCCCCAGTAGGTTATACTAATTCGAGGAAAATTGCAGAATGTTTGATTCTGAGGAATTACTCACTGCTCTTTTTGACACATTTACTGAGCAAATGATAATGGGAAAGTATGGAACTTCTGTGCCATATAGCGATTTTTAGGAAAGGATATCAGTACATTAATATATGCTACTTGTAGGAAATCATTATAAGTATAATTAGGAGATGAAATAATGACTTATGTATATGTGATTAAGCAAAAAATCGCCCCTTGGGAAGAAAAACATTATGTTGTTAAAATTCTGCCTCTTCATGCTCTCCTTTCCTTTTCTCCGCTTCTGCGTTGGATCTTCTGTGCGCGTATGGTTACCCAAGCTGCGGCATACTTTCCTGCTATGAGTTTAGACATGTGAGGTCTGTTGACGTGGATCAGGAGTGGTACTTGGTTTCAAACTCGTAGTTCATAGTCTAATGGGATTAATAATACTAAAGCCACATTCAGCATCAGGACTTTCAATTCGAAGCACTTTTGCAAGCCTAATCAGTGATGGGATAAGCCGCTGAAGATGCTGGTTGAAACAATGTTTCCAAAGTGGATTAAAGTTGCAGGATTGGGAGCTGGAAATGGAGTTAAACCAGTAAATGTTTTATGACTGTAAAAAGCATAAAGTAGGGGCATTATTCATTTATGTAAGTTCTATGTGGTTAGAGTAGTACAACTCCCCCCTCCTTGGCAAAAAGTTGTGAGCAAAAAAAAAAAAAGGTCACGGCAAATTTCAAGTACTACCCTTAAAATTTACGATTTTACCCCTACCTAAATTTTCGACCTTGGGGACCTCTGGTTATCAGGATGATTAAAAAAGCTCGAAAACACTTGAATAAAGCGTCTATGAGAATTTTTAAGCGAAAGAATAACTTGGGGGAAAATTGAAAAAAAATTTGACCTCTTTTTCTATTTAGGAAAAAGGTCGGCGAGAAAAACACACTGCGGCACTTATGGAGTTTAGGTGGTACGGAATTTTTTTTTCAAAATTTTTCCAAATTTGCATATTTTCGACTAAAATGATGACGCAGATTACGAATATGCCAGTAGTTTTCATAAAACCGAATATTTTGACTGCAAACAGGGTGTCCTATGACAAAATTTTGTTGCCCAAAATTTGCTTATTTGTGATTATGTTACGGGTAAATCGATGAAGCTGATTATGAATATGCCAGTAGTATTGCATGCAATCAAACATATTGACCAAAAAACATATCAACCTGCAGTTTGTTCTCTAAAAGAGCTTCAAAAATTTGAATTTTCTACGAACTATGGAAAAATCAATTTTGTTTCTCTCGAAATTTGGTGAATCGATTACAGATATTGGTTACAAATATGTGAGAAGGTTTTCAAGGAAAAAGATGTAAAAATGATGAAACCCAAATGTAGCCATACATATATTGTAATATACTACTGATAAACATCTTTAACAAAAAGTGACTACAGTAAAACAACATATAAAACGCTGAAATCGCGGCTTCCGGGTAAACCAAGCGAATATGTTCAACAAGATGATGAAACGGATTATTCGAAAAACGTTGGCGCCAAAGAAACTCGGCCAAATAATTTGTTAGCATTGCACGATGCGTACCGAAACGACGTTTATTTTTTTCTTTAGCTTTTTTTCTTTTAAACTATTTCTTACACAATAAACTGCAGGTTGATGAAAATAAAAACCTCACAGTTAATGTTTTTGGTCAATATGTTTGATTGCATGCAATACTACTGGCATATTCGTAATCAGCTTCATCGATTTACCCATAACATAATCACAAATATGCAAATTTTGGGTAACAAAATTTTGTCATAGGACACCCTGTTTGCAGTCAAAATATTCGGTTTTATGGAAAACTACTGGCATATTCGTAATCAGCGTCATAATTTTAGTCAGAAATATGCAAATTTGGAAAAATTTTGAAAAAAAAATTCCGTACCACCTAAACTCCATAAGTGCCCACACTGCTGCTTACCATATCCGATCACTGAACACTCATAAGCAAGGAAATGAATCGAATTCAATCGGCGATTTGAGGTTTATATGTAGTGTTCAACTTCGATTATCTTTGACCAAACGGTTTATCTCGAAGTTGGAATTTAAGGTTTTTTCAAAAAAGAATCTTCGCCTAGGGCGCCCCGTCGCGTGCAATAAAATTCACTTTTTTTCGTTATAGTGTACACAACTCCGATATCTCTCAATAACCTTTTAATATGTCCTTGCATTTCGGATGCATTCGAGGATCAACAGCATTGTTCTGTGTGTATCGTATATGTGCTTCGTTCAACTGAGCTACGCTAATCTTTTTTCATTCCAATGCGCAAGTCTGTGAAACTACTTAAAAAATTTTACTGAGAAATAAATATACTGTTAAATGGAGCGGCAGCCAGTGTTGCCAGATGTGACGGGTTCCCGTCCCGTCAATTTTGACGGGAAACGAGGCAATTGACGGGAAGTTTGACGGGATGAAAAAATGACGGGATTTGTGACGGTATTTCACTATTTGTGACGGAATTGACGGGAATCTGACGATATTGACGGGTTGTGTGACGGGAATGAGTTTTTGACGGATTGAGATATTTCCATACATTTGGGTTGGCTTGGTTTACGATGTATTGCATAGTATACTGTTTATTTATTTTTATTTTTGGTGTTTTTTTATTATCGATTTTTTGGCGAAGTTGGAAATGTGATTATATTTAAGATTGCAAGTAAAAACTATGCTTTAAAGTGAAAGTGTAATTGGTAAGGTAGGTTTAGGTACATTCAGTGTTTCTTTTTTATGCACGAATTTTGGTCGTTTTTTGTTCACCGGCTGTGCACACCCACTTAAATTTGTGCACGTAACGTTATAAGTATATACAATTGCACATTTAGATGCAAAAAATTTGTGCAAGGACCTGAAAAAATATGCATTGTGCACAAAAAAGAAACCATGGGTACATTCCATACTTTAAAAAATAAATCAGAACCCGTGAGGCGTGAATATATGTTGATGATGCCGTTTCGAACCAATTTATGCTGCATTTATTGGTTAATTATTGGTTTTTTTTGTTATCTACGGGTATGCATTTCTAGCAGGGGCTGACAAATCGTAAACTTTTGGGTTTTTTTGGGTTTTTGCTTTTTTAACATGCACTTAATTGATTGTTCAGCCCAAAATTTTAATTAATTCTATAGAAATTTAAAGTAATACTTCAAAAACGAGAAGGTCGGCCGGAGGCTCTGCCCAAATTTTTTATGGATTTTTTTAGGAATTTAAGGTAATTTTGCAAAAACGAGAGGGTCGGCCGGAGGCTCTGCACAATTTTTCAATTAATTCGATAGAAATTTAAAGTAATTGCAAAAACGAGAAGGTCGGCCGGAGGCTCTGCCCAAATTTTTAATGGATTTTTTAGAAGGTAATTTTGCAAAAAACGAGAGAGTCTTTTGTGCAATTGAGCTTATTGAATGTGTTGATATTGAATAAAGTTGTTGAATATACGCTTTTCCATTTTATTTCTCACGTTTGTATCGATTATGTATTAGTTTTTTTTATAATTTCGTTGACGGGGTTTGTGACGGGTTTCAAAATTTATGTGACGGGATGTGACGGGATTTTCGGTTTTTTTCGAAAAAAATGACGGGTTTTTAATAATTCCATCTGACAACACTGGCGGCAGCAGCGCAGCGGTTTTTTTGTGCACGGAGATTTTTGTCCCAATTGGCACAAGAGGCCAGAAAAATTTGTGTGCCAATGGCACAAAAAATTTTTTCTTACTATTACTGAAAACTGTGGAAATGTTCTAGGCCAAAAGTTTTAATAAAAATATACCTCATTGAAGCATACCTGAGGTCCGACCTTGGGGGGGGGGCACTGTTTCCCCCCCCCGCCCCGAGCCTTTTTCCCAAGGGAAAGGGATCAAATTTTTTTCCCCATTTTCCCGAAGTCGTTTTTTCGCTTAAAAATGCTCACAGGCGCTTTATTTTGGTGTTTTTGAGCCTTTTCAAGCCTGCTGGTGTTTTTTTGACCCGTTAATTCATTAAAATTGAGGAAAAAATTGAAATTTTCGAGTTCAAAGTTTAATCTACAAGCATTGGAACAAATTTTCAAGCAAACTATCCAAAAGCATAATTACTTTGAGAATTACATGAGAAATTGATGGTTAAGTTCTCTATGATGACAAGTGAGAACCCAAAATGGATGTTAATCTTTCCGGCGCGTAGCGCCAGAAAATTTTTTTGGGTATTGATATTCTGCGACGCTGGAAAATCAATTTTCCGAACATTTATTTCAAGAATTAGATTTGAATTTTGGGTTCAAGAGTCGTAATTTCTAGAATTTTACTTGAAAAATTTTAAACCAGTATAATTTATTTGTAAACTCTCATACACGGTCGAAAATATATTGAGTATGCAGGGTATAAATTTCCGAATGATATTTCCGTGAAGCTATTGAATTGATTTTACGTTAGAAAAGAAATAATGGCATCAAAAAGCTTAGAGACTACTTGACGTACTGATCTTTCTCAAAAGGAAAAAATGCGAATCTTCATTAAATATCATGATAAAATATTGAAGATTACCAATGAAAACATGAGATAATACGTTCAAGATGATGAAAACTGTTATAGATTATATGATAAATGAAGGTAGATGTGCTAAAAGCCGCGCCTGAACTAAGTAATGCATAATAATGATTATTAAAGTTATAATCGGCGCGGAGCGCCGGAAAATTTTGAGATTATGACCTTCTAAAATGCACCAGAATGCATCTTTTCTGTATCCGATCCGCAAAATTTTCTTCCCCAAATGGGGAAAGAGCCCAAAATTTTTTTCCCCTTTCCGAATTTTTTTTCCCGAAAAAGCACGATTTGGGGGAAAAAAACAGTGGGGTAAACCCGAAATTTTGGGGGGGGAGGGGGTCGAAAAAAAGGCCAGAAACATACACTTTTTTGCCAATTTTTTCGAAACTGGGGTGCAGGTTGGGTATATGGTTGGCCAAGTTGGGGGGGGTCCTCCTCCAACCCCCCCCTCCAGGTATGCAGGCACTGTTTTTTCCCCGGGCCTTTTCCCCAAATGGGGAAAGGGATCAAAATTTTTTTCTCCATTTTCCACGAAGTCGTTTTTTTTTCGCTTAAAAGTGCTCACAGACGCTTTATTTACGTGTTTTTGAACTTTTTCAAGACTTCTGGTGTTTTCAGACCCGTTAATATCATTAAAATTGAGGAAGAAATTGAAATTTTCGAGTTCAAAGTTTAATCTACAAGCATTGGAACAAACTTTCAAGCAAACTATCCAAAAGCATAATTACTTTGAGAATTACATGAGAAATTGATGGTTAAGTTCTCTATGATGACAAGTGAGACCCAAAATGGATGTTGATCTTTCCGGCGCGGAGCGCCGGAAAATTTTTTTGGGTATTGATATTCTGCGACGCTGGAAAATCAATTTTCCGAACATTTATTTCAAGAACTAGATTTGGATTTTGTGTTCAAAAGTCGTAATTTCTGGAATTTTACTTGAAAAATTTAAAACTAGTATATAATTTATTTGTAAACTCTCATACTTGGTCGAAAATATATGAGTATGCAGGGTATAAATTTCCGAAAGATATTTCCATGAAGCGTTTGAATTGATTTTACGTTAGAAAAGAAATAATCGCATCAAAAGCTTAGAGACTTGACGACTGACGTACCGATCTTTCTCAAAAGGAAAAAATGCGAATCTTCATTATCATGATAAAATATTGAAGATTACCAATGAAAACATGAGATAATACGTTCAAGATGATGAAAACTATTATAGATTATATGATAAATGAAAGTAGACGTGCTAAAAGCCGCGCCTGAGCTAAGTATGCATAATAATGATTATTAAAGTTATAATCGGCGCGGAGCGCCGGAAAATTTTGAGATTATGACCTTCTAAAATGCACCAGAATGCATCTTTTCTGTATCCGATCCCCAAAATTTTCTTCCCCAAATGGGGAAAGAGCCCAAAATTTTTTCCCCTTTCCGAATTTTTTTTTCCCGAAAAAGCACGATTTGGGGAAAAAAAACAGTGGGGTAAACCCGAAATTTTGGGGGGGGGGAGGGGGTCGAAAAAAAGGCCAGAAACATACACTTTTTTGCCAATTTTTTCGAAACTGGGGGCAGGTTGGGTATATGGTTTGGCCAAGTTGGGGGGGTCCTCCCCCAACCCCCCCCCCCCTCCAGGTATGCAGGCAATGTTTTTTCCCCGGCCTTTTCCCCAAATGGGGAAAGGGGTCAAAAATTTTTTCCCTATTTTCCCGAAGTCGTTTTTTTCGCTTAAAAGTGCTCACAGACGCTTTATTTACGTGTTTTTGAACTTTTTCAAGACTTCTGGTGTTTTCAGACCCGTTAATTCATTAAAATTGAGGAAGAAATTGAAATTTCCGAGTTCAAAGTTTAATCTACAAGCATTGGAACAAACTTTCAAGCAAACTATCCAATAGCATAATGACTTTGAATTACATGAGAAATCGATGGTTAAGTCCTCTATAATGACAAGTGAGAACCCAAAAGGGGTGTTAATCTTTCCGGCGCCAAGCGCCGGAAAAATTTTTTGGGTATTGATATTCTGCGACGCTGGAAAATCAACTTTCCGAACGTTTATTTCAAGAATTAGATTTGAATTTTGTGTTCATAAGTCGTAATTTCTAGAATTTTACTTGAAAAATTTTAAAACCAGTATAATTTATTTGTTAACTCTCATACTTGGTCGAAAATATATGAGTAAGCAGAGTATAAATTTCCGAAAGATATTTCCATGAAGCATTTGAATTGATTTTACGTTAGAAAAGAAATAATTGCATCAAAAAGCTTAGAGACTTGACGTATTGATCTTTCTCAAAATGAACTCTAAAATACTCTAAACTTACAAACAAAACATACAAACAAAAAATACTCTAAAATACTCTAAACTAAACAAAACTAATACTAAACATAAAATACTGCTTACTCTAAAATCAATAAATTAGCTTGATGTTATCGGAAGAAACATCAAAAGCTAGTTTTCTTTCATTCGATTTGGGTCGGTTTTAATCTTTTGAAACCCATTATTCAGAGTTTTAGAGAGAAAATAAAAACTGAAGGTTGGTATGAGTTAGCTTGTTTAGCGCGTAGCGCCGAAAATTTGTGTGGGATTTTTATATTCTAAAACGCTAGAAAATGAATCATTCCAAATTTTATTTCCTAGACACATGGTTTAATTTTTTAGTAAATTCAAAGAATTTTTAGTCGGACAGACTACAACGCAAAAACTAGGAAAACAATTGAGAATTTCGATTCTTGAACCTTTCACCTGGACTTAAAACGTTTTAATCACTCTAAAATCAAAATTTTTCCAAAGAGGTTTTGCGAAAATAACCGACAAAAATCTCGTTTTTCGTCAAATTCGTCTAAAAACAACACAGGATCAAAAATTTATCCATAATATTTTGATAGGATTAAGAGCTATAAGCATTATGACATTTTCTAACCGCGCACTAGATTAATATAGAAAAATTATAAATGACTTAAAATCTGGCGCGAAGCGCCGGAAAATTTTCATTATTCCCCATTTTATAACGCATAAAAATTCATCTCCGGACAGGAAACCCTGTAACCTAATCAAAAGGGCGGTCAGGCTTCAAGTTGCATTGTGCAACTTCACAGAAAAAGTTTGGTTGCTCAGCAGGCTTTTTTTGTCATTTTTTAGGAGCCTGGGCCGCTAAAAGTTTGGAAATGACTCCTAAAATTTTAGGTCTAGTAGCCATTTTGGCTCTTAAAATTTTGACTCATTTCTTTATATTGTAGTGAATTACAGTTATTTTTATTCTATTTTGGATTTAAAGTAAGTATTTTACAAGCTCTAAAATGATATAACACCGAAAATTTTGCAGCGCTTGGCGCCAGATTTCTTCCTATAATTTTTCGAATTGGACTATTCGCTGTGTTTCTAGAAATCAAATTTTCTGGAGAAAAAAATTTTCCTAAAAGGGAAAAAATATGGAGGTTCGACAAGAAAAAAAAATAATTTTGGTGTATTTAATAGCTCATAATCTCAATTTTTCCAACTTTTCTGTAACTATAATTTTAAATATGGAACAGGGTTTAAATTCATAATCATAATGGAAATGATTTTCATAAATTTCAAGCTTAATTTAATTTTTTTCAAACTCATGAAAGTATTAACATACATGTTTTCGAGCCTTATGTTTATTGAATAAGTTATCCTTAAATTGATTTTCCAGTATTTTAGAGTGTCAGAATCTAAAAAAAATTTCGTTGTGTAGCGCCGGAAAGATATATAAGAAACAAAAGAAGAATAAGAACAGAAGGTGCATTTTCAAAACCCTATATTTTTGTGCCAGAATGAAACGAACTCAAGTGCTATCTTGGAAGAAGTTTTATGTAAAAATAAACGAAATGTCGTGTTTTTTGCATTGAAAAAAAATCCCTTTACACAAAGATTTCTTGGCCGATCTTCGTGCATGTTAGAAAAAAGCCTGTAACCGAAAAACGCTGGTTGGAAATAAAATTTTGAACAGTAATTTTTTTGAACACGTATCAAATCAACTGATTGAATATCCACATTATTTAATTGTACACGTTCCACAGTGTGTTACAAGCCCATTTTTTGATATTCTTCAATTAAAATTTGACCCCTAAAAATTTAAGTTTGGGAGCTATTTGGCTCCAAGTTTTCAAACCAAAGAAAGCCTGTTGCACAGCCTCAAATTTGGTTTCTGTGTGCAAAAAAAGTCTGCTCTCTAAAATTTTGGACATTTTGGGATCTTTATCCCAAAATTTTGGGTTTACCCCTCCCCCAACTGGTCGGACTTTGTACAGTTATGCTTCCTTCCTGTCAGTCCAAGCCTAAGGCTAAGCCAGTGTTTTTTTGTGCACGGACATTTGTGCCAATTAGCTGGCAAAAGACGTCAAATAAATTTTTGCTAATTGGCATAAAAAAATTTTCGCCCTGGCTAAAAATTAGATAAAAACGTAATTGAAGTTTCATTTACCGCATTCAATATACACAAAAAACGTTCTCGCCTAATTTTTCATCCATTTACGTCAGCGAGGTAAAGAGGGCTGCCCGAGAAAAAAATTATGATTCAATTGTTCAGAAATTTTATATATTTTCCTTTCATTTTCGGTTACGAATTTCTTTTTAACAACAATGTAACGATTGACGGTGTCCGTACTTGCTTACTTCCGCATAAATATTTGATCAAAAAATTGGGTACTTGTTTACTTTAGCTCCCCCTGAAAATTTTCCAATTTTTTAGCCTGTTAAGTATATACGACTTGTATGTATAGACAGCGTACGGTAGCTGATTTTTCAACATGTAAAGTACACGCGCATATTTCTTAAATATTTCTTATAATTTCTTCTTAGTTTTTTAAGATCTTTGAGTTTGAACAGCATCTATCGCTTTCTTAAAATTAATTATAAGCACCAGCAAGAACTTGATCATCCATTCATTAAGTCGTTTTACATAATAAGCTGTAAATTATTATACAGAGTGAGTTTTTACACTCCCTCATCGAAGGATTTCTTTTTGCCATAGAAACAGTGCTGCCCAAGAGTCGGTCTAGCACAGATAGTTTACGATATAAAAATTCAATTTGTAGTCGTTAGATATTTGCGAGATCCTGAAAATTGGACAATCAATTGCTGAAAAACAAATTTCTTGGTATTTTTTGGAATTGGCGTCAAATCGCTATTATTCGTTTCCGAAAAAAAGCTGGTAGAATAATGTTCCCATATGTACATGTGTGTAATGTGTGAAAAGTTCTATCACTCAACACACCATATTTGCCGATATATTCAATAGATTTTGGTTCATTTTCACCGTTCATTGTGTGATTGTTATGTTTTGTTTGTGCATTTGTACTTTAACAGGGCGGGAACTTCTTTTTTTCCTCTATGCCTCACTTTTCGTTTTCAGTGTTGGCGAACCGATATGTCCAGCGTGAAGCGAGTACCTCTGAAGAAACTGAAAAGATTAGATCCGAAAATAATGCAAAAATGTGTAGAGTTAGCAGCAAGTAGCGACGATTCAAAGCTACAAAAGTGGCATGAAAACGTTTTCAATTCTAAAGGTTTTGTTCAAGACATTAATCGAGCCAAAAAATCAACTTCTTCCGAGCCGAACGGCCGTCAAATTGTAATCCAAAAAGAGAAGAGAATCAACGAGTCATTTAATCATCAAATTTTTCTTACTGATACAAATGTCCAATATGTGTGTTTATGTTTAGGCTCAACACCGGTAAATTCACTTGTGACGTCGTCAATGTAAGCGAGGATGATTGCGACGATTGCGACAATCAGTCAGTTCAATCGACGTCTTCCGCTCCAGATAGATCATTCATTAATTCAGAGATAGATGAAAAATTCATAATATGGATCAAAGCCGACGGAGCACAGCTTTCTCGTTTTGAAATCGGAAAAGTTGAAAAATTCAATTTTTTTCGTTATTATCGTTTGAAATTTTGTTTTTATTCTTCCAGGACGAAAAATTTGGGGTGATATTCGATCAGTTTTGCCGTAGAATTGGCGTGACAGCCGATTCTGTTTGTTTCTTTCATCATTTTGATCTTATCGGCTTTAGAGATACTCCAATCTCGCTCTCAGTGCCCAACTTTTCCATTATTGGTTAGTCAATATATGTGGTTGTCAACAAAAAACTGAATTCGAATGCGGGTCTCACGAAAACATCCCTTATTTTTCCAACGATTAGTATTTCGAGCATGCGGTTTAAAAACTATGTTTCATAATGCAGTCATCAAGGTCGAAAGAACACGTGTAATAGGGGAAAAAGGGCACCGCTGGAAACCCCAACGTTTTCTCCAACCAAACATTCTTCAAATGGTTTAAATGTTGAAAAATAAGGTTTTGTAATGAATGTATGTATATATGTTTTTTTCAAAAAGTATCAAGTCGTCCAACCTCTTTCTTTGCCGCGTGCCGTGCATTCTGACTTACTTTTATGACATGGTAAATTTTAGTCTTATTAGCAACTAAATGATATTTCAAGAATTGACTATCAGAAAAGTCCCTCTAATTTCGGTGCTCTTATCTGAATTTCAACCGTACTCAACTACAGTGTTCTTCACATGTCATCCCGCTCAGGTGTGATCTAACAGTAATCGTTTCGCGGCAACAAGATCTGGCGATTGATACCTATTTTTCTATGTGTTTTGGAATGAAAAATCCCGTTCGCCTTGGGAATTCACTGTTCTGAGGGGGATCAAACATTTATGCGATTTGATTGAAGTCGAACACCCTATAAATAAGGACTAGACTCCCTATAGCGATGTATGCACGAAATACTCGTACGTCACATTTTTCAGAAGCCAAAATTATCCGTTCTTCATCGATTAAAATTATCGTAGAAAAAGACGTAAATATGATCCAATTAAAGTTCCAGACGCAGGATTTACGTAATGCTACGAATGTCTTGAAAGTCAATAAGGTTAGTTCCTTCTTATTTATTGAAAACTTTCACTCCCATTTATAGTTGGGACTTTACTGCAATGTGCATTTTTTTATGAGTGGAAGTTTGTCCATACTTTGTGGCGCCCGTTGAAGGAAAAGTATTCGAGTATAAGTAATAAGAATTGTTCAAGAAATAAATCCTTTTTCACATTGCATTATTGTCTAGCGAAAAACTGACATTTTTCAGCTGTCATTGATCTGGAAAGATATGGTCCCCTATTCTAGCCATATGATGTTGATAAGTGGCAAATCTTAGGGGTCGCTATATGACGACAGCCGTGTGGTTGACTATTTCTGGGGCATTCCTATGCCATCGCTGCGGATTTATCGAATTTAAATATTATATTTATGAGCACAATTCATATTTCAGGATGAAAAGTTTGGCGAAATCAAAACGAAATATCTAAATCTACGATCGGACATAAAGTCCGAATCGGAAAGTATCATATTTTCATTCGATGGCGCCGTCATTCCCCATGATTCGACGCCCAAAATTTTGGAATTAGAAGAACTCGACTGTATAGACGTAATTCAGCGATTGTAATAGATTTTGTAGCATTTTAGCGAGTGAATTTGTCAGTGATATCGACTTGCCTTCTCACTCTATTTTCTTGTTTTACTCCATGTGAAATTTGTAGATTATTTGCAGCACATTTGTTTTAACAAAATAAATTTTGAGTGATCGTAATTTTTTTATGGCGCAAGTATGTATCTTCTCTACTTCTCCCCGTAAGTTGTCACACATTTCTCGAATTTTTTTATTTTTCAGAAGTTTGACGGATGAGAACGCTGGTCGTCGCCCGCTCGAGGATTACGTTGCTCTATCCACTATTCTCCATAAAATTTGAAAATCACGTCAACTTTTCGTCGTCGACGACTGTAGAACAAAGCCAAGATTTCTACGCTATTTTGAACATCCCTATTACGGCGAATAGCAAACAGATCAAAGCGGCTTATTATCAACTGTCCAAATTATACCACCCGGATTTATATCTACATCAGAACAAAGTAAACGACGATCGAGAAACTTCGCCGCCATTAACGGCCAAACAAGCGGCAGACAAATTTCGAATGATCACCGAAGCTTACGAAACATTGGGAAACGAAACGACAAGAAAAAAGTACGACTACAAATTATATAGGACGAAATATCCGATTAATGTTGACTTGATGCGAGAAAATAAAGGACCTAATGTTTGGAAACCTGATCAGACGATGGAAAGTTCCCCAAATTTAGACGATATCGATGACGATGTTTTGAAACAATTGTTGAAGTACGAACGTTTGCGGAAGTATAGTCGCCGTCGTCAGAACGACTATTATCAAACGAAAAATGTTAATTTTGAGTCTTCAAACGGTAATTTCAGTTTTTTGTGTCAAGTTAACAGCTCGCAGTCGCGTTGCTCCATTTTTTCAATGCTTACCGCTCAGATGCAGGGAAAAGATTTCAACTGCAAAACATATACATAGGGTGGGTGAGGCCTGTAGCTAGGGAGCGGGGATGTATGTTCCCCGAAATGTTACAAACTTTTTTCAAAATAATTTGTTGTTACGTCGCGAATTGTGCTTGGATTAATGTGAGAGTAATAATAATCACCAATGAAGAAGTTTTTGGTTTACTCCACTGTTGATTTATCTTATTTTATACATTTTTCCATATCCTTAAATTTTCATTCCAACAAAATTTGCAACGAAATAAATTACAACATTCGTTGCATCTTAGCAGCAAAAAGAAAATCCTTACCACGTTGGCAGTAACAACGACTTCGTCAGAAAAGCCTTTTTCTATTTTAACGCGAATTTTGACGGAGTTGAGAAGCTCTATGTCTATCGATAGTTTATCCTCATTGGCCAACCATCTACTCATCGAGTGGAAATGAAGATCATTTATTTAGAAAGTGTTTTAAGGCTTGTTCGCTGAGAAAGCATGACAGATTTTACTAGAATTTAAGTGAACGTTGTGAATTGCTTGGTGAATAAGTTTCGACGAAAAAATACTGCATGGATAAGCACGATAATGTGAGAAAAATCAGGAGGCGCTTAACGTTTAATGTATGCAAATCTGGATTCATTTTCTATAAAATTCTATTTTCACCCCGTAGACAGACAAAACAGATCAGTTCTTTTAGTCAGGAAAAAGTAGAAACTTATAAAACGTTTAGGTTCCTAATTAAAGTGGGCTAAAATTGAATAACTGATTACCTATTAATCTTTCGGCATTTCCATTTCAAATAGGATTTTTTATTTATATTTTTCCAGATTTTATAGAATTCTCTCTGGATCTGTTAAAAATATATTGGAAAAGTGGGTCAAAATGTTTAAGGTTTTGAGTCTCTAGTAAAAATAAAGTACTCCTGAAGCTGCAATATAAAAAGAGGAATAAACTATTTTTGAACGTTTAATTTTATGCCTCTATGCATAAATTTTAAAAAATGTGAAAAACTTGAATTATAGTTCATGATTATGTTTTCCCAAGACCAATTACTAGAATTGATGATAAATTTAGCTCCTGTCAGAAACGTAGAAGAATATGTAATAGAGAAAATTTTCTGTCAAGGTGTTTCTTTGAGAAAGGTCCACTTTCGGAATTGAAGAGGATAACATTCATTGTGTGTAGATGATGAAAAAAGACGGGTCTTTCACTTAGCCTCATGATACAGTTCGAGGAAATTGTTGTTCATAAAAATAATGCAATGATGTTTTAAATTTGTGTGCTTATGTGTGCATTCAGGCCTGGGCAATGTGCGGAATCGCTGATGTTTTTAATCAGTTAGAGTGCTGGGAAACCAAAAAGAATCACTTAGAAATAAACACTTTTCATAAATTCGTGCTAAACATCACAAACTAATTTATGCAATAAAAAATTCATAAATCTATAGTCTGTTTTTCTTGAAATGCTTCCAAATAATCAAAGTGGAAAGCAAGTAGTATTTCAGATTTTTGCGATTTTCTGATGAACAAAATATCATGTAGGGCTGGAAATTTCTGAGCATACTGGCCTGACCTTTAGCGATATTTCGAGTGAAAAATTTTACAGTAAGAACTTTATGTAAACAATTTCGACGACAGTACTGATTTGTGTCACTTTTGCATCTGGAAGCATTTTATAAAAAACAGGCTATAGATTCTTCAAAGTAAGAACTATTGCCAGGAGTCGACCGAGAGAGACGTCTCGGTAAAAAAGGTACCGGAACTAAAAAAAATCATAATATTTTAATATGAATTGACCATACATTTTACTGTTATAAATATATGTTATTCGACTCATCCAATAAAAAATTTTTAATTACTTGAAATCTGTTTGCATTTTTAATCTTTCTTGAAGTACCATTGCAAATACTTTTTTCTATTTGATGTTTTCAAATACTTGAGAATTGAATTTGTTCTGTTTTTCGTTCAAAATTTGAAAAATTTATCATTTTATGTTCAAATGTGTGGGAAATTGTCACAAGTTTCGACCTCACGAACGAAACCAAGTCAATCGTAGTATGCAAAGTTTTGTTGCTGATAAACTAGAATTTAGCCAATTTTGAGTGTGATCGACTAATTTAGATCCTAGAAATAGGGATTTTCCTACCATTGATTGCGTGCTATTGGGTGTGATACTATCAACTTCAAATCAATTTTTCTTGACTTTGGAGACGGATGATATAAGGAAGTCGTTAACAACTGAAAATTTTAGCCAGAATTTCTGGATAATTCGAAGAACCTCTGGGAAATTTTGGTTCAGATTAAAGCGTTTTCTGAAAAATGCATCAGTGTATGAGCGCTGAATTGTTGCTGAGCTTTAAAGAAAATCTGCAAGTATTAGTTGTTAGTTCAGTTTCACACGTTACTGTAGTGTTTATTCTGAATTCTGGTGCTGAAATCAGGTTTATCAATGCTGCGAAAGGTTGAGGCATGATTCAGTAATTTGTGCCCATCGAAGCACGTCAGATATGGAGAGTTTGTTTGTCTTTATATATTACACATTCCCATGAAAAATGGTAGTAACTTGTTGGGGCTAAAATCTCTGTCCTGGACCAGAACATCCCTGATTAACATTTTGACATTTTTGTATGCCCTCATTCCGGTCCAGGTGAAATTTCTGTCCCGATCTATCCCTATCCGTTGCCTGGCACTTGCGTTTACAGTGAATCAAATTGTATATTTCAACGTCTGTTTTTCAGAAAATCTAAAAGATCAAGAACTCTATCGTCAATACGAAGCAGGGAGGCTAAAGCACGAACAACAAATGAAAAAAGACTACAGAAGAAATCCGTGGTCACCGAACATCGATAATAATGAGTTTGCATGCGATGAAGCACTGCGGAAAGAAAGATATTGTCATACCGTCGAAGTGACGGAGAAGCGACCGAATATAGTTAATAGACTTCTAACATATATGAAAAACATTTTTTGTCGAAATAAGCAACATGCAATTTTTTTCTTGAACCATAAGGATGAAAACTTGCACAAACTGTTGATATTAATTGTCGGTATTTCAGCAGTTCTATCTTTTGCTCGCGGCTAATTATATTTTTATCAAAATATATTTATATATTCGAATCAGATTTGCATAAAAAAGCTGCTTCGCGTTACTCACTCCAAATTGAGCGTGTTCGAGCGTGGAACAACTTGGCTGACTAAAAAGTTGTCTTTACTGGCCTTACATATCAATCCCTCGATTAAAAGTGCCATTTTAATTAAGAGTATGCAGGGTGTCCAAAAAAGTCGAGCTTTCTAACAATTCATGAACGGCGCAGGTATTTGTGCGGTGAATTTGCCAGTCTTTTCTATGCTTCATTATTTGTGGTTAATCCATTTACTTTGAAAAGGATAGACTCACTGTGGAACAAAAAGGTAGATCCACTTTTCACGGCGTGGAAAACTTTATGCTGTAGAGCAATTTACTATGAGGACGCTTGAATCATGAAAAAACCATCTGCTTATCATATGGATAGGACTGCGGCCATACTCGAGAAATTCTAACCATTTAACACAGGCATTGAAGGAAATTCCCTGTTGTTATGTTTGCAGCAATTTAATTCATTTATTACAGTAATACCGTATTTATTTAAATAAGCGCCGCCCTCCAATAAACGCCGCACTTTTGTTCGAAAAAAAGGAATAAACGCCAAGTTTAAAGTGAAAAAATAAGTAACAGTTTGCAGTAGGTTGTATTTTGAATAGTAATACATATGCATTTATTGTTGAAAAAGTAAAAATTTTATTAAAATTTGTGGTGTTAAACTCAAAATTTAAATAAACGCCGCACCAAATGCACCATTGAAAAAATAAACACCGCAGCGTTTATTCAAATAAATATGGTAAGCTTCAACGGCTTTTCCGTTCTAAATTACTTTCATGGAATAGCTGTATCGAGCATTTTGAACTGAATAGAGTATAACAACAGTAGTAAGGCCGGCCCGTATAGGTCGTATGGTTAAGGATACCCCTATCTTTTGTGTACGACCTATAATTTGTCATTTTTGGTCGATTTATAGGTCGTACAGTAAACATATACGGTCAATTTCTTTGTCCATTTATAGGTCGTAGGGTTAAGGATACAGGTTCTAGAGTTACCGTAATAGTGGAATTACGGTAATTTTTGATTGTGGTAATAGTGGAGTTAGGGTAATAGGTGTGTTACTGTAGATGAAAAAGGAGAATCGATGATGAATGGAAAATGGGAAACGAAAATATATGTGGAACAAAAAATGGACATACAGTATACAAGTACGGCACAAAAAGTAAGGCAAAAAATCGATCTGGAAAAAACTGGAAATACAGTGCCCATGTAGTGCACAAAGGTGAGAAAGGTAAGGTAAAAAAACACAAAAAATGGATCTGGAAAAAGTGGATGTACCGTGCATATAGTGTACAAAGGAAAAAAGGTAAGGTAACAAAACCAAAATCAATTTGGAAAAAGTGAACAAGGGAAAAGAGCACACCCAGGGGGCATAGAGAAATAACATGCAGAAAAGATTATACATAGATCTGAAAGAGATGGTGTAGTGGACAAAGGAAAAGAGCATGCCTAGTGGAAATAAAGAGAAGACCTACAGGAAAAAATGTTATTGATCTAAGAAGAGAACATTAGACAGCAATGAAGAAAGCACCTGCGCTTGATAAAAGAAAAATGCTACTAAATGACTTTTCAAAAATCTAATGTGTTGTTTGCTTATATTACAAAATAATCTTATCTAACCCATGACCCCAGACTACTATAAGCTGTGTAGAAAAAAGAAAAAGGCCTAAAGGCAGATTCATACTTTGTCCGGCATCCGGCATCATCCGAAAAAAGTCTATTTTTAGATTTTTCATCCGGCAAATCCTCCGGCAATCTGGTACCGGATGACGTCATTTTTTTCCTTTTCCCATGCTGATGTCTCATTTTTTTGCCGGAAGACTGGAATTTTGCCGGATGGGAAGAGTAGAAACAATTTGTACTTTTCCGGATGCCGGAAAGCATATTTTGTATGTAATTTCAATTGAAGCGCGTGTTTGATTGATTTTTGCATATACAATGTATGCAAGAGATATCCATTTTTTTAGTTGACAAAATTTTTTGTTTTTATGCTGAGTATTTTGTATGTTTTTTTCGTTCTTGAAAGCATATATATGTGCAGGATACTCATATAAAGAATTTTTTCCAGGCGTAATTATAGTTTAGTCACACCTATGGAAGACTGACTAATTTGACAAATTTCTCTTCAATTAGTAGTACAAAATTGCTAGATAAAGCAAGTTTTTTTCGTCTGACATCGTAATAATTACGAGTAGACCTGGAAAATAATATTATATATATTTTCCATACGCAATTTCTCCCGAAACAAAATACTTCACAGATTTCAAAGCATTCTAACATAGGGAAAGCAAGAATAAATTGTCATCCGGCATTTCCGGCGCCGGAAGAAGTATGAATTGCCATCTCATCCAGCAACTTGCCGGAAGCCAATTTGCCGGATGCCGGAAACCAAATTGCTGGATGCCGGACACTGAATGCCAGAAGCTAAAAATAGCTTGCCGGATGCCGGATGCCGGATGCTGGACGAAGTATGAATCTGCCTTAAGAAGGTAATGTATGAAAAACAAAAATCGATCTAAAGAGAACAAAGAAAAAAGAGCATATGTAGTAGACAAAATAAAAAGACGCCCATAAAATTATTGTCATTTCATGGAGAACATGTACTGGCCAGTATCAAAAATAACGAGTAATCTGAAAAAGGATAGTACCAGCAACAAATAAAGCTGTAAATGTTTTTTATTATAAAAAAATGAGAATGTACATGATATATAAATATATAGCTCAGTTAAATACTATAATCGGTAAAAGTTTTGTAAGATATTTGAGACACCCTGTATATTTTTGGACCACCCATGTTTTCATTTTTTGCATTTTTTCGTCTTTTTCCAATGTCTATAGTTTCATTGTACTCATATTTTGTTTGTAATATAAGCTTATTTTTTCCATCTTTGTTATTGTTTCATATCGCCACTCTGTTTATATTATGCTAAGTATTTTTGGATGCATATTTCTTTTCATTTTCATTCAGTAGGTCAATTTTGTGTATGCACGAGTCAGTCATTTTCTTTAGTAAATTTGCTGCACATTAGACCAGTGTGTGTGTGCTAGGAGGGAGGTCAGGAACATCTATAGACCAAACTCATAACGCTACTTGTAGCTAGAACCCAGGCACAATACCACCCACATACCTAAATCATTACATGGGGGGCAATCTGGGAAGGTGAGCAACAGTATAATGTATAATGTTACAGAGGCGGTGCATAATATGGCGAGACAACAAATGTCATAGGTCATCTGCTCTAGCTCTTTTTTTTCTCTTCTCAACTTCATATTTCCATATTGTCTACACCACATTTTCCTATTGTTCCATAATTCCCCTATTTTTTTCCACATAAACCAATTTTAGTCAGTGTATTATTTGCATTCTGAACCTTTATCTGAAATTTTCGACGCGTTTGGATTTAAAAGAGAGAATTTTACATCGAAACAAAGGAGAATGACATCTATTGGTAAGCAACTTATGAAAATTTCTTTGTCCGAGTTAAGAAAACGTCCGTTAGACTCACCCTGGTGTTCTAAGATCTCTGATGAGTATGGTTTGGTTTTGGACGTGAAAGATCCTGGGGCTTTGTTCATGACATTACAAAATTTTGTCGTAGAAAGTCTCAGAAAGGCCAGAAAAAGTACAAAGGCGAAGCATGTCGAGGCCTTCTATTTTAAGCTATCAGTGAATGATGATGAGATAGAGGATGGAAACAAAAAGAATTTGATTCCTGCACCTTCTCAAGTTGACCCTAATCTGTCAGAGTCTGAATCAGATTCCAGTGAAGAGTTGGGAAATAATCATGCCGTTTTAACTCATGGTGTTGAAGAGGTTGCATCTGAAAATCGTGCAGTGTTGTCCGAAAACAATAGAGTCGATCTTTGTAATTCGATGAGAAATCTGGAGTTGAAATTCGCGAGTGTAATGTGTGATATATCTGCTCTAAACGAGTCGACAGAGTTGAACCAAACGATGTTGAGCCAACTTAAACAGTCATTCTTTGATCATAAAATAACTATGCAGATTCAGATAGAAGATCTGACAAATGTGATGGAAAAGTCAGGTAAATCAGAAGTCATCGCCAGTTTTGCTGAGTTGAAACAAAATTTTGAGTCACAGATGAAGGAAATGCACGGTTCTTTGGGTAAACTCGATGCTCTCTACAATGATTTGTTTTCTAAGACAGATCAACATATCTCGACTATTTACAAACATCTAGACGTACAAAGTGAGTCAATCAGGAATATCCAAGCTTCATTTGCAAATCAAAAATTTGGAAAAGAAGTGGTTGGAGAAAAACCTGAGGATTTGGGTTTGTTCAAAGCAAATCTTTGCTCAGCTTCATCTCCTGTAGCTTTGGAAAAGGATGTGGAAAAAGAAAACTATATCTCATCTTTTTCAAAGAGTATGGTATCTAATCCTGCAGAGAAAGGTAATTTCAAAGTTCCTAGACAATTTAAATGTTGTGATGGCTCATCTCCAGAAGAGTTCTTAGAGTGGCTTGCCAAATTAGAAAGAACTGCTCATATCTCTGATTGGTCGGATGAATATAAGTGTTGGCTAGTCATCACTTTAACTGAGGGTCGAGCTGCATTTGTTTTGGACTCATTGGAACTCGATCGTCAAAAAGACTGGTTGAAACTCAAACAAGAACTAATTTCTAAACTTGTTCCTTCCCAACATTTTGATCGTTTGAAAAATGAACTGCGTCATCGTTTTCAAAAGTCAGATGAATCTGTGTTGGACTTCTCGAAAGATTTTCGTGATAAAGCCAGAAAAGCTTACATCAACAAGCGTCCAGGATTTGACGAATCCGAATTGATCAACATCTTTATCGAAGCCTTGACTGATGAAAATCTTCATCTAGAACTTTTAAAACAAAAATGTTGTTCACTTGATGAGGCCATAAACTATGCTGAAAACGAAATGTCTTTGAGACAATTGGCTAAGCCACGTAATTCGCGCATTTCCAGTACGAAAGGTTTTCAAGCTGCACCTATAGCTCAAACTGATTTGCGTAATTCATCTCAAGCAATTCCTTTTGGTGCAAGGAAACCCTTCAAATATGGGAATCCTCCTCCTCAGGGTCAGCAATCACGGGATCCACCTAGTCTCAATAATGCCGGGCGCGTTCAGTGTTTTACCTGTAATAGAATGGGGCATTTTCAAAAGGATTGTCCGATTCTATCTGATCAAAGTGTCAATGCGAAAGTCAGATGCTACCTATGCACTGGATTTGGGCACAGAGCTTTTCAATGCCCTAACACCTTAAGACGTCAAAACCAAATTCCACAAAGAGACACTGTAAATGCAGGTGGGAGACCAAGTAATAGCGCAGCTTTTGGGTCTTTCTCAACTGAACAAAATTCAGGTGTGAAGAATGCCAATTTTAAGCTACATGCAAACATTTATGTACACGTTGGTACGAATAAGATAAAATGCTATACACTCTTTGACAATGGAAGTCTATGCAATATCATGAGGAAGGATTTATTTTCACACCTACAAAGTTTGGGTGAAGATCTGGTCCTCAGATCAACAAATATCACAATGATAAGAAGCTTATCTGTTCATCCTATACCAGTAATGGGCGAAATTTTTACAAGTGTTACTCTCGTTAGTGGAAATAATTCTCAAACATTTCAAACGTCATTTCTCTTAGTTGACTCTTTACCGTACGAAATTCTACTGGGAGGAGAAGCTATGGAACATGGAAAAATTCTCGTTGATGTACCTCAAAGAATCGTTCGCCTTTTCGCATCAAATAACACTGAAATTCAGGTTCCTTTTGTTTCGAAAGATTTCTCTAAATCATTCCTGTGCTCGGTTATATGTGAAGCTGATGTTCAAATACCTCCGAGCAGCATCTTGTATACGTATGGATCAGTAGACAAGCGTATAGAAGGAAATATCGGTGTAATGGAGAGTAGAACTTTACCATCGGAACAATTGACTTGTCATAGCACAAACTCGCTTGTAGAGGTCAGGGGTGGACACATCCCTGTCATGTTGATAAATTTTGGAGAGAAGCCCTTTGAGTGCACAAAGGGGCTTGAAATTGGAACATTGCTTCCATTAGAAAAAAGAAATGTTTCCGCCCGAGTTCAGAGAGGTGGCAATATAGTTGCCACAGTTTACGGGTCGCGCCCGATTCCAGAGGGAGTTAATATGAGTTCTGCACAGGTGCCTGTGTACGAGCGGAGCAGCCGGTCATCTGTGGATGAGGCTGAAAATTTTTTGGCGGAGGGATGTCGCCATGGAACGTATTTTCATGAGAGACTCGAATCCTCCACTGAAACCGAGAGTATATTGAGCAAAAAGGAAATTGAGGAACTCGTGGCGATGTTGGAGAAAAATTCCGGTTTGTGCACGGAATTGACTGGAAAAATTGGTCGGTCTGGCGTAGTGAAGCACCAGATCAACACAGGAAAGGAGCCGCCAGTAGTGCAGCCAGTACGTCGGATACCGGAGGCACAGAAGCAGATTATTGATGACGAAGTTGGAAAAATGTTGCAGTTCGGAGTAATCCAGCATTCCTGCAGCCCTTATCAAGCCAACTTCGTCTTAGTTCAGAAAAAGGATGGTAGCTGGCGGCCCTGCATTGATTTTCGTCTTTTGACTGCTGTCACAAAGAAAGACGTATATCCACTTCCTCGAATTGATGAGACTCTAGATGCTTTGGGAAATGCAAAACTTTTCTCAACACTAGATCTTTCTCATGGATATTGGCAGGTGGAGTTGGAGGAAGACAGTAAAGAAAAGACGGCATTTGTTACTAGAAAAGGGCTTTTTGAATTTACAGTTATGCCCTTTGGTCTTTGTAATGCACCCTCAACGTTTCAGCGATTAATGGACATTGTCCTCGGCCAGCACTGTTGGAATTTTTGCATGGTTTATCTTGATGACATCATCGTGTATTCCAATTCATTTCGAGAACATTTGGTGCATTTACAAGAAGTTTTTGATATATTAAAGCAAGCTGGCTTAATTTTAAAATTTGCAAAATGTCATTTTGGTCGACGGACAGTACCTTTCCTAGGCCACATCATCTCGCCAGAAGGTATTAAGCCCGATCCCAGTAAAATTGATTGTATACAGAAATGGCCTGTGCCCCAAAACAAAGAAGAACTGTCATCTTTCCTCGGATTTATTCAATACTATCGACGCTTTATCTTCAATTTTTCACAAAAGGCGGCTCTCCTCATGGACCTGAGGAAAAGCAGCAACAAGTTTCTTTGGATGGACAAATGTACTGAAACATTCAATAGTCTTAAGTCTGAAGCTCTATCTTACCCTACTCTTCGTTATCCTGATTTTAAGAAACGTTTCACTATCTACACTGATGCCAGTGACAGAGGAATTGGTGCTGTCTTGGCACAGCAAGATGAAACTGAAGAATGGGCGGTAGCTTATGCTAGTAGAATACTCTCTGATCAAGAAAAAAATGGCATATCAATCAGAAAGAGATGCTAGCTGTCCACTGGGCTATAACAAATGTTTTTCGACCTTATATCTTCGGTCGTGAATTTGATTTAGTATCTGATAGTTCTTCAGTTTTTGCTTTGCGGAAGTATAATGGTAATCATGGTAAGATTTTAAGATGGCAACATGATCTCGGAATGTATAACTTCACTCTTTATCATCGGAAGGGTACAAATAATTCGAATGCTGATGGACTGTCACGTTGTGCAGCTCATCCAGCAAGTGGAACTGCCGTATATGTAGATCAAATTTTGTGGAATACTTGGAACCCAAACAAAATTTGAGTTCGAAGGAAACTTCTAACGTACAATCTGAATCAAATTTTTTGCAGATTACTGTCAGCAATGCTGCACATGTAGCTGAGTATGTTGTAGATAAATTGGACCTCACAAAGTTCGAGTCTGATTTTCCTAAAACCTGGGGTCTTGATCAATGGAATGATCCATCTGTGGAGATTTGATGCGCTTTCTTGTATATTGTGAACTGCCTGTTGATGAACAGTCAGCTGCAAAGATAGCTGACGATTCCCGTAGTTTTGTAGTGGCAGAAGATAAGCAACTTTATCGACGCCTTCTGGGCAATGAAGAGGAGTGGCAGTTAGTTGTTCCTTTGAAAAATAGGAGCAAGATCTTGGAATATTTTCATGACTCAATTTTTGGTTGTCACATGGGTATGGTGAAAACCTTACTCAAAATTCAAAGTAAGTACTGGTGGCAGAGTATGTGGTCAGATGTCCAGAGCTGGGTTAATTCGTGCAAAATTTGCCAAGCTGTCAAAAAAGGTAGACAGAACAAATCACCACTTTGCAATATCCCAGCAGGTAAGATGTTCCATCTAATCGCCATGGACATACTACAACTTCCAAAAACTGTAAACAACTATAAATATGTTGTGGTATGTAGTGAATATTCATCAGGATGGGTTATAGCTCAAGCTTTGGAAAACATGAAAGCAGAAACCATTGCTAAATTTCTAATAGAGAACGTCATTTTGTTGCATGGTGCCCCTAAAGCGATTCTTACAGATCAAGGCAAACAATTTACAGGTACTGTAGTGGTCGAGTTGTGCAAATTACTAAATGTAGCCAAACTCCTCACTGTCCCTTATCACCCAGAAACTGATGGACTTGTGGAAAGATTCAATCGTACCTTGATTTCTATGTTAGCAGCATGTGTAGAGGCTTATGGAGAAGAGTGGGATCGAATGCTACCATATGTAGTGTTTGCCTACAATACTTCAGTACATGCATCAACTAACATTACCCCATTTGAACTCATTTATGGACGAAAACCAGTCTTTCCCATCGATCAGGAACTCAGAACTACGATTGATCCAATTGTTAATGGTCCATGGGATGTAAATATTGTAAAAAACTGATTAGTTTCAGCTCAGGATTTGGCTAATCAAACATTAACCAAATCACCAGCTAATCAGAAACACTACTATGATAAAAAAGCAAAAGAAATTGAGTACAGTGTAGGTCAAATGGTGTGGTTGATCAACCACAGAAGAGCAAAAGGAGTTGATGGTAAACTATCGCCATATTTGGGTTGGACCCTACAAAATCGTGGTCCGAAAATCTCCAACAAACTATGTCATTCGATCATTTAATTCAGCAGCACCAGATAGAACAGTTCATGTGAATCAGTTGCGATTATATTTCAACAGAAAAAAAGATAATGAAGAACAGGAAATAAAGGATTGCTCAGGAAAACCTCCAAAAGAGTGTACTCCCTCCAAAGTCGAAAATGAAAATGATCAACAATCTGATGAACTTCTTCTTGAGGATTACAATTATCAAAGACGGATAATTACACCAAATGGTGGGCGTGTGGGAGATCCAGTAGTCATTATTCCACACAATGGACAGTATTTTAACTGTGGAATTGTGCTGTGCCCAGAGGAAGCACATCGTCAATTTCCGAATCTTCAAGAGAATTTTGCTGCTTTGTCTGTGTATTTTTCCCCACAACTTTGTTCATTGTTAGATTTAGGATTGCCCAGTGAAAAAGCCCCATTTGCTGATGAAAATGACTGGTGATCAATTTGGGAACTTCGAACCAATCGCACCCCTGGCATCCCAAACTTAGACACTGACAACTTGATTATGGTCAAAAATACCTTCGAATTTGATGAGAAGATGTTGGAATTACGCCAAATACTCATCAGTGATATTCCTATCGTGTCTATAATTCCAATTGGGTACAGAGAGGTAAGTTACTCTGATTTGGCCGATGAATATTTTCCAGTCTACATGCCTCGTTCAATTGTATTCACCACTCTCTCTGAGTCGTTTACAGTTATTGTGCCATATCACATATTTTTCAAGGAAGGTTATGGCAGAGAATGTTTCTACAAAATTTTGACTGACTCGGCCATAGCTAAATTTGTGTATGGACTAGGAGCATGCAACAGTTACCACGATGTTTGGCTGCCAGGTAAGGTTGTGAAAAAGTCGAAGTCAATATTTGATGTTGGATACTTTTACGAAGGGCAACCTGAAGAAAATGGTGGTTTCCCATCTATGTATGGACATCATGATGTCTCAAAGCATTTGCCATGTCAGTCATTGAATAATTTATTCTCTTTATTTTTTGAAACAGCCAAAGAGCAGGAAATACAGATGTGGGACTATTATTGGTCTCCGGAGCAAAACATCTGTAGTTTCAGGAATCAAGTTGAAATGGCAATCATTGCTACACAGGTTCTAGATCTTGGTGTATACTTTTTGCTTACAGGTGAGAATTGTTGCTGGCCAGAGGCATCACAAAGTTTTGCCTCTGAGCTTTGCAAAAAGGTTATCAATGAATGGTCACCTTGGCCATTACATATAAAGACTAGAGGAGCCAGGGTTTTTAAGTCTTTTCCAGAGCAAAATGTAAACGAAACTATGGAGGAAAATCAACGAATTTCAAGTCCCCACCTTGATCAGTCCGTGAAAGTGGAGTCTGAACAAACTTTAGACTCTAACAATGACAAAGATATGCTGTTAGACGATATGGATATAATCGACGATAAAGTAGCTCAGGAACTGGAAACAGAAATGAGCGACTTGTTTGACAGTATGCAAGTTATTGATGATCAAACTCCTGGTGAGGTAAGAGCTGGATCCATTCAAAAAGTGGAGCTAGAACAAGTCAATGAGACAATTAGTGGAGTTATGAATATTGAACAGAAGGCTGATTTCACTCAGACATTGAACTCAAGCCCAAGTTCTTATGATCCAATTTCAGATTATGAGGAAGAGATGCAAGCCTGTCCCACTCAGACATTGGAATAGTCTTCACCTCAAGTATTTGTTGCTGTGATTCAAGATGCAGAAGAACAAGACAATTTTCCCATTCAGGTCGATAATAATGACGATTGCAGAGAAAATCATGAGGAGATTATGCAAGCAAGGAATGTAGAAGCTACGAGTCCTTCAAATATGGATTCGGAAGTTGTCGACTCTAATTATCCTGTTCTTGGGGTCCTGGGGATGCCAAAAGGGTTGCGTAAATCGTGTGAGCTACCGGATTTATTGTTCAAACTTGTGAAATCTTATGTCAGTGAACTTAACATCTATCGTAAGTTAATGCCGCGTGCTCCTTTGTTGCGAACAAATTATACTTATGCAAAGTTCCGTTTTTATTCTCGTAACTTAATCAAGTTGTGTCATCAACTCAATGAAGTTTCTTATATTCGTTCTGCGTTGTCAATTTTACATAATCTCATGTTCTCGCGTGTAAACTTTAATGGAATTAGACCAAATTATAAGCTGACCCAAGATGGAAAACAGAAGAAACAACTAAAGAACAAGAAAAAATCGAAATCCGTTGATCAAAATCCACGGCAACATCAGCCCCTCACGATTCATGAGTGCATCAACCTATGTCGACAAAAACGACCTTTACTCTCGGTGCCTTACAATAAATGTTCGACCGTATTACCAAAAATGAAATCTGACTTTAATAAATGGACACAGGATCCTATTGCCACGAAAAATTTGAATATCTTGCAACAATTACGTCTCGAGTTCAATGATATTTCATCGCCTAATGATCGACTGAATTGGATCAAAAAATTTACGGATCTTCTCATCAAAGTGGAAATGCAGGACGATGAATATAGATTTTCAAACTTTCATCAACATCACCACATTTATAATACTTGCGCCCAGCTGTACATTATGAATCAAGAACATGATACGAACTGGATAGAGGTAACACCTGATCCTCTACCTATTTTAATCACTACATATCAGGAACAATATTTTGTTGCGAGCTTGTATTGCAAGCCACCATTGTGCAGCCGTATTACTACGCCCTCGCAACTTGATAGGAGCAATTCGATCTTCATCAATTGGATCGACATTGAATCGAAAAAAGTATACCGCTTTGGATTTAAAAACTCTTGCGATGCTGATAAATTCTTCAACAAAATTGAACTAATTCTTTCGAAATTTGTACCATCATCGTCTGTTGATCAGAAAGGTTTTGAACAAAATTCAGGGCCGTCTGATCACAGAAAACGAGACAATTATGTATCCAGATCTCAATCGGATCACTATGAATCATCTCAATCTTACCACGACTTTAAAAAGAAGCGTTACAATGTGAAAATTGATGATGTACATCATTCTTATTATAATTCGAATCTTTTGTCGCCAAAAGTCAATTTCAAACAATATCCACATAGTCACAGAGAGAGGGGTTACCCAAACAAAGAATACAAAGGGGGATACGATTATCGGCACTGGCCAAATGCTTGGGATCGTGATGGGGATCAAAGTCACAGTCGACGTCATTGAAACATGTAAATGACATTGTCATTTTTTTAAAAAATTTAATTTTCGAAGGAATTTTTTTCCTATTGTTGTACAGTCATTAATTTGTTTACTTTTGTGTTGTGTTTTGTTTTTTTCCTTTTTCTTTTTAATTCCATGTTTTTTTATGCTTTATGTTTTGTTCGCAGGAGCTCACCTTGGAGTAGGTAGCGTGTAAGATATTTGAGACACCCTGTATATTTTTGGACCACCCATGTTTTCATTTTTTGCATTTTTTCATCTTTTTCCAATGTCTATAGTCTCATTGTACTCATATTTCGTTTGTAATATAAGCTTATTTTTTCCATCTTTGTTATTGTTTCATATCACCACTCTGTTTATATTATGCTAAGTATTTTTGGATGCATATTTCTTTTCGTTTTCATTCAGTAGGTCAATTTTGTGTATGCACGAGTCAGTCGTTTTCTTTAGTAAATTTGCTGCACATTAGACCAGTGTGTGTGTGCTAGGAGGGAGGTCAGGAACATCTATAGACCAAACTCATAACGCTACTTGTAGCTAGAACCCAGGCACAATACCACCCACATACCTAAATCATTACAGTTTCACGATTTTTGTCAATCATTACGAGAGAGTCAAATTCTGCATATATAATTGCTTCTATTCCACCATCAGGTATATCTTCTCCAAAGTTCATTTGCAAACTGATTGTTCCTTCGTGTATAAGTTCCCAATAATTACCATCCATACTGCAAGGAGTCAAATCAAAAACAAAAATTGCACTATGAGTCATAAAATCATTTCAAGTAATTACATTGCCTTTATGATTTGTACCAATCTGTACACCTTCAAATAATTGTATAAAAGTGGGCAAATATTTGTTTTCTTTAAAATTTAACATATATGGTGTTGTAGGTAATGTTGTAGTGCCACTAGTTATTTTAATCTCATTTAATCCAAAATGTTTAAAATTAAAGGGGCTCTGATAATAATCACCCCTAGCAGCAGCACCATCATCGAGTGCAACAACAAGTCGATGAGGCAATGCTCCTGTGAACAACGAGTTTAGAGGTGCCGATCGATGACTAGCTGTTATGTATAGACTTGTAACATGACATCGAGGAATAGGGTATTTTGCAGCTGTATTTTGTAACATAGATTCAATAGCTAGATTGATATTATCTGCAACTTCTACTTTTAATAAAGACATGCTTTTAATTTCGATTTTGTATGCTTCTGTGTCAGTAGATATATATTTCTGCAAACAAAAATCATCTCTATGTCTGTATAAATCAATTTTGAAGGTACACTGATTCAGTAGAAAGCGTTCTTGCATAATTAGATCAGCATGTAGGGAGGGCCATTAATTCAACGACAGTACTGTTTTTGAACATTCACACTCTTTCCAAAGCACCCTTGTTTTTCTTTATATCAAGAATATCATCATTTTCAAAAGCATAACCAGCAGCTGCAACATGCATTGATTTAGCATCGCCACCATAGTTCAATTCCCTTTCCAAATAAGATCTGTAAGCGTATCTATCTCCGCTGAAATTTTAAACTGTAAAAAATATGTGCACATACATATAGTTATCATAAAACTTACTTGTCAGATATTAATTTTCCATTTAGGTAAATTTTGATCTGTTTAAAAAATGTTTTACAAATCAGATTGATTGGTGCTACAACATTTCCAGTAGGGTTATTGTTGACATCGGATGTTAAAACCCAAGCACCACCATTAGCTTTCGTAATTTGAATAGTAAAATATATAAAATTTTTTGATAAATTTAGCATATATGAATCTGGTGAAACAACAAACTCGTACGGTCCCTCATTAGTACAAGGATTCTGGAGTTGTATTTCAGACCAAAAACTTCTACGAATAGCTACTTGAGTTGGAGGTATGGTAAATAAATCTAATTCCGTTTTACTACTAGGAGATGATGCACCATCAATAAATTTACTCATTTTGAATAGATATCCTTAAAACAGACTATTCTACGTGGAGTCTTTTTTAAGAATGAGGAATGTTGTTTTAGCTGCTTATGCTTATGTTGCTTTATTTGACCATTATTCAACATTTTATTGCTCTTCAAATGTATCGTAGAAGTTACATGTTTGCGCTTTCCTAGACCTTTCCTTTCTGAATACAATCACCTGTCTCGTGTAATTAATTGCTTGCTGCATTTCGCCCATGATCTGTAACACTTTCTTTAAAAGAACATCCTTCTGATATATCACCTGCAATTTTAGAACCTGCAGCAAGTGCATGTTTTCCTGCAGACTTCAACAAGGGCATAGCTAGTCGCCATAAACTCTTGAAAAAATTACCCAATCTAGCTCCCTGGTGTCTATAATAAAATGGGTATGCTGCTCTAAAACCTTCCAATGCACCACCACTCAATTGAAATTGACTATCTTGTATGCTCTGTTGATAAATCTTGACCCAGTAATCAACAGTTTCGGGAATATATACTGTATGCATATATTGCTTTGCAGATAAAAATTAAATAAATAAGTTAAGAGCATTTGCGAAAATTCAACCTGACGACAACGTGTCCAAAAGCAAATGAATGAATGATTGTGATAAATTCAATAGTATCATAAGAATGAAGGAGTATGTCCCCTGAAATGTAATTTAACTATAACATTCCCAAATTGGAATGGTATAAGCTCATTCATACTGTTTTTTATATTAATTTCAAGTACCGTAATTTCTTTCAGTTGAATGGGTATATAGTGAGGTGTTTCATATAATTGGCTTACTATATCCTTGTATTTTCCCTGCACATTCACTATACCTAAAAGTGGTGCTAAAGTATTTCCAACAATTTGATTTTCGATAATATTACAGTAAACATAAAAACTCTGTAAATCGTTTAAATTTGGTGGCTGAATCCCCAACATATATAAATGTTTATTTCCTGGATCGGCAAGAAAAATTGATTTGGATGGTGGAATATGAGTGTTAGAATTTTTTGGTGGTTTCTCTCCAACAGTATATAGGTTAATATTGACACTTCTATTTAAAAAATCTTCAGCAGTTGCATCAGAAAAAGTGTTAGTAGTGCTAAAACCAAGAATTTCCATTGAATGCTTGCTCAGATCAATTCTACGCAAACTTGTACCACTTTTTATCTTTAAATTAACCAATCCTCGTCCATGTTCATCATGTGAAAATACAAATTCAATATCCGTTCCTGCAATAGCTGCTCCAATTTTAGCATTCAATTCCTCAATTAAATTGGCTACATTAAAGTAATGTTTTTCAAAAACTATTACTTTAATTTCTTTAACTTTATTTCCAATACCATCTGTAATTAATGTTATCACATTATCTCCACCATGGTTGGAAATTGTAGCCCAGCTGTATGGATATATTATTTCACTTAAGCCTACCTCCCAATTTCCATCTAGTTTTAAACGGTAGGGTAAATGAGCTGAAAAATCGGAGGGTGTGTTTCTATATTTGCTATTACTAGGAAGAGTAATATAAAATTGGTCGTCAAATGTTGTCATTATTATTTATAGTGTTAGCTGTTGTGGCTATTGTCTTTAATGAGTTTGGAGAAGGTAACAGTGTTGGTACAGGACTGGGTAATAAATATCCTATACAAGCGCACAATAAGCCAACCCACAATTGTGTATTAGTATTGTAGAGAGATAAATTTATTATAGCCGTAATGACTACATTGTATATTAGTATGACCTGACTGAAGAACACCACTTCGTTTCAAGGTAGACGTTTTCCAAAAAACTCCCGAAGACTGATGCGAGATGTTTCCGAATGCGTACTATTACTACTGTCCATTTCAAAATAAAAAATTTTTTATGTAACAATTAACTAGTCAATCATAAATTTATAAAAAGGCGGAGCTAGTAAAGTAACCAATAAAATTACACAAAAATACATAAAGGAGGCCAAGCTAGTAAAGTAATAAAATTATACAAAAATAGGTGAAGAAGGCAGAGTTAACTTTTACAAATGTGTACATAAATTATTTTGCAATCGACCTTTTACAGAAAACTTACAATGAAAGAACTTATAAACTAACTTTTGTATTACTAAACTTTTGTATTACTACTATTATTACTAAGCAAAATTTGTATTACTAAAACTTCTAAACATTTTATACATAGGAACACATTGCGCTTTATAATACAAAAAATACAAAGTATATATACCACAAACTCTGCTAGAAAAATTTTGTAGGCATTTCACATTTATGTGTCTTACTGTAGCATTCTTGTTAATATAGTTTATAAAAGCAGGAATGATTGGTGGTAAACCATATGAATCAAAATAATATACAGAGTTGTCATTATCGAAATACATAGCGATCCAATGACTTCCTTTTTGAAAAGATGAATCTATGTGTGCAATTAGAGCCGCAGGTCTTTTAACTATCTTTGGTAATGTATCGCAAGCAAAAACTCCGAGAAAAATTCTTGATAATAGTCTATCTTGTTGAACATAATATGCCAATTCAAAGTTGTTCATCGTAATCATTGTTGTCTTTTTGTATATCCTTTTCTAAAATCCAGCTGTTGAATTTTTCAGGATAACCCCACCACTTCACAAGTAGTTTATTTTGACCATCTGGTAAATGTTTAGTTTTTAAAATCTTTTCAATTTTATATTCTTTGATATCATTGTTAAAATCAATTTTCTGTAGTTCTTTTTCATAAAAATGTCCTTCTATATCCCCTCCTTCCAAATCCTGAATTCTATAAAGTATTTGGTTTCTAGTCTTTACATCAGTTTGTTTTACCCTAAAAACTTTTTAATTCCATTGAGGTAAATAATGTTTGTCGAACACACCTCTATGCTTACTAATTCGCACATAATCTCCTATATCAATCTCAGGTTTTCTAGTGTATGTGTTCTTGGGGTAAAGTCTCTGCCATATAAGTTTTTCATTGGAATAATTAACATTAACTGGTTTTTCACTAATTGATCTATAAATAGAATGATTATAGTTTGAAACTAATGTTGATAGAATATCGATCCATTTATAAGTGGTAAACTCTGTAAAATATCTAAACAATTTAGTTTCTAAGGTCCTATTAAACCCTTCTTCTATTGAACATTCTATGTCTTCATTCAGGGAAGTAAAAAATTGTATATCATTTAGTTTTAATAATTTTTGGAAATCTTTGTTGACAAATTCTTTTCCTTTATTGCTGCGCACTCTCCAAGGGATTCGACGTCTTTTCAAAATATTTTGAAAAGCATCACATACATTCTTTGCATGTTTTGATTTCAATGGTTCAACCCATGCGTATTTACTTAATACATCTATACATGTAAACATAAATTTATATCCATCGTTAAAATCTGCTAAAGAAGACATATCTGCAAAATCAATTTCCCATTGTTGATCCATAGCTGTAACATAAATACAGTTACATGAAAACTTTTTGTTGACTTGCTTATGTAATGTATAACTATCTTGTTTTGAGAGCCAATCTTCAACATTTTTACGTGTAATTGTTTTATTGTGTTTTCTAGCTTCAACATATAATTTTTCAATGCTAGAAAAAGCTGTAAGATTTCCGTGTAAATTTTTGTATGATCTTGAAAGTAGTATATCCATTGTTCTAGTATAAAGGGGTATATCATCTAAGTGTTCTAGCTTTTCTCCGTATCTTCTTTTCTGTCATGTTTCCTTTACTCAAGATTGTATTGTCTTTGATATCTTCTTCGTCACTTGAAAATACACCAACACTTTTCACGAGGGATTTATTCAACTGTTTGAGACTACTGTTTGCCTGATTATCTGATTCTTCAGCAGCCGTTTGGTAGGAGAGTGTCCGAGGTAGAGTGAATAACATTCTGCGCAAAGGATTTCCTATAGCCTCTAAGGGTACATTATGTTTTCTCAAAGCATTAGCAAATTCGCCTACTCCAAGCAGTTGCATAATTTTTGAACGTTTATGTGACATGACAAATCATGTAATAAATCAATAATATGGGAACCTTCAATTAATTTCCCATCAATTAATATTTCTCCTTGCTTATTAACATGTATACTAGGGTTATGTCGCACATGTTCCAATAATAATGATGCAGAATGTTTAAATTGTTTAGGAATTCCACTGAGTAATTTCTCATCATTCAACGAATCTTTTTCCTCAACCTTTAAATTAATGCTATCACTTTCATCATTAGTATTTTCTTTTAAAATTATGGTAGCAGGTTTTTGTGTTTTCATGTTCAAAAGTTAAATATTGTGACAATAATTGAGAGTACATTTTGTATTGTTCTTCCGGTGTTAATGTATTATCCTTCATAATGCGCTCTAATTCGTTACGATACATATCAACTTGTCTAGCTATACCCGTCTTCTCATTTGCACTTGACGAAGAAGAAGCCTGAGAGTTATTCAACTCATGAGAACCTCATGAGGGATAAGAGCAAATTTACTAGCAAATTTCATTCTATAATATTTTCTCTGTAACAAAAGCTGCTAGTGTAGATAATAAAGCCGGTAGTACTAGAGGTAAAAATGCTCCACCACTTTGAACTATTCTTGTACGTTTATTATGTAAGTCTTTTTTCTTGTTTTTTCGTGTCTTGTAGCTAAAGCTCTAAGCAATAATTTATGCTTTGCCAATTTCTTTTTTAACTTTGAATTAATAGGGATATTACTGTTCAATATGTTCAAACAAATTTCGCATATACAACAGATCAAATCAGGGGAAGAATGTTGAAGAAAAACACGTCTTTGAACACAATTTGAATTTTTCAACACATTGACCTCCTGAATATATTTCTTTAATCTAGAAGCCATACAAAACAGACCATACAGTACATAAAAATATTACAATAATGACCAAATGTTAAATGAACATTGAAACAGTTAATGTATTACATTAAGATAGTAATGAAGCTTCATTTTGTATAATAATATTCAACTCTTTGCGTCCAGAAAAAGCACACAAATTATTCATATTCATAAAAAACAGTCTATGTGTTGTATCTAGCTTTAAAAAAAGATCTTCTACAAAAATAGAGCCAGGTTCCATCATATCCAATTCTATTAGTAATAATTTGGCAAAACACCAAAATTGAGTAACTTTTTTACGTCCCATAGGTAAACCAACTTCGCGACGTAAATGATTGCATGCCTTAGCTATGTCTTTGTAAAAAATCTTGACTTCAGGTGAGAAACGAGTCCAAAACAAATCAGCCATCTCGCATTTCTGTCTGTTGGTTAGTATTTTACCTCAAATAAAAATAATATTATAGATTAATAACTAGGTGAATAAATAGATAAAAAATTTTTACCTTTTACTTTACTTTGCACCATTCTGACAAAAACTTCAAATGTGGCGGACATTGTAATTGGCACAGAACAAACAAACAAACAAATTATAGAAAAATGACCAACGTCTTCCAAAATTTCGACTAAACTGATGTACTGTCAAATATTTTTTTCTGACTACGTAATAAATCCACAGTATCACTATATCGTAATCTAGTTCTCTTGATGTACAAGTTTTGAAATTTACTGGTACGGCTACAGCAAGAAAATACAGTAGGATTGAAAATATATATTCTGAAACACATTCGTAATTGCATAAGTTGACCATCATTCTGAGGACAATGTAAATTTTTTCTACAAAATGTAGTAAGGGTGTTATATGCAATTTATAATTTTCCCATAATAATAATTCCTGATCTGTACCATTATTTGTATTTGATATTGTAAAATTTGTAACATTTACAGTTTCTCCATTTTCATAAATTTGAAAAGGATATTGTAACCATACAATAAAAACAGATATAAAAAGAATTACGGTAAGGCTATTAAGAAAAGTGTATTTACTGCATAACATATTGATAAATAATAGGATCCGACTAACCTGTATAAAGTTTTCTGTAAAAATGACGAATCTTTTAGGTGTATATAAAATCATATGATTATTGTTAGGAAATATATTAGATCTAAGTCGATATTTTTCAGGGACATGTCTGTGTAAGATCTATTAATAAATAGCCATATGGTATACTGGTAGCATCTTCATACGCTTCTATAAAATAATTTGAAGTAGTTGGGAAAATCTGTCGAGCCAGTGTGCGCACTTGTAATCTATCGCTAGGGTTTTTTAAAAGAATCAAATATTGAGCATTTATTCTACTTGTATGCATTCCATCAAAAAAGGCATTTTGAACTATATGTATAATTGATAGATTCCAGTGATGCAATCCTTTAGTAAAAAGTTGAGTTAAACGTTTATCATTCTTCATCTCTTGCATCATATCATCCATAATTAATAGTTTAGGTGTATCTTTACTTTTTTGAAGTTCGTCCAAGTCAGGTGAACCTTGAATGAATTCTATGTAAACACATTTTTGAACTAATTCATCGTAAGCTTCTTGCCATTCGGAATAACACCAATAAATTTTCACAGGAGCAGGGTGAATCATTTCTTTAGCAAAAATTACAAGTTTTTTAACAAATTGTGTTTTTCCTGATTTTTTTTGGAGCCGAAACTATGCAGTTAAATGGATGTTTCCATATATAAAACTCATCAAGATCTGACATCTTCCAAGAAAAACCAACCACTTTTTTACTTGGACACTTTTTCAAAATGATTTTATTTCATTGAGATGCTATTTATAATTACCAAAATTTCAATACAGTAAAACTCGATAGTTGGATAAAACAAAATACAGTGAAGCTAACTTCCATGAAACATTAAACATGCATCTTTTTCTTTTTCTACTACATATGCTCTTTTTTCTTTATCCACGACATGTTCTCTTTAGATCCATTTTTGTTTTTCATACATTACCTTCTCAGGTCTTTTTCTTTTTTCTAGGCAGCTTACAGTAGTCCGGGCTCATGGGTTAAATAAGATTATTTTGTAATATAAGCAAACAACACATTAGATTTTTGAAAAGTCATTTAGTAGCATTTTTCTTTTATCAAGCGCAGGTGCTTTCTTCATTGCTGTCTAATGTTCTCTTCTTAGATCAATAACATTTTTCCCCTAGGTCTTCTCTTTATTTCCACTAGGCATGCTCTTTTCCTTTGTCCACTACACCATCTCTTTCAGATCTATGTATAATCTTTTCTGCATGTTCTTTCTCTATGCCCCCTAGGTGTGCTCTTTTCCCTTGTTCACTTTTTCCAAATTGATTTTGGTTTTGTTACCTTACCTTTTTTCCTTTGTACACTATATGCACGGTACATCCACTTTTTCCAGATCCATTTTTTGTGTTTTTTTTACCTTACCTTTCTCACCTTTGTGCACTACATGGGCACTGTATTTCCAGTTTTTTCCAGATCGATTTTTTGCCTTACTTTTTGTGCCGTACTTGTATACTGTATGTCCATTTTTTGTTCCACATATATTTTCATTTCCCATTTTCCATTCATCATTGATTCTCCTTTTTCATCTACAGTAACACACCTATTACCCTAACTCCACTATTACCATAATCAAAAATTACCGTAATTCCACTATTACAGTAACTCTAGAACCTGTATCCTTAACCGTACGACCTATAAATGGACAAAGAAATTGACCATATATGTTTACTGTATGACCTATAAATCGACCAAAAATGACAAATTATAGGTCGTACACAAAAGATAGGGGTATCCTTAACCATACGACCTATACGGGCCGGCCTTACTACTAACAACGCAAAACCTTATTTGGAAAATCAACATTTTTTTCTGCAAATATGGTAATTTTCAGCTATAAGTGATCACTTTCATGAAAAATATTCGATTTTTTTAATTTTTCATTTGCATGAGAATTTTACCAAATTTTTCGTTTATTATAAACATCATTCTTTAGATTAGATTATTTCCCAGTTTTTTTCAACTACACAACTATTGTGTACACCTCTAATAATTTTTTGAGTTGAATAATCCTACTGTCAACGATTTTGACGACAGTGATTTTTGACATGTATAGAAGGATAAAAGACGGTCTAAGACTATTTTCATAAAATGTTTTCAAATTAGCAGATTTAATAATTTCCGACGCAATGGAATGCGGTCAAAAAGCGAAAATTCTAAGCAAAGTATTTTGATGTGGCTTGCTGATAACGCTGATATCGATATATCAAAGTTTCATATATCAATGTGTTTTAGTATCAAGACATGGGCATCAAAAAAGGTTATACGAATTAAATCAAATTGCCTGAATATCAAAAACCAGTTTTGGGTACTTTCAAATCAGACTAATTTTGGTTTATCACTCTATATTCATTCCAGGTTAGTGAACTTATAACATAAGAAAAACAGGTCATACAATGAAACAAGATTCTAATAAAGGGTCGTCTATACTTGTCTTTTCCGGCGGAACATAACCGAATGAAAGGAAAATTTTCGTTTCGTTCAATTGAAGGCTACCGTCGGTCGTTTTCCGCAAAATTGAAATTAAAGGCCTATTTATATTTCCTTTTCGACGGAACGCAATGTTGTTCGTTCGGTTGCCGTCGGTCGTTTTCCGCAATATTGCAGTTATCCTTCCCGACCGAAAGTGAATTTTCAGGCTGAACGGTGCAAGCTGTTGACGATCCGTTCTATATAAGGCAAGTATAAATGAGCCTCAAGGGTTTTTAAAGGCTCATTTATACTTGCCATTTCCGACGGAACGGAATGCAATCGACAAAACGTAACCCAATGAACGCAAATTTTGGTTCCGTTCGGTTGAATCTTAAGGGTCTTTTATGCTCGCCTTTTCAGATGGAAACGGAACGGAATTCAATCGATGGAACGTTATCGAATAAAGGAGAACTTTTCGTTCGGTTCAATTGGGTTGGAGGTTACCATCGATCATTTTCCACAAAATTGTTATTCTTTCCAACCGAAAGAAGATTTTCAGACTGAACGTTTCAAGCCGTACTCCGTCCGAAAAGGCAAGTATAAACGACCCTTTACCGTCGGTCGTTTTCCGCAAAATTGTACGGTTATTCTTTGCGACAGAAGTGGATTTTAAAGCCGTTGATGATCCGTTTCGTCGGAAAAAGTAAGAAACTCAAAATTGCTTTTCGAGTCATGGGCAACACGTTTGCACTCAATACAGCGGCTTCAATTTTACTCATACATCTTTATTCATGACGACTTTGGACATGTGCTTCGCTCAAGAGGCAACGAGACCGTCAATTTTTTACAAATAAGCTTTGGCGTCCAGCCAAAGAAAGATTGGGTAGCAGATCCGCTACCTACTGCACATCCGCTACCTAGTGCACATGCGCTATTATAGTCACATCCGCTACCAGACAGCAAAAAATGTGAAAAAGGCTTTGCTATTATTTTCAAAAAGAAAATGGAATACGGTAGGCGTTCTGCATTTTGTTTGCCACTTTTATGGAACCGCAAGAATGGTTAAAAAAACGTGAGTCTACCAAAAGATAAGTCATGCGTAAAGATAGGTAATAAAATCATCAAAATGACCACGCAACCTGAGTGAAAAATTTTTATTTACACACAAGGTGACCACACAATCACCTCAAGTGCTACAACAGTCAATCTAGACGGACATTTGTCATTCTTTACCCGTAGCGATTATGGCTCAGCGAGTATCGTTTACGTTTTGTTTTTTAATTTTTTCAAAAACTTTTTTCAATTATTGTATTTTGACATTTCAAGTTCAAAATTAAAAAAAAACTACCTACTTATTAAATATACCCCCCGAGTAGTTCAAGGACTGATTATTTTCAGCAAACGTTGATCTGACTCAAAAACATTTTTTAAGAAGTTCTATCTTAACTTTTTTTATAGAATAATGGTATTAATATTTGATTCTATTAGTAACGTCACAGTTTCTACTAGTCTTTTTCTAACGGGATGAAGTCTATAGAACAGTCTACATTTAGACAGCCAAAAAAAATCTTTTATGAACACAGATTTCAGCCCAGTCTAAATGTGGACCAGTTTATAGGTTTTAGCTTGTTTTCCAATTTTTAAAGAAGAGAATTATCATTTTCACGATACAAGCGTCATCTAATTGGTAAAAAAATTAAATGAGCCTGATAATTGTAAATGTATTCAGTATATTCTCCCATAATGAAATCCTGCCTACGTTATTCAATGCAAAAAGTAATTGTGTGTTATTTATACACCTCAGCAGAAAGTAGCGGATGTGCACTACGTAGCGGATCTGACTATGGTAGCGGATGTGCCCTAGGTAGCGGTTGTGCACTAGGTAGCGGATCTGGCACCGACCACAAAGAAACACCGGCGCACACGGACGACTGTTGCCTCGTTTCTTGCAACAATTTAGCGAATAGAGAAAAAAGATTTTAACAGACTATTTCTCGAGGAAAATTAATAAACAACACAGTAACGCAAGTATTTCTGTCGGGAATTCACCAACACATATTTTCGAGTTTTTAATTTGCAAGGCCCTCGAGTTGAAACGTTTTCAGTCATTCGCAACAGTTATACTAAAATTTGGCCAAAAATTGTTGGCACCTTGCTTCACCAAATAAAAGTGGCGTGTCCCCAATACAGCGAAACTCAAAGTAGCGATTCTCGTTACAGCGAAATCTCAATACGGCGACTCAGTACGACGAATACTAAAAATTTCTATGCATTAGCGTAAACGCGCACATCCTTTTTATGATGAATATGCAAATTAGGTAAATTAAAATCCTTTTTGCTAATTGAGATAGCATATTTTTAGTTGCAGAGCCATCTAAATTTCACACGCTTTTGTGCTGCAGCTGCGGTAGGTATGCACAAACGGATCATTCCGAAATCACAAAAAAATTTCTGTGAGCAAAACATTTTTCGAAACGTTTGGAAAAAACAAAAGCAAAAATTATCACAAGGATTCTCCATTAAAATTGTTTCGTAGGCAAATGATGAAATAAATAAAATAAACAAATAAGATGATATGAATAGAATAATTGAGCAGTAAAGAAAGGCAAAACAAAAAACAAATGATAAAGACATGAAAAGTAAAATAATGTAGTAAAATAGAACAAAAGTACACAACCTAAAAAAATTATTCAGAAAGTAGCACGATAAAAGAAACATGCATGTAGATGTATTAATAATAAATAAACTAGAATAAAAAGCTGTGATGTCGTGAAAACACATGCTATAAAGCCATGTCAGAAATCTGGCGATTGGTGCCAAAATGTGACAACCGACATCCACCAGATCGAAAAGGACCAGATGGGTCATGTGCCAAAACGTCTACCCCACCCCTATCTCAATTTTCCGATTCTAAAGATACCGTTTTGTAAATTCGTTACCTTGAGAAACTGATCTGATACTTTTGAGACTTGGCTGAATTGAGATTCGCTGTTGTGTGTTTCGCTAAATGTGGTGAAACCATACAAGCTACCCTAACGCAACAAAACTCTTGGAACAAAATTGTATAGAAACATGATGCAACATTTGTTACACGACATTTGGAAACTCACATTCATCGCACGCACGGAAGTCGAAAAGAAAACGTAAATTTTTAGAAGTAGCACATATTTTTAACACTAACATTCACAAATTTATAAATCGTCGTCTTCGTCTGGCAACTCTGCTCGCTGAGCAATCTGGAACAGGAAAAAGTTAAGATATAGCGATCTACCAAACATACAAAAAAAACTTAAATCGGCAATAGCATTTTTAATGAAAATTGCCAATTTCCGTAAGGTTGCGTCAAACAATTAACTCTCAGAAATTTACTCTGAAGCATGGGCATACGGTTTCCCCGAAAACGCGATCAGCCTCTCATTCTCAATACCACAGACTGAAAGTGAAACCGTCCGTCGGCCAAAGAAATTACATTTCGGTCAACACTGGCACGAGTGTGTGCATCTCCCAAAGGAAAATAAGCTCGTAAAACCTCGTTTACGTGAGGCTAAAAACCATGAGCCCATGCCAAACTTCCCAGAAATTAGAGAACCGATTTCGTTCCGTTATTATTCAGCATTGCTTGACAACCCAGAATTATGACCAAAACTAATCGCACGGCAGCACTGGCATAAATAGATATGACCGACCACAGGAAATGTAATTTTTTACTTGAATTTCTTCTTCAATTTTCGCAATCATAGCCGGATCCATCGCCACTTCCGGAGGCGCCAAGGCGGGCATGGCGACAAATTCTAGATTCGGATCACCCAAAAGTTTTCGAGCAAGCCATAGGAAAGGTTTTTCGTAATTGTAATTTGATTTAGCGGAGATATCGTAATACTGAAAAATTGTATATTGGCAAGACGGAACGCCATTTGCATTCGGGTTATCAGACTCAGTACAAAACTTGAAGCACATAAAACCGACATTAATAACGATGGATTTGAAAATTTGAACATTAAATTTGCGAACCGCAAGAATCGATAGTATAAAATTCTATATCACGAGTAGCGATGCGCGCCAGAAAAAATTTCTACCGGATATTTTTAATGTTGTTTGCAAAGAGGTGAAAAGAAGTCATTTACACTGGGTCAACTACAACACTACTGAACCTTTTGTTGTTGAAACTTAGTGTAATAATGTAGGGATATTCCCAACTGAGCGATTCCAAACCGGCGATAGAGAATGTATATAATAACACTTTCTTCACATTTTCCTTCTTTCGCTTATATTTTTCTTTGCATGTATTTCTTTTTTTCGTTTTGTGTGTTTCTTATGTTTTCGTGTTTATGTATCTTCTTGCATTTTTATCTTCTTTCAATTTCTTTCTCGTCATTCACTTTTTTCTTTCTTATTCATTTTACTCATACACTACAGGTCATACCCGTATCCAGGATTTAAGGGGGAGAATTTCGCACATTTTTTTAGAATTTACTGAATAAAAGGAAAATCATTTTCGCAGTAAAGACCAGAGCACCCCATGGGGGGGGGGTATTACCCCGGTCTTAGATTTGGAAATTCATTTACTACCGCCATAAAAACAGCTCATTAAAGCAAAAAATTTTGGTAGACCTCATCCTCTCCTCAGGTTATAGCAATTCGAGAAAAATTGCACGTGTGCTTGAGAGGAATTACTCACTGGTCTTTTCGACACATTTACTGAGCAAATGATAATGGTGCCATACAACGATTTTCAGGAAAGGATATCAGAACATTAATATATACTGCTTGTAGGAAATCATTATATATATAATTGGGAGATCAAATAATGACTTATGTATATGTGATTTATCAAAAAATCGCCCCATTGGGAAGAAAAACATAATGTTCCTCTTCATGCTCTCCTTTCGTTTTTCCCGCTTCTGCGTTGGATCTTCTGTGCGTATATGGTTACCCAAGCTGTGGCATACTTTCCTGCTATGAGTTGAGACATGCGAGGTCCGTTGACGTGGATCAGGAGTGGTATCTAGTTTCAAACTCGTGGTTCATAATCTAATGGGATTAATAATACTAAAGCCAGATTCAGCATCAGCACTGAAAGCACTGCTCCAAACCTTATCAGTGATGGAATAAGCTCATACTCCTGAAGATGCTGGTTCAAATAATGTTTCCGAAAGTATGTTGTGCCCGATTCTCGAAATGTGCAGGAATCAGTTGACAGGACAATCTTCAAAGTGTGTCTATTCTCTGCGTATAATTAGTACATTCAAGTTGCATGATTGGTAGCTGGAAAAAGGGGGTTGAAATAGTAAATGGTGTTTGACCGTAAAAAGCGTAAAGTAGGAGCATTAATCATTTTTGTAAGTTGTGAGAATTGTTCTGTGGTGAGGATACCACACCAACCACCCCCTCCGCAGAAAAGTTGGGAGCAAAAAAAAGGTCACAGCATATTTCAAGTACTACCCTTACAATTTAGTCTGCCCCTACCTAAATTTCCGACCTTGGGGACCTCTGGTAAAGACGGTTTATTTTCAGTTAGTTTAGGTGTGCTTGGATTGGTGACTTAATTCTACGTTTGACGATGAGTATGTAAATATAATTAAATTTGATAATTGTGATGTATAAGTACAGTGATATTGTTGAAAACTTCATCCCATAATTTATGATTTAAGCTTAATCTAACATTTATGATATCTGTTTAATCGTATACGGCGTGAATTTTGGAAAAAACCGAAAAAATGTAAAAAAATTTAGGGGGAATTCCTTCCTTCCCCCTCTAAATACGGGCTTGCTACAAGTTGTCATTTTTAATAAGTATTGTCTCCCAAATAATTCGTATACAATTAGGCACGCTCTATTTCCTATTTAATTTTATTTTTTGTGATTTTTCTTCATCCTTACCTACTTTTCATCTAAGTTTTTGACTTTTACTTCGTTACCTTTCTCTTTTCCTATTTTCCCGAATCTTTTTTTTGTTATTTTTTCCTTCCTTGTTGCTTTCTCTATCTTGCTTCTTCTTTCTTGTCACTTTTTCCATGTTTTTTTTCTGAAGCTTTTCCACCTATTTTCACTTATTCTTAAAGTCTTCATTTTTGTTGACGTTTCTTTTTTCTTGATGTTTTGTTTCTTCTAGCATTCTCTTGTTCATATTTTTCATGACGATTTTCATACTTACAACTAGGCCCGTAACTAGGGGGGAATGGGGGGAATTCCCCCCTGAAATGAAATCCGAAAAAATTTTTAGCGTATCTGATCGAGCGCATGTATGTGAACAAGTGACTACTGTTGGCACATGTGAATTTTTTTTTCATTTCCTTTATTGAATCATAAAAATGAAGGGTTAAAGGTACAAATATTATATTTTATAATAAAATTTGCATGTCTAACAGTGTAATACATTTGTTGAATATTGATTGAGTTTAATTTCGCTGTTTCCTACATAATATTACACTTTTTCTTGCTGTACGTACTTTATAATTTGCGTTGGATGTATAGTAGGGTTTGAAGTTCATGAAAATTTTTTCGAGATTGTTTCAACTTTTGAATCTAATACAATATGAAGCGTATCACTAGCTATTTTACATCTTCAAATTTAAACAACAAACGTCAATGTGTAGCATCAAATTCAGCTTCTTCACGTGAATCTAGTGCTGCGAATGATTCTCAAAAACCTTCAGAATCAACAGGTTAGTGAGAATAAAATTGTATTATCGTTCTAATGAGTTAAAAGTTATTTAAATATTAATCCAGTTGTAACACTAGCATCAACTACCCCCTCTACAGAATCGTCGATGCCAGCAGACCTTTCAGTAGCATCATCAGCAGGTTAGTTCGATTCAAACAATAAATGTTGATGCACAATGAATTATAATATGAATTTTGATCTTGAATTTTCTCGACTATGTATTTTAAATATAGCATTTTAAGGAATTTTCTAGCACTAACAGTGCTAAAAATTGATTTTTTCTGAGGCTTCGCCCCAGACCCCACCAGGGGGCGCTTAAGCGCGCCACCCTGGACCCTCAGCCCACTGGTCGATCCCTGCACGACCTCCATTCGCCGATTTTTGAGTAAGTCAAAACATTTTGGTGATTCCCCCCCTGAAAAAAATTCCTAGTTACGGGCCTGCTTACAACGATCAATGACTCAAGCATACCGAACTTTACAAGAATTATACGGAAGACTCACCGTTATTTAAAATGACAACTTGTAATGTATTGTATGTACCATGGTAATTAGATGACAAGGAAGAAAATGAAACGAAGCACAGACAAAAGATGAAAACGTAAAAATATACATGAACGAAAACATAAGCAATAGACACAGAAAACGAAAGAAAAACGAAATACACATTACAAAGAAAAATATAAGGTAAAGAAGGAAAATATGAAGAAATCGCTCGTTTGCAATCGCCCAATAGGAAATTCGCTCACTTTGGATTCGCTCATATGAGAATACCCCATAATGCAGCACGTAACTTCTCAGTAACTTTTACTTCCTTTTTGAACAATGAAAATATCCCGATATTTTTACACATCCGGATATCCGTTTTTCAAAATATCCGTCCGGATATTCGACGCAACTTCACTAATCACAAGCATATCAGTGGGTTTGAAAATCTCTTCTCACCTGCAAGTTCTTCTTTCTGTGAAACGTTATAGCCTTCGCTTTAACCTTTCTATCTTTTACATCTACTTTATTGCCGCACATAACGATGGGGATATTTTCGCAAACTCTAACTAAATCACGATGCCAATTCGGCACATTTTTGTAAGTCACACGTGCGGTAACGTCGAACATGATGATAGCGCAGTTTCCTTAATGGTATTGAAAATCGATTAAATATTCGTAATATTAATCGTGATCGTCAAATGGTTAACCTTGAATGTAATATCCGTCCCGTAAGCCACCGAACTTTTCTTGGCCTGCTGTATCCCAGACGTTGAAACGAATCGGACCGCGGTTTGTGTGAAAAACTAGCGGATGAACTTCGACGCCGAGCGTTGCTAAATGATAAAGATATGGTTGGCGCAAAAATCTCATTAAGCAGGCGAAAAAGAGAGATCACTGTAACAGAGCTAAAAATGTGCTGGTTCATGTCTTATGAAAGAAATCCTAGAAAATTCCTTCAGCCATCAAGAAAAACAAAATCAGTTCGTGCAGAATAGCAGAAAACATATCGATCTCGACCTGAGAGTAGGGAACCAAAAATCAATTTTCCAACCAGCAATTAGTTCCACCACTGCAAGGCAACCACACTACCTACATACTGGAGTAAGCTTTTTGCGGCTTCGGTCAAAAGTGGAAAAACGGTGTTTTAGGTTTAACTACAACCACACAGATTTTTTTAAACCGAATAATAAGGCTTTCGAAATTGTTCAAACGAGAGATCTTGAAAACCACAAAACATAATGGACTTCTCCAAACATCGAAAACAGAACGAAAATGTGCGAGAATTTAAATATCGTTCACATAAGAAGATCGGAGGGCTAAATTATGTAACTCACCAACGTATTTCTTCTCAAATTCTCCCGTCAAATGCCGCTTGACGAACGTAGTTTTACCAACACCACCATCTCCGACCAAAACCAACTATAATTAAGATGAAACACACTCTTGATGATGTATAAAATCCGATAATTTGAATATTTGCTCGCATGAGCGGTTTTTCTATATCTAAATTTGCATTACCTGAGTAAAGATTCCGACTAGTTGGCATACATGCGCATAGGGTGGGGGGAGCCCGGGGATTATCCCGGGGCTGGGCCTTAGGTCAGGGATTTACTGTCAGTCAATTTTGGCCAACCAGTCTTCAGCTCTACAATCAGTGGTTACATACATGCACACGGTCAGGAGTCCCAGTGTATAGAAAATGAAGAAAATGGTTTTTTAGTAATTTTTTCCACCTATAAATTAAATTAAATTGCCTTTTGGATCAATAGTTACTCAACATAGTTGTTTGCTGACATTAATCATCAACTGTGTTTTAAATTGATCTTTTTTTGTAATCTAATCTTTTCAAAATATTTGTTGCATTTCACTTTGCCAAATTTTTGGCCTGTAGTAAACTTCTGCCAAATTTTTTAGGGCAGGATAAATCCATACCCTGTTCATACCCTGTGTGCATCTATGAGTGGTAGCAAGTTTTTCTGGTTGTCATATAAACATAAGACAACCACATTATTGACAAATAACAACCTATTAGACAACTCCATTATTGACAAATCAATATTCACGCTGAACATTAGTAGTGCCAGTCAGTAGAAATAACTGAACATCATGATGGTATCCTAAATAAACTGTTCTTTTATAAAATTAGGAAAAAAATTTGCAACCCAACGATTTTGGGATTTATCACCGGCCCGAAACTGGTACCATGCACATGGGCACGGGCACCATTTAATTGGGTGGAGTGGAGGGGTGGTAGTGCACCCCCAGAAATGAGAAATCGACTGATAAGTCCTCTATGATAAGTGACAGTCCAAAAAAGATGTTAATGTTTCCAGCACGAAGCACCAAAAAGATTTTTTGATATTGACATTCTGCGACGTTGGAAAATGAATTTTCCGAACATTTCTTCCAAAAATTAAACTGAAATTTTCTATTCAAAGATCGTAGGTTCCAGAATTTCATCAATTGAAAAATTTTAAAAACCGATAATTTATTCGTAAACTTTACTGTCATTAATTTGACCGAGAAGATTTAAGAGTATAAATTTTTAAAAACAACTTCCATGAAGCTTTTCAATTTATTTTCCGTTAAGAAAGGAACAATCGCTTCAAAAAGTTGAGAAAGTTGACGTGCTGATTTTTTTCAGAAAAAATATCAAGGAAAAAATGCGGATTTCCAATAAATACTAAAATGAAATATTGAAGATTACCAATTAAAACGTGGGATAATATCATACATGCACATAGGGGGTGAAGGCAGTAAACCCTCTTACCTGAGACCCTGGGCAACCCCCTGGCTAGAAAAAAATGTCAAACACCCCCTGAACGTTTTCGAAGGCTTTAAATGAATGAAAATTTGAATGAAAAACAAGCTTGCGAAATTTATTTTTGTTTTTCTGCTCGCCCATCCCCCTACCCCTTAAATAAAAAGTCCAAGGACCTTCCCTCTACAAAATTCTTGCCGTGCATGTCTGAATAATACGTTCATACCTGTAATTGGGGGAGAGCCCCAACGTAGTCTATACCCAAATGTCGGAACTCCCCAACTTGATTAGGTATTAGTGCGCCTGGTGGCCACCCATCTTATTACGTGTGTAGTACAAAAGGTACCTACAGCAACTGATTATGACGCGTAACTTTAGGCAACATTACGAACTTGGCTCAGGCTTAGGCTCAAAGATCATTTATGCTTGCCTTTTTCGGCGGAACGGAACAGAATGCAATCGACGCAACGTTACCGAAGGAAATGGAAATTTCTGTTCTGTCCGGTTGATTTTCAGACTGAACTTTTCAAGCTGTTCGTGATCCGTTCCGTCGAAAAATCAAGTATAAATAATTCTTTAGGCTTGCTTAACCTCTATTCAATTCAGAAGTGAAAAAATCCCAGGATTTTTGTCGCCGACAATTGGCCACTGCACTTCTGAATTTGGCTTTAGACTTAGGCTATCATTTAGCAGGCACGTTATACCGTTTATGCCTCCCCACACATTTTATCCTATTACTATAGGTACCTTTTCCATTACACATGTGATAAGATGGGTGGCCACCAGACGCACTACTACCACCTGATTAACCCTATACCCAATTCACCCCCCCCCCCCAAACTTGGAAAAATTGAGAAAAGTACCTTCTTCGGGAAAATTTTCGAAGTTTTTTTGACTCCTCCGCCCCAGGTCCGTATTAAGAGGAGGAAGGGGGAATTCCCCGCCTAAATTTTTTTCATTAAAATTTTCAGCAATATCATTGTACTTATACATCACAATTCTTGCGTTATAAAATGGAAAATAGTGAAAATTTTCCGGCGCTACACGCCGGATTTTAATTGCATAATAATTCTTCTGTATTATTCCAGTGCGCGGTTAGAAAATGTCATTCTAGCTAATACTTATAGCTTTTAATTATCAGCCTATTAAGGATAAAAGTATGATTCTGTGTTATTTTTTTGGCGAATTAAACTAAAAAGATAATTTTTCTCGGTTATTTTCTTAAAATTCTTTTTGCGATCTTTACAAAAATTTGGACACTTGTGTGATGAAAACATTTTTAGCCCAAGTCGAAATTCTTGGTGGTTGAAGAATTAAAATTTTCGGTTGCTTACCTAGTTTTCAAATTGTACTTTTCCCGACTGAAAATTCATGGAACATTACTGAAAATTTAAACCTTCTGTCTAGGAAATAAAAAGTGAAAAGATTCATTTTTCAGCGTTTCAGAACATCCAAATCCAAAAAAAAATTTCCGGCGCTACGCACCGAACAAATTAATTCATATCGAACCCTTTTCATTTTCTCTCCGAAATTCAGAAAATTGGGTTTTGAAAGTTGAAAACCGACGTGAATCGATAGCTTCTGATATTTTTTCCGATAAACATAAGCTAATTTATCTAGTTGATTTTAGAGGGAGCAACTAAAAATCTATCTGTGCAACTAAAATTTTTCCCCAAGTTGCACATTGCAACCTGGCCTGTGCAAAAAAACAAACTGAACCCAAGCACACACAAGCTAACTGAAATTATTTTCTTTTCATCCAGTAAATTCTAAAAAAAATTTGAAAAATTTCCTCTTTTGAAAATCCTGGATACGGGTATGCTATCACAATTCCCAAATTAAATTATTATATTTACATACTTATCGTCATACCTGTAAGAGGTCTGACCAGTTGGGGGGTGGGGTAAATCCGAAATTTGGGGGGAGGGGATCGAAAAAGTCGAAATTTTTCCCAAAAAGGTACTTTTTTGCCAATTTTTTCGAGACTAAGGGGGGTTGGGTATATGGTTGGCCAAATTGGGGGGAGGGCCCCCCCCCCCCAATTACAGGTATGCTTATCGTCAAACATAGAATTTAGCTACCAGGCACATATAAACTAACTGAAAATAAGTCGTCTTAAAATGATTCTGATTTATTTTCTATTCAGTAAATTCTAAAAAAATTGAAAATTCCCCCCTCTTTTTAAAAATTCTGGATACGGGTATACCCCGCCCCCCCCCCCAAAATTTTTTGATTTTGGGACCCTTTACCCCCCAACTGGCCGGACCTTTTACAGGTATGAATACGCTGAGATGACGACAACTATTGAAGGTTAAATGGTAAGTGAAGGTAGACATGCTAAAAGTCGGGCCTGAGCTCGGTAATAACTAATAAGGTAAAGTGGGGTGACTTTGATCAGAGTATGGCATTTGATAACTTTTTGAGATCAGCAGGTCAATTTTGCTGTGTAGACAACCTCCCCTGGTCAAAGTCACCCCACTTTACCTTAATGATTATTAAAGTTGTGACCGGCGCGAAGCACTGGAAAATTTTGAGATTTGGATCCCCCTAAAATGCACCAAATGCATCTTTTCTATATACAATCCCCCAAAGTTTTTTCCTTTACCAGATTTTTTCCTCAAAAAGCACAATTCGTCGGGGGAAGAAACAGAGGCGTAGACAAATGTTATAAACAGAAATGTTTTTATTTCGTTATTACTGTAGACACTATATAATTTTAATTTCTCGACTGAAGAATTAACGTGAGGGCGTCTAGGGACTGAGGAAGGAGGATTTACCTTTTGTGCATGTATGCCCTCGACTGGTCGCACCTTTCACAGGTTGATGCTTGGGGTCACAGGGTTTTTTTGCACAGGCCAGGTTGCAATGTGCAACTTGGGAGAAAAATTTGGTTGCACAGATAAATTTTTGGATGCTCACTCTAAAATCGATAAATTTGCTTAAATTTATCGGAAAAATCATCGCAAACTAGTTTTCTTGTAATTTCATTTGATCCGCGTCAGTTTTAAGCATTTAAAACCCGATTATTTGAATTTTGGAGAGAAAATAAAAAGATAACTAGACTATAGTGATGTGTTCGGCGCGTAGCGCAGAAAATTTTTTCAGGATTTCAATATTCTAGAATGCCGGAAAATGAATCTTTTCAGTTTTCACAATTTCACCTTTTATTTCCCAGCAGACAAGACGGTTTGATTTCTCAGTGAATTAGATAAATTTTCAGTCGGACAAACTAAAGTTCAAAAACTAGCAACTAGCGACAAAGAATTTGAATCAAAAATTTCTAGCATTGTTTCACACTCAAAATGTTTTAATCAAATCACATGAAGGTCAATGTTTTCATGAGGATCGCAAAAAAATTTGAGAAAATGACCGAGAAAAATGTAAGTTTTCATCAAATTCGTCAAAAAACAATACAGAATCAAACATTTATCCATAACATGTTGATAACTAGAAGCTATAAGCACTAACTAGAATGAGCTTTTCTAACCGCGCACTAGAATACTATAAAAAATTGTAAACGAATTGAAACCCGAAAAATTTTCACTTTTTTTCCATTTTAGAACGCATAAAAATTCATCTCCGGACAGAAAACCCTATAACCTAATCAAAAGAGCAGTCAGGCCTCAAGTTGCACTGTGCAACTTGACAGAAAAAATTTGGTTGCTGTGTGCAAAAAAAACCCTGCTTGGGGATAACCCTCAAAAAAATAAAAAACCAAGCATTATTTCGAGTTTTTCCAAAAAAGCATTTTTCGACCAATTTTTTAATTGGGAAAGGGTCCCAACATTTCGGTACTAGGTCCAATTGCTCCCTCACAATCACAGGCATGGCGTGAACGCACCCCTTTTCGTAGTGGAAAAGGTCCGAGGAAAACGACGAAAAAAGACTCATGCATAAATAATTAGTGCATGTCAAAACAAAACGCATACAACTCACCTTAAACGTTGGCATATCATCACCCGAAGCCATAATTGACTGATATTTGACCAAATTACAATATTAAACCCGCACTGCCTGACAGAATCACGCGAAATGAGCAACGGTCGCGTACAGAAAATTGCGATTCAATTCATTCAAAATTAGTCGATAAACCTGAAAAATGTGTTGTGAACTTCTCGATAGATCAACCTGTTAATCATGCAATAGCAGTTTACTGTGACATGAACAATATGCATAATGCAACAAATGTACTATTATGTTCTAATGCTACGCAACCGAACATAAAACACTTATTTTGTAAATTCTAAGTCAAACGTGAATGTTTCCACTTTCCGTTGCAATACTTGATTATGAACCAAGTCAAAAGTTTTTGATGGTGTCACGTGCCGACGAATTTCGCCCAATGTCATGTGATTCACATCATGTTTTTCCGTTATGTTTTTCGCCACGTTTTTGTTTACAGTAACTTCCGTTAATTTTGCTTTCGTTTTTATATTTTACATGCAATTTCTGTGTGTACTTTTTGTGTTTCATTTCTGTCCCATTTTCACACTTTATTTCCATTTCGATTTATTATTTTTCCGTTGTGCACATAGACTACGATATGTAACCCACTAGTCAGAATTTCCATTGAAGATAAGCTCTCCGAGCTCATGGCTGTAATTGGGGCACAATGTGCACCTCTTATCAGCAAAAACCAGTGACGTTTCGCAACGTGAAATGCCTAGTTGGAAATTCTCTCTAGATGACATTCATATGTTTAGCATGGAGAGTGAAACTCGCCCCAATGCTTAACGTAGTGAACTGGAAAATGTCTATGTGAGCATAGGCATCTTCTGCAGCCATTTCTGCTGCAGAAGTTAGCTTGGGTGTGTCTTAGCTCCGCCTGTAATGTACCTGCTAATGCAGTACTGTAAATATATAGCATACTGTATGTGATGGTCATTTATTAAATATTAATTCATTTTCGTAATTTATCGTCTCAAGGGTGTCTAGGATTCACACCCAAACATTCCTGTAAAATTAAGTGAAGTACTTTATTTTGATCCTTCCACACCCCGGTAGCCACTATTGACCCAATTAAGGCGCCCCAATTAATTTGCACAAACGGCAGCTCCCTAGAACCTACACTAAACTACACATTCTACGACTACCGTAATTCCTCATAAAAATCGTAAATGACACCTGCACACAGTAAAAAGTAAAAGCCCCACCAGACAGTAGTCTCGAGTGGAATGGTAGCAATGGTCCCACAAAACATGTGTACACAGAGGAAATAGATACAGAAGCATGCACAGAAGCACAGAGGTGTGCCTAAGCCCACCATAGGAAGCAAGCACAGAGAAGACAGGAAGAGCATACAGTACTAGGGAAGCATTGGAGGGCGTGACTAAATTAGCGAGAATAGTAAAGCAGGAAGCGGCGATTGGCGGAAGAGGATGGACAGAAGCAAGACCTCCGGCGACGCCCAGGGAGTGGCCAAAAACGCTGTATTTAAAGAGAAGCAAAGCCTGATTTAGTTAGTTCATGTTTGTCTCGATTTTAGTTTTTGAATTCGTTTTTATTTGCAAGCGCTGCATCTTTTTTTATATGAAAGCAGTTAAACCGAGTCCATTTTTAATTATTTGCAAGCCAAACATGTGTTGTCCCCCATTATTCATTGTCGACGGCCAAGCAGCCATTGACTATCATTCTGTATCATCCTCGCCCCGTAACCAGCCCCGTTTTATCACTGTCCATTCAGGATAAAGTAAAGTGCTTCTCAAAACTGGTCGTAACATATTTGGGTGACCGTATCATACCGTTAACCACTGGAACTCCCTGCCCCAATTAGGTGTATCCTTTATCCGGGCATCCCAAAGCATTAGATAATACAGTAGTAATCATTTCCTACAGTAAGACAGATATTCGTAGAAAGCAAACTGGAAACCCCCTCCAATAAAACATTAAGTGATACATTTTTATGAATACAGCATGAAGCAAAAATTGAAGCATTTAAGCAGAAATCCTAGCGTAAACCAAGAATGGCCCACCAAACGCAAGATCATTTAGGAGGAATCGTTAGAGAACAGATAAATGATTTATTTTCTGAACATTTTCGTACTCTGCACACCCAATTGAACCAAAATACAGTAAACCCTACCCTAATTGAGGATCTAAGAACAGCAAACATTCGTAATAACATGGCAAATAATTTTTACGCGAACCCTACAGTATTCACGGGCGGCGTGACCCAACACTTTGGTGAATGGAATAAAGTTTAGAACAATTCATGGCACTCCAAGGCATGAAAGATACATATGTACAGTTAAAGTTGGTATGTTTAGAGATTCATTTAGGAAGAGGTGCCTTAGCAAAATTCAAAAGTTTAGCCAATTCCGAAAACCGTCCCAACACATACGAGCAATATAAAATCGCATTACAGGCCTTTTTCCCAAACAATCGAGATAATGAGTTACATTAACAATTTTTACGCAAGAGAAAACAAAAATGATCAGAAACAGTAACTGAATTCTTGTTTGATCTAGAACACCTCGCAACCCTCGCCTACCCCAACTTTAACACAGATGCATGAGAAATGATCATAAGACCCCTTTTTGTAGAAGGCATGCAAAACGAAATCAGGGAAGCAATTAAGTATAGAGGATTCATGACCCTAAGAGAAATGTCAGATGAAGCAGCTTACATTGAACAGCAAATCCTTAGAAATGAGCTAAAGTCTAACACTCTTCCATTTATACCTCCAAAACCCGAACCCATCTTTTCCCTAACCAAAAATACAGACCATCAGGACCTTTTGCATCAATTAGAACAACAAGTAAAAGATTTACAGTTACAGATCAAACAAAAATCCCAACCCCCACAACAGAGTAACTACAACAGTTTCAGTAACAAAACTTTCAGCAGGAATAATGCTTACAGGAACAATACTACCCCTAGGCAACCCACATGCTTTCAGTGTGGACAACTCGGACACATAGCTCGCATTTGTAATTCAGTAGGGACCCGAAAATCATGTGAAATTTGTTTTTGTAATAATCACAATACGCATGATTGTAAAAGCCGATGCATTCACTGCTCCCAAACAGGACATAGATCCGATAACTGCCTTTCAAAACCCTACTCAAATTTTCAATGTTTTCTATGCAAGCAGAGAGGTCATACAAGTAGGTACTGTCCAAATCAACAAAGTCGTAATATCCAAAATTGCATTGAGTACAGGCAACCCCAACCCCTAATGGACATTGATGACCCTGCATTCTACTCAACATTACCCACCATAACTAACGGCCCTCAGACTACTTTAGGAACTATAATGCCAACCACCCATGCCCCAAGCTGAAAAGGTTGTAAAATTGCCACCCACTATCCCCGCTGACTACAAAATCCTGCGAAAACAGACTGCCAATTTGCCCACCACCCCACAGACACCCTCCAAAACCAGCCGCAACCTCCTATCCCTCTTGCATGGCCTCACCACCGAACCCTACAGATTCGGCCCCGCCAGACACTATTGCGGACCCCCACAAGTAAGCAAATCCAAACCCCATCCCATGACTCAACTTCTAAAACTTTGCAGACTGTTCAGATTGTAAACCGGCCACCCCCTCAACACAACAATGCAAAACACCAACAACAGCCACGCCAAACAGGCCAGAGCAAAAAAACACAATGCCCCGTCGCCTCCAATAAAGCATTGTATTGGCCGTTGTATTGTATTTTTATATGCATAATAATCCCCACATCGTGTAGTGCCCAATTTCAGATCTGTGGAACTTCATTGAGCCGTCACTCAGTCAGCATACCAAAACTTGTATCATGTATGCCCCCTTCCACAGTAGACAAACCAATACAGACATTCCGAAAAATCTGTATTCCCTCCACTAAGCCTCACATAACAGATGCATATAAATGCAGTGTTCGCAAACGGAAAATTTGTACTAATACTGGATTTTTTGGCTCAAAAGGTATTGTTTTCGACCAAACCGAAATGCAAAATCTAACCCCGCACGTTTGTAAGGCAATGGTTATAGACAAAGAACACAACCGTCAAAAATTATACGAAACTCAACCAGGATTTTGGTCAACAAACAACTCCCTAAGCGTAGAATACACATGGTGTTGCACAGACCACTGTATGTTGGTCACTAACGTCATCATAGAAATAGGACAAATAGCATCTTGGAATGGAAAATCAATGACAGGTACATTAGGTGACCTGGGGTCATGCAAACCGACATCAGGCCATTGTGTAACGGCCAATGGGTCCATTATCTGGAATGAAACAGCATTCAAAAACCTATGCCCTTTTGAATACAAAACTACACATCCCATAAAACTGACGCACACCCACATGATAATAGAAGAGCTACAAGGTGCATTCTCCGTCAAAAATACACTCTTTTCGAACCCCAACTGCCCAGAAATCCAAGACAGTGTCCTAACTAAACAAGGCATTGTTGTACAGTTAGATAAAAGCACCCCACATCGTAACACCTTTTTAACCCCAAAAATCAACAAAACTCATACTACACTCTACGATTTTGATGATTTTGAACCCATTAACGCAAAACTAAACTATCTAGCAGACAAAAAATTTGAAATCCAAAATTTCAAAAACCTTTGGATGAATTATGTAGACAGGCACAGCGCCACCTTGATCTAGTATGGCAAATTTTGCGCCTTGATATGCAACTCTTGGAGCATGTGCATTCCTACAATGAACCGACATAATAGCAGAATTCACAGGAGATGCCCTCACAGTCTGGCCCTGTAAGCAGGTAAACACATCTAAAGTCTTTTACAACCATAAAATCAACGAAACATGCTACAAACTTTCACCTATTCTGGTGGGAACCAAACTCATGTTTTCGAACCCAGGAGTAATTGATTTGACCAATTTCTCACAAACTGTCGACTGCCATCACATGCATGTAGCCCTTTACAAACAGAATAATACATGAGTCAGCAAAACAGGATCCCCACATGTCACTGATCTACCTTTAGAAATCCTCTGGAACCAAAATTTATCCCTCTTTCATTTTAACACACATGAAATTTTTCATGATCAACTCGCAACCATTTCAACCAACTTACTTTTTTTTGGAAACAATACATTTACAAAACTCACACACTCGAAAAGGTTGTTAAAAAACTCATCAATTACACCGCCTAAATGTCTCTTAATTCTGATACAGTTTACAACATGATCTCAGGCAGTGGCCAAGCAATCGGGGATACCCTCTCTGGTGCCAGCCAAGGCATAGAACATGTAATCACCGGCACTACCCAAAGCCTCACAGATGGATAAATAATTTACTCAAAGGACCCCTGCAAATCATTATCAACCTTGCCATTATTACTGTAGTCATTGCAGGCGTCTTTTACTCTTTTCTCATTCTTCGAAAATATTTCCCTTTCCCAAAGCATCATGTTACTAATGAACATGCGTACGAAATACCATCACACAACAGACGTTTATATGAGACCATTCCCCCATCATTCGGCCATGCGCTCTTAGAATTAGCTAATTGTCCTGGGGCCCAAACCCAGCAGAAATACATCCTTGTCGATATTGATACCCCCAGAACTCCTGCAATCGAACTTATAAATCAAATCCACCAATCTGGATCCACTAAGTCACCCCACAACATACCTGAGAAACATACTCCTCACATCCCGATCACACTAAATGGTAAACTAATTACAAAAGGCATGATTGACACTGGTGCCATATACTCACTCATTGATTCGCGAATCCCTCAAATCCTACAGCTAGACATGAAACCCCCGCTAGTCCAAGCCAAAGCAGTAAATAACCTTCCGATTCACTTTGTAGGAACCACTTTTCTTACAGTAACAGCCCAAACTATCCAGGAAACAATAATGGTCCATGTCCAAAAAGACTGCAAAGCAGACGTCCTTCTAGGCAAAAACTTTCTCAGTCGATTTTCGGAATACACTATCAACAATCAGAAGTCCCAGGTCAAATTTGGCAATGTCATACTACCCTGTGATGGCCTGGAATATAGCCCCCTTTCGACCCGTGGTAGAACCTACTTAGATGAGAAGCTAGAATTACCACCCTGTACAGTCACTGAATTTACTGTCCCCCTGCCCAAATCATACTTACAAGTTAAACAGCTTGAATTTACTCCAAAACCCAAACAGAATACCAAAGTTCATTTCGGAGCTTGTGTTTCTGAAAACCAAAACAGTCGCATATGCATATCGGTCTTGAACACACAAGAAACAGTCCAAACTCTTTACCCTGGAAGATGCATCGGTACAGTCTCATGTTACATCCCAAAACAAGACTCTCCCGCTAAACTAACCCCCTCGACGCAAAACCAGCCAAACCATTTTGATACATTCACATGGCTAAAAGAAAATGTAAACTTAACCTCCAGTGACCTTACAGAAGCAGAAAAAACCCAACTCCTACGCGCCCTATCCAAATATCCTACCCTATATGCTAAATCCAAAATGGACGTAGGTAGAACCACCCTTGTTTCACATACAATTGACACCAATGGCTCCCAACCCATATGTAGACACCTTTTTCGGACTTCCCCAAAGGAAAAGCAAATCATACAAGCAGAAGTTGGGCAACTTGCAGCAGCAGGTGTCATAAGCCAGAGCAACTCTCCAAGGTGCACCAATACAGTTTTAGTCCCCAAAAAAGATGGCAGCCATCGTTTATGCATTGACTTTAGAGGCCTCAATAAGGTAACCAAAAAAGATACCTATCCCTTGCCCCGCATAGACAAAATTCTAGATACCCTGCGTGGAATGAAATATTTTACATCTCTTGATCAATCGGACGCCTATTATTCTATTCCAATTGCAGGAGCAGACAGAGAAAAAACAGCCTTTAATTGCTCAGCCTGACAATACCAGTTTAACTACCTCCCCTTTGGCCTCACCAATGCCCCAGCCACATTCCAAAGGCCCATGGATGTTATCCTTTCGGGATTGCAATGGAACACGTGCCTTGTCTATCTCGATGATGTTTTAGTCTTTGCAGAATCCCATGCCCAAATGCTGGAATGATTAGACAATATTCTCACTCATTTCTCTAAGGCACGCCTCAAACTCAACATACAAAAATGCAAATTTTGCCTGCCCCAAGTCCAATACTTAGGCCACGTCATTTCTCAGCAAGGCATTTCACCAGACCCCAATAAGGTACAGTCCATTTATAACATCTCCACCCCCAAAAGCTCCAAAGAAGTTAAATCATTCCTTGGCTTACCCTCTTATTATCACAGATTCATCCCGAACTGCTCCCAAATTTCTAGCCCCCTCACAGCGTTACTCAAAAAGAATTCAGAATTTTCATGGGGGCCTGAACAGCAAAACGCCTTCACTAAACTCAAAGAGTTGCTTATTCATGCCCCAATACTGCAGCATCCCGATTTCACAAAACCATTCATTTTGCAAACTAATGCCTCAAAACTCGGGATCAGCGCCATTCTCAGCCAACTGGACAGTAAAGGTCAGGATTGCCCCATCGCTTTTGGGAGCCGCACATTGAAACCCGCAGAACGCAACTACCCAATAACTGAGTTGGAAACCCTTGCCATAGTTGAGTTTATCAAGTATTTCCGCCCCTATCTCTTCCAGCAACATGTTATTGTCCACACTGACCATACTGCCATCCAGGCAGTTTTGCAGAAAGAAAACCCCTCCCCTCGCATTGCCCGTTGGGGATTAGCCCTCTCTGGTATTCAGCAAAATACAGGATCTCATCACCTACCATCATGACAGCAAATTTACAGGTCATTTTGCATTCTGGAAAACCCTACACTTGCTCCATCAAAAATATTTTTGGCCCCAAATGAGCCATGATATCAAACGTTATTGCAAAACCTGCCATCCATGCCAGACACAAAAAGCCTTCCCCCACAAAATACATGCGAATCTTGTCCCAATTCAGCCGACAGCCCCATTTGATAGAGTCGGTGTTGATTGCATGGGGCAGTTACCCCTCACTGAAGACGGCAACCGATTCATTATCATCTTCATCGATTATTTCACCAAGTATGTGGAGGCATTCCCGACCCCTGATATCACCGCAGCCACTATCGCCAAATTATTCGTAACCAAAATTGTTTGCAGTCATGGCTCCCCAAAAATCATCCATTGTGATCGTGACTCTGATTTTGTATCTGATCTCTTTTCACGGATCACTAGTTTATGCAATACTCAAAAAATTCATACCACCCCATACCATCCCATTGCCAATGGGGAAGTTGAGTGTTGTAACCAGACCCTAGCCATCCGTATCCGCATGTACATCAATTCAAATCACACTGATTGGGATACTTATCTACCCTATGCCGTTTTTTTGATTAACATTCATAAGAATGAAAGCACTCCGTATCCCCCATTTGAATTGCTCCATGGTAGACAGGCTAATCTCCCATCAGACGCAGCCTTAAATTTTTTCCCAACATCCTACATGGTTGATTTAGACGATTATACCCTTCGTGTAAAATCTCACTTTACAGAGGCACTCTCAACCGTGCAGAAAAATATGCAAAAAGCCCAAGATCACTATACGCTTCAGTATAACAAGCATACTCAGAACATCCATTACATGGCAGGTGATCATATTCTCTACAAAAATCATTCGTGTAAACAAGGGCTGACTCCCAATGTCCTCCCTCGCCAAAACGGGCCCTATACAGTTACAAATTTCATGTACCCCAATGTTACACTCGAACACCCCCACAAGAATATCACATTCACGGTACATGTAAATGAGACAACCCTTTCTACCCTCGAGAAGCACCTATCGAAACTGCCCCCACCCCTCCTCACCCTCGAAACCCTTGAACGAGGACATTCAACTCCGGAAGGAGGGAAATGTAACGTACCTGCTAACGCAGTACTGTAAATATATAGCATACTGTATGTGATAGTCATTTATTAAATATTAATTCATTTTCGTAATTTATCATCTCAAGGGTGTCTGGGATTCACACCCAAACATTCCTGTAAAATTATGTGAAGTACTTTATTTTGATCCTTCCACACCCCAGTAGCCGCTATTGACCCAATTAAGGCGCCCCAATTAATTTGCACAAACGGCAGCTGGTCCCCTAGAACCTACACTAAACTACACATTCTACGGCTACCAAAATTCCTCATAAAAATTGTAAACAACACCTGCACACAGTAAAAAGTAAAAGCCCCACCAGACAGTAGTCTCAAGTGGGACGGTAGCAATGGTCCCACAAAACATGTGTACACAGAGGAAATAGATACAGAAGCATGCACAGAAGCACAGAGGTGTGGCTAAGCCTACCGTAGGAAGCAAGCACAGAGAAGACACAAAAAGCATACAGTACCAGGAAAGCATTGGAGGGTGTGACCAGATTAGCGAGAATAATGAAGCAGGAAACGGCGATTGGCGGAAGAAGATGGACAGAAGCAAGACCTCCCACGATGCCCAGGGAGTGGCCAAAAACGCCGTATTTAAAGAGAAGCAAAGCCTGATTTAGTTAGTTCGTGTTTGTCTCGAATTTAGTTTTTGAATTCATTTTTATTTGCAAGCACCGCGTCTTTTTTTATATGAAAGCAGTTAAACCGAGTCTGTTTTTAATTATTTGCAAGCCAAACACGCATTGTCCACCATTATTCATTGTCGACGACCAAGCCGCCATCAACTATCATTTTGTATCGTCTTCGCCCCCGTAACCCGTGCCGTTTTATCATTGTCCATTCAGGATAAAGTAAAGTGCTTCTCGAAACTGGTGGTTACACGCCCAAGGCATACTGTAGATTGCAGGGCCCTTTGAAACGGCTTGTTTCTTTAGTTTCGCACTCATTTTTTGGGCCTAAACCATCTTCTGCATTTTTAGCTTATAACTCCACGTTCCTCAACATCCGTTATTATAAATTTGCATATTTTGCCTGCGTCCACCACCTTTCTTTAATAAATTTACATATTCGCCTTCCGTGTCCCTTGCGTTCATACATTACTGTCTTCTGACATAGGAGCTTACCCCATCGCCTGTTGATCAAGAACTCCCGTCGCCTCCGCGAGGAACATTTGTATCGTCACCCGCCGACTTGTGCCAGTTGAGCCCTCTGCCCCAAATCACTTTCGGATTACCGTACCCGCTCCCCCACCGTCGGTAGGACCCCCGTTTTGACCTGAGGACCGGTCGCCCAGCACCGAGTACTTTGAGAAGAGGATTCAGTGAGTCTTCTCAGGGGTTATTATTGTTGAGGGAATATTTGTGGGAAAGCCAGTTTTCCCTTGAGAGTACCCTCAGTTGAGAAGGCCCTTGAACCCTTAAGGTCAGGGCCAATTAGGGGATTTAGGTTCACAATCGGGTCCCCTACAGTAAGCCATTCCACGAATGGCACAGTCCCTCATTCTCAGTGAATGAGGACTAGGGATTGCCACCCCTGACCTGGCTGCATTGTCCATTATTCTACAGCTGAACCCTAGGACAAGGCCGAGATACGCCATAGGCTTTCCTGTGGTAGTACCAGCTGGGTTAGGTTCCCAAAGTAGATAGCCTCACGGAGCCACCCAATGGGATCACAGCATGCCACCTACAGTGTCATGGCCATATTTCTTACGAGATATGGTATGGGTTTTCCCATCAATGTGACTGATCACCTATACGTTTAATGTGACATGGCTCCCAATCTACTTAATGTGACAATGGTATGTTGATTTTAATGTCGTTAAAATGGAAGTTACAAAAGTTAAATGCACAGTATAGTAGCTACCAATGTAGGGCATGATGAAATTTTGAGTTCTTGTGAGATTCAGTAATGACAGAGCTTTTGCATGAAAGTTCTGAAAATTTTCGATCTGACATTTTATGTTTTACGTTGAATGACATTATACAAGTTGTATACTCTAAAGGGTCGGTACTTTATACTTGTCTTTTTTGGCGGAACGGAATGGAACCGATCGCCAACAGCTTAAAACGTTCAGCCTGAAAATCCACTTTCGATCGGAGAGGTTAACTGCAATTTTCTAGAAAATGACCGACGGTAACCCCCGACCGAACCGAACGGAACGAAAATTTCCCTTTCGTTCAGAAACGTTGTGTCGATTTCTTTCCGTTCCGTTCCGCCGAAAAAGGCAAGTATAAATGACCCTTTAGTCAAAATTTCCACAGTAAATCATTGCACCTTTAGTCATGAATGAAGAACTATTCGCTTGGTCGGCACTTTTTAACATCAATGTTTACGCCTTTGGAATAAATAGATTTTGTTCAGAAAAGACGTTAACTTACAGCATCATTTTCATTCTTATGAAATCTTTTTCTTCTTTCTATTTTTATTTTCTTCTATCAATGCACGGGAGTACTGCTGGAGATCAGTGGGAATCTGCTGAGACCTGAGGGTCAATGAAAATCTGCTGGAATCCAGATCCCAAACCCTCCAGAACTCCGCCACGTACATGTATGATTAATACTTGTCATTCAGAAGTAGCGTAAATTCAGGAAATTTTCTACTTCTTGATCTTAAAGGGTATGCAACAAGGCACGGATCAGAAAAAGTTGTTCCTGGTACGTAATTTTAACTCTTTGGCGAACTATATACTGTAAAAGCGTGAGAAGAGAGTTTTTTGTGCCAAAAATTTGGCCCCAGCGGTTTTTCCGTGCGAGGGGCGGGCATTTGTGCCAATTTGGCACAAGAGGCCAAAGAAATTTGTGCCAATGGCACGAAAAATGTTTTTCTACCTGAAACATACTGAAAACTGCGGAAAGGTTTTAGGCCTACATTTTGATAGGAAGTTTAATTTTTTTTATTTTTATTAATTTTTTAACATTAATTTTTTGTAAAAATCGTGTCCAACCACTGTTTTTTCCCCCAAATCGTGCTTTTTCGGGAAAAAAAATTCGGAAAAGAGAAAAAAGTTTTGGGCTCTTTCCCCATTTGGGGAAGAAAATTTTGGGGATCGGATACAGAAAAGATGTATTTTGGTGCATTTTAGAAGGTCATAATCTCAAAATTTTCCGGCGTTTCGCGCCGATTATAACTTTAATAATCATTATTATGCATTACTTAGCTCAGGCGCGGCTTTTAGCATGTCTACCTTCATTTATCATATAATCTATAATAGTTTTCATCATCTTGAACGTATTATCTCATGCTTTCATTGGTAATCTTCAATATTTTATCATGATATTTGATGAAGATTCGCATTTTTTCCTTTTGAGAAAGATCAATACGTCAAATCTAAGCTTTTTGATGCAATTATTTCTTTTCTAACGTAAAATCAATTCAAATGCTTCATGGAAATATCTTTCGGAAATTTATACTCTGCTTAAGAAAGAAAGAAAGAAAGAAATTTATTAAATGCGAATAAATACACGAGTAAATGCAACTAATACAGAAAAGCTCATGGACGTGACAAAAGCACGTGCGAATTGAGCTTTAAAAAACGACTCAATTTAGACCGAAAACAGGGCATGTTGTTTGAATGAATGATATCATTGGGTAGGGAATTCCAAACATCAATATTTCGCGAGCAAAAATCATGTTTTAAAGCGTTAGAGTTATATTTCGATTTATACAATTTAAATAAGTTAGACGCGCGATAATTGAATGGACTCAAAGTGAAAAATAAGTCTGGTGGAATAACTTTAAATTTCAAAATTAAGAACATGTAAGATAGGTCGATACACGTACGTCTAAATTCAAGGTCATCAAGGCCAGATTTGTTGAGGCGCTCCTTATAGCTTAAATCTTTATATCCAAAAAGTCTTTTTGTAAACCTTCGTTGAACTTTTTCTACCAATTTAGTATCCCCAACCAGACAAGGATTCCAGAGTGGTGAACCATATTCCAGGATAGGAAGAACATAGGATTTAAAAGCCCTGATTTTTAATTCATTGAAGTTAGAGTGAAAACATTTTAAAATCAAATTTGCCACCCTTGATGCTTTTTTAACCACATAATTACAATGGGCAGTTGCTGACAATTTTTCATTGAACATAACACCAAGATCCTTCATCTCTGAAACAGTAGGAATCAGAAAATCGTTTATATAATACTCAACTTTGGGGTTATTACTCCCAAGATGCAAAACAGAACATTTTTCCAGAGAAATAGATAATTGCCATTTCAATGACCATTCATAAACTTTGACAAGGTCGCCTTGTAGTACTTCAGCATTTTTGGTAGCATTGAATATTTTCACATCATCAGCAAAAAGATAAATTTCACTGCTAATACCATCAAATATATCATTTATGAAAATTAGGAACAATGTTGGTCCCAATACACTACCCTGAGGAACCTCACTAGTAACCTTAATTGGATTAGAGAAGCAATTGCCAATTTTTACCTGTTGAGTCCTATTAAATAAAAAACCATGTAACCATCTCAATAAAAAACCAGATATGCCATAGGAAGCTAATTTTCCAAATAGTTTTTCATGAGAAACAGTATCAAATGCTTTCTGAAAATCGATATAAATTGAATCTGTTGCTATTTTTTTATCCAAATTTTTAGCCCATAATGTTTTACAACTTAAAAGCTGAAGGACACAAGATTTTTTCTTTCTAAATCCAAATTGTCTATCATTCAGAAAATTATTTGACTCAAAATAAGCCATCATGTCTACATTTATAATACTTTCCATAACCTTACATCAGACACAACATAAAGAAACTGGTCTATAATTTTCTACCTTTGCTGGGTCCTTTTTTTTGAAAATAGGTACCACGTTTGATGTTTTCCAAATATCTGGTAATTGTCCAGTTCTAAATGAAATTTCAAAAATTGTTCTCAAAGGTTCTGCCAAGACTAGATATAATTTTTTCAGGAAAAAGGCACACAAACCATCAGGACCAAGAGACAGTGTAGGCTTCAAATATTTTAGAGTCAATAGGACTCTTAAGAAATCAAATTTGATAAATAAATCTTTATTAAACTGCTTTTGAGAATATTCAGGGATTTTTTCATTGTCCAAGATAAATACTGATCCAAAATATTGGTTGAATATTTCACTTTTCATTTTATCATCAGTTATATCAGACTCACCAGAAACAATAACAGGGATAGTGTGTCTCAACTGAGTTTTATTATTGATAAATCTATAAAAATCCTTGATTGAATTCGATTTTAGCAAACATTCTTCCTTTCTAGCATAATATTTGATCATTGAAGTTTTCAAGACTTTGGAATTGTGTTTCAGTCTATTTTTGTTAGCATAACTACGATTTTTTACATAATTTTTCCACAAGTTTTTCTTTATTGATTTTAATTTCAAAAGATACTTTGGCAATCTAGAGGTTTTTGAGAATTTTTTCTTTTTGGGAACAAATTCCAGTATTAATTTCTTCATTAGTTCTAAAAAGACAAGATAGAAGTCATTAACAGTGATGCATTGTTCAAAAAAATCTGTCCAATCGACTTTTGCCAAATAGATTTGAAGAGATTCATAATCAGCTTTCCTGAAATCAAATTTATCATCATAAATGATTTTATCCTTGATTCCAACATTTATACTAAAATTGACAGTACAATGGTCACTCGTAGAAAAATTTTCCCCTGTGGTGCAATTATTCACAAGACCAGGGAAATTACAGAATACTAAATCCAGAAAATTATAGCTACGAGTTGGTTTCATAACAAATTGCTCAAAACCATTTCTTGTCAAACAATTGTGCAGTGGAAGGGCAAAATTGTCAATATGGGAAGAATATCCATACTGTTTCAAAGATGGTAGATTAAAATCTCCAAGAATTATACATTTGGAATTATCTGCAACACAAAATTCTAAAAGCAATATAAATTTACCCATAAGTTGAATGTCATATCTGGGTGGTCTATAACAGAGTATGCATTTAAGTTTGACACCAGTCAAAATAATTTCAAAAGTTACAACATCGGGTAGGGATTTTTCTGGGGGTATTTTAGACATTTTAACCTTTAAATTTTTTCGATATACAGCAGCAACGCCACCTCCATTCTGACCTTTTCTATCACAGCGTAATACTTCATAATCGGCGTCCACACAAATGAGAGCATCTGGGATCTCGTCAGATAACCATGTTTCAGTTATGAAAATAATGTCAAATTTTAAGGACATCAGTAAGTCATGGAATTCTATAAATTATACTGGTATTAAAATTTTTCAAGTAAAATTCTAGGAATTACGACTTTTGAACACAAAATTCAAATCTAATTCTTGAAATAAATGTTCGGAAAATTGATTTTCTAGCGTCGCAGAATATCAATACCCAAAAAATTTTTCCGGCGCTTTGCGCCGGAAAGATTAATATCCTTTTTGCGTTCTCACTTGTCATCATAGAGGACTTAACCATCGATTTCTCATGTAATTCAAAGTCATTATGCTTTTGGATAGTTTGCTTGAAAGTTTGTTCCAATGCTTGTAGATCAAACTTTGAACTCGAAAATTTCAATTTTTTCCTCAATTTTGATGAATTAACGGGTCTGAAAACACCAGAAGGCTTTAAAAGGCTCAAAAACACCTAAATAAAGCGTCTGTGAGCATATTTAAGCGAAAAAACGACTTCGGGAAAATGGGGAAAAAATTTTTGACCCCTTTCCCCATTCGGGGAAAAGGCCCGGAGGAAAAAAAACAGTGTCCAACCTATTTTACAGCTAGCCAACCATGTCATGTCAGTGAGATAAGAAAAAAATGTGCTAGTAGTTCACGACGACTCGAAAAGAAATAGAATGCTGAGAAAATTTAAATAACTCTAGAATGGTTCAGGAAGTTCAAATTGATTCAATTTTCGACTACGGGTCTTCTAATTCAAGAACAATGAGAAGATTAGTAAAAATAAAGTCGAAAATTGTGTAAATTTTCGGTCGGAACAATGTACCATTACCAACGACATCCATACCTGTAAGACCTCCGACCAGTTGGGGGGGGTAGAAAAAAGTCGAAATTTTTCCCAAAAAAGCCAAAAAACATACACTTTTTGGCAAATTTTTTTAATTTTTTCCAAACTGGTGGGGGGGGGTAAATGATTTTGGGTACTGGGTTGGCCAAGTTGGGGGGGGGGGTGTCCCCCAAGTACAGGTATGACGACATCGGATTTTTTTGGTTTTTTAAAAAAACCAAAAAATTACAAAATCTCTGGTTTTTTGGTTTTTGTGGTTTTTTCCGAAATCATTGGGAAACTGTTTTTTCACATTAGTCGATCTTCTAGGCATGTATTGGTGTCTATTTAAATCAACAAAACAATTTAGTTGAATTGACTTCACTACAAAGTAGAAAAAAGTCGTATTTTTTTATACATTTCGTACTCAAAAGGTGTAATTTAAATCAATCGATATCCTTTGTATCCATCTTGCAAGCACTAGTTTAGTACATGAGTCAACTTTGCTATAATTTGCTCACAAAAATGTAGACGTTAAATCTTTCGTGGAGTGTACTCCGACCATACGGGGTGACATCCATTGATCCATATCATCATCAAAATGTTATAAAATATGATTGAGTTTAATATCCTGAATTTATTGTTAATGTTACGGTAAGCTTTTTAATTTCGAAATTTCAAAATATAAATGAGACAACAATGATAAAATTTTATACAGATCAGTTAAGCATACTGTAGGTTAACAAAGAGAAGAGCTTTTGAGTGGTTCATTTTTATGTGACTTGACGTCGCTAGTAAGTAGAAAAAATCGTACAAAAATATGTATCTATCATGCAAGCGAAAATACTACATATATATAGTAAGACCCATTTGCTGTAATTATAGCTCACAGACAGGTTTGAAAAGCAAAAATTTGGAAACATCTGAAATTTCTGTGTGACCTTTAACTGCAGTTTGTAATGTTAATAACATATGTAATAATCTATCAATTTAAAACTTTTCAACTTTTCTGTGCATATGTATATATGTGATGCATTGATACAATTCTGTAGTTGATTTCTTTTGAGTTTTGATTATACGTACACTGTGTATTGTATTTTTCTCTTTATCTGTAATTTTTCTTCTTTTCCTTGAATTTGCCCCTTACATATCGCATATCTGCTCCATTTTTACTTTTCTTATGTTCTTCACTCATGGTTCCTTTCTTATGTGCCCACTATTAGTGTATTTCTATTGCTATAATAGGGATTTCATTCCTATAGCATAAAATAATGACACTTCCGACAAGATTAATACTTGTAGCTGCCATTTTAAGGCTCCCTAACTAGTCTTGGATGATACAGGGAGCTTCCAGCAGTTTTTTACATAGTTATTTTGATGTACCAAACATTCTAAAGAATTAAACCAGAAAAAACCACTAAAAAACCATTAAAAAGCCACTAAAAATTCAAAAAGTCGAAATTTCAAAAGTTTGGTTTTTGCCAACCCTGGTTTTAAATCCGAATGTGACTGAATGGACGGAGAATATTCATAATTCATTTCCATTCATCATTGATTAACAGTTGACAGCCTACAAACTTTGCTGCAACGATGCTGATACGCAGTTTGAAGAGAACACTTTATGTCAGACCTCTATTGGAATATTGTTTAACCATTTGGAATCACTGTTTTCTTCAACGAACTTTTTTACACAAAGTAGAAAGAGGTCATTTTTTCCACATGTGGAAAAAATTTTTTTCGTCTTAAAATCCTCGTTTTTTCGCTTGAAAATGCTCCCGAAAGGCTATGAGCCAGAAGCAAGGTTGTTTTTGCACAAGCCAGGTTGCAATGTGCAACTTGGAGAAAAATTTTAGTTGCACAGATAAATTTTTAGATGCTCACTCTGAAATTGATAAATTTTCAGTTATAGACATTTAAAACTCAATTTTCTGAGTTTTGGAGAGAAAATGAAAAGATTAAAATGACTAGACTAGAGTAATGTGTTTTCAATATTCTAGAACGCTGGAAAATGAATCTTTTCACCTTTCATTTCCCAGACAGAAGGTTTGATTTTTCACTAAATTTAATAAATTTTCAGTCGGACAAACTAAAATTCAAAAATTAGGCAAGCGACTCAGTAATTTCTGCACTAAAAATGCTTTAATCACATGAAAGTCAAAATTTTTATGAAGGTCGCAAAAAAATTCGGGGAAAATGACCGAGAAAAATTTCATCAAATTCGTCAACAAACAATCAAACATTAATCCATAATATTTTCATAACTAGAACCTATAAGCACTAATTAGTTAAGTAAAGTTAAGTAAACGTAGACATGATAAAACCACACCTGAGCTACTTAAATATGATTATTAAAGTTATGATCGGCGCGAAGCGCCGAAAAATTTTGAGATTTGGACCTTCTAAAATGCACCAAAATGCATCTTTTCAATATGAAAACGCCAAATTTTTCTTCTACGTTTGTGGAAAGACCTCAAAATTTTTTTCCACATTATAGTGCAAATGTGGAAAAAAACAGTGATTGGAATTCTTTGTATGCCTCAGACATAAATCTCATTGGAAGGGTTCAGAGAAGGTTTACCAAAAGAATATGTGGTTTTGGGTCCATCTGTTCATATGAAGAGCGTTTGATGAAGTTATGCTTGAATAGCTTGAAAATACGTCGACTGCGCGTTGCATTATGCATGATGTTTCAAATTATTAAGGGACAATCCTGTCTCCAAAAATCGGAATTTTTTATTAGCAACAATTTTGAGTCTACCCGTCGTAAAAATAACTCCAAACTGGTAAAGCAAAGACAAATATTAGGTTATATGATTTCTCTAATAGGTATATTAATATCTGTAATCAACTTCCAAATGAAATTCTCAGTTCTTCTAATTCACGCACATTCAACATGAAAATTGCTAAAATTGATTTCTCAGATTATCTTGCGGGAGCGCGTTAGCCTGTTACAGAAATGTAACCTGCGCTTCCTATTACTTGTCACTAAACTAATTACTGTAGCGTATACTCTCGACGTCGACCTTATATCCCTATTTTTTAACTCTAATTAGTCGTTCGAATCTTCTAAAATTTATCTTTCACATTTATTCATTATTTCCTCGTTCTCGACTTATTATATTTTGTATTGTAATTTTGCGTTCTTCCCGACATGTAATAAAATCTTTCATTCATTCATTCAGAACTCGTTCGCGTTCGAGTCAAATACGAATAGATAATATATTCATTGACAAGGAAAATTTTTTGCATGTTCGGCCCCTAAATCGTCTAAAAATCGAGGAAATTTAATGTTGAACAGCCAAAAATTTTTTGCCAATTGGCACAAACGCTCAAAAATTTTTGTGCCAAAAACCATGTTTTGGCACAAAAAAAGCATTGATTGGCAAAAAAAATTGCGCTGATCAGAGGTCCCCAAGGTCAGATTTTTCAGGTAGGAGTAAAATTGAAAATTTTCGGGGTAGTGTAGCTAAATGTCCACTAAACACGTTATTTTGTCTCAAAATTAGGCAACCAGTGATCAATTTTAAGGGTTTTAGGTAGGGGTAATACCCCTTATACCCCTCCCCATGGGATAGTCTGGCGCTGATTGATACAAAAAATAATTGAGTAATAGCACAAAAAATTTTAAGCGTTTGTGCCAATTTCCGCAATCTTTTTCACTGGTCAAAGACTAAATTTCCTTGATTTTTAGGCACTTTAGGGGCTGAAAACTTAGAATTTTCCCTACGCTTTGCTCCGAGTCAATGAATTATGTAATTTTATTTGACTCGAACGCTGGCAAATTCTCTTCGAAAAGTATATTTGCATCATCCCAACAAATTTATATTTTGTCAAATAATGATAAACGAATAGAAATTCTGAACTTTCTCTCTTCATTAGTGAATTCATATGTTAAAATTCTTATTTTTGATTCAAGTAGAAAAATTGATCATCATTGGCACAATGTTTCGACCAAAAACTTACGGAACTTTCGAGCTAATTTTTTTTGGAGCAAACAACATCCTCAATTCATTCTTTACATCGATGTTATAAATGAATTCGCAGCCGAAAATTGAAGGAAATGGCTAGCCACCAGGAATTTTTAGTTGTTTTTTTTTGTTGTGGCTTACGGCAGTTTTTTATTGCTCTAGGTTTTCGGAGTAGGAACCCACTTGGTTCAATTTCGAATACCTTTTTTTAAACTTCGTCGGTTTTCTCAGCTTGGTGGTTGTCAGCTAGTTTGTCTCTTATCTGCAATGTAATCATTATTTTGTTTATAAGGTGGTCAGGAAGGTATAAAATGGCTTTCAAAAATGTATGCTCCGAAATCATGTTGTTTCAGACTCAACATTTTTTTATTGCTCTAATAACGTCGATTTTGTTTTTGTTCAGTTCATCATCAAGTTTTTTGTCATCCAATTGGACTCTAGTGTCATTTCCGTTCTTTGTTTAAGGAGAAAATTGATGTTCGATGATGGAACCGGCTTGATTCGAACTTCAAACACTCAAGTAGTTCTAAGAAAGTAGTCACTGTTACAAATTTACAATAGCATGCAACAGCAAGTTGCAATTTTTAGGGCAAACTTAGGTGAATATCTAAGCTATTACATGTCAAAATCTTATGCAATAAGCTTTGATATCATAAAATTATTATCTCTCTACTGGAGTGTGTTCGAAGTTTGCACATTTACCCAATTTTTTGGTCAAAAATAATTTTTTTGAAGCAAAAATCGTTCAGAAGGCGAAAATTTCTCGACGCCCCGCGCTGGAATAATATTCAGTATCTCTTCTAAAGCGAAAATTCATTTAGCAGAGGGACGTGTTTTGTCCACTTTTCAGTCCAAAAAGCGCACTTTTGAGCACTTCTTAACACCCACCCCAAAACTTCGGAAAGTTGACTACTCTCTCCGCTCAAAAAGGGCTTTTATCGTGTACCCAACTGGTCGGACGTATGTATGAACTGGCACAGGGATGCTGAAATTTGGAAGAAAGGATAAATCAGGTGCAGTCCGTAATTTTTTTACTTTGGCCGATGACAGAAATTTCAGTATAGTTGAATTTCTGACAATATTTTTTGGTTCAGTTTTATATTGCTTCTTTTGGTCGTCTTCTTTTTTGCTAAATTAGTGACTACAGAAACATGATTATGTTCCAATAGGTTTAAAAAAGCATAAATTTAGCATATGTGAGTGTTTTTTGTTAGTATTCCATACATATTTTGTGACCTGAAAAGTTCGGGGCTTTTTCCAAAGTCGGTTTTTTTCGATGCTTTTTTAAGGTTGACAACACTGGTACAATTAATTAGGGGAGAGACCCCTTTACTCGATTGGACTTGTACCAAATAATGGAACATTCCCTCTCCAACTCGAAAAAAACTGGAAAAATAGAATTTTTTTGCCATTTGTGAGAAAATGTTCGACTTTTTAGGAACTCTTTCAGGATTTCCAAAAAAACGGGTATCTCCACAGTCTATTTCAGGAACTTAAAGTTTGCCCTCCCTACTGACAACAAGTCTTTAGTAGGACTAATACCCAAATGATGGAATCCTTTAACTTCCGGTCAACCCACCAACTACCCTACAGCACGCAAAATTACGCAAAAAGGGGCCTTTTTGCAAAATTTTCGACGAAATTTTTTTTATTCTTTCGACTTTTTTTGACCGCTCCTACAGATTTTGGTAAAGTTTCTTACCCCCGCCCACGATTTGTGAATGTACATCCCAAAAAACCGACCCGAGTGCTGATGGACTGATGTGCTGATGTTTTCAGCCAACTAGAGGGTTTCGTCAATAGGCTAGAGGGCCACAAAATCAGCAAAAAAATCAAAAATGAAAAAATCTGTAAAAAGCTGGTTACATTGTAATTCTTGCTTTGTTATTGACTTTACAGGATATAATCTTACTTCCTGAACGAAATAATAGTTCAAAGCGGGCATTTTTGTGCGTAGTGCATTGTTCTTTTGGCCCTGCAGAAAAATTTCTGAGCATTTTCTGCTCATAACAGAAATTTTTGATTGAGAAGCTGTCAAAGTTTTCGATGTTTCTTCTACCGAGAGAATCGATGAGAAGGTGCATTGTCCGTCATTTTTGCTGGTCAAAATCCAAAATTTTTCAGTCACAGTTTCTACCATTAACTTCACATTTCTAACGGTGACATGAGTGATATATGTATGAAACGGATTGTTGATTCTTTCTTCATAGTATTCCAATCATGAATATTGTTATTCTTCTGTCTGTTGGATTTTTTACCTGATGATACATTTTCACAGCTTTTGATTAAGTGGTTGATTTGTCGATATTTGTTATATTATTCTAGATTTCAGTTAGTTATTTCCATCAATTTTGCGACTTGAATCACATTTTAAACGGAAGCCATGTCAATTCTACAGAAAATTGCCGAAATTGAAGCTGAGGTGAGTTTGAATAAGCAACTTGTGAATTTTTTGCATCAAGTTTTCTTTTTTCCGTTAGATGGCCCGGACACAGCGAAATAAAGCCACGATGGGGCATTTGGGTTTACTGAAAGCTCGTCTGGCTAAACTTCGCCGTGAATTAATCACGCCAAAAGGCGGCGGGAGCGGTCCCGGTGAGGGCTTCGACGTTGCAAAAACTGGCGACGCTAGAATAGGATTTGTTGGTAAGGTGTAATACTTTGGGGAGTTGAGACTTCTATGAGACTCCTACTCTTTCGTAAATCATTTAAACTTTTATTCTAAATTACATGTCACATTGCTGAGTTTCTATTCAGTATTTGAATGAAACCTTCAGATATTGTGATTAAATGCTGTCTCTGGCTGAATTTTCATTATCTTACTTGATTATACTTGTTTACGTGGGTAGTTTCCAAAGAACTGTCAAACACCTTTTCTTAGTTCGTATTTTCGTATTAAGAAGAGATCTTAAATTGAGTTAAATTTCGTACCTAGAAATTCCGTGCAGTGTGCACTTTATTTGATCAGATTACGTGATAAAATTTTGTGCGCGATGGTTACACAAATCTCTACCTTGATTAGTTCTTCTAGTAAATGTCACCCACATTAGGAAAACATCACAATTCAGCTATTTCGACTAATTTATTGCTTGTTAACTCAGTATTCACAACATTTTCGCATAAATTATATCAACAGGAATATAAGCTCTCGGAATAATATCTTCCTAGTGTTCGTTTCGATGATAAATTGGCTTATTGGTCAAGTTTAAAGATTAAAACTATTAAAACGTTTCTAGAGTTTTTCGAAGTATAAATTGTTCGAGAATTGATAAAAATAGAATGCTAATCTTATCTTTAAATTTAGTAATTTTGAGTAATTTTGCCTTGAAACTTATCAAAAACATGATGGAAATATCATAAGAAAAAATGCATTATCAATCGAATCGACACGCATTTATGGGCTGATTTTCACAAATTTAAATTGAATAGATCATATTAGCATAATATACAATTTTTATCAGGACTCCATTCTATTCATCGAAGTCTGTGATTCACAAAGTTGCTGATAGTTTGAAGACGACAAAGCTAATGTCGTGTGCGCGTAGTCCCACCCTTGATTGTCAGTTTCACTTTCATCTTCACCTTCCGTATCCGTTTCCCGACAACTGCTTGTATCACTGGCGTTTAAATTTTCTTCAATGTTGGGCTTATTGAATGTTTCGTCTTCTAAAATCGATGTCGTTTGTATTTGATTCAAAAGTTCGTAATTGTCTAAATATGCATAGTCTTGATCAGTTGTTGTTATGCTGATTTTGGGCACATCACAGGTCACCTGAAATATTGATAAGATCTCATCTGGCTTAATATTTTTCATATCATACAGTTCGATTGGCTCTTCCTCGATTCTATCCACAGATTTAACACCAGATAGGATATCTGTGGTTGTGGAAGCATGTACTTTCGGATAAGATTCGGTATATCTCAATAGAGTGTTGTCCGATTTAGATTTGCCGCATTTATGATTTGGTTTAATCCTATGGCTACCACCAAATTCATGAACGCTCGTTTCAACGGATCCATAAAACGTCGGTTTAGAGAATGTTGATGGCGATCCTTCATCTACATTTTCTTTATCAGGTCTAATTCGTCTTTTTGACAGAACGTAATCGGATACGATTTTTCTGAATAAAATGCCGGCTTTGGATGTCATTTTTACGCTTTTCATGTACTGGCGAAAGGTCGCCAAACTTTGCGTTCGCTTGATTTTGGCTTTTTGATAATCTTTATCATCCTCCTCATGATCGTCGACTTGTATTTGTGGATAATTTACTTCGAAAGTCGCCGATGGAATAGAATTTGATGGATTTTGTTGAACAGCAACAATTGCGGTTGTTTGTAGCTCGTTCCCGAAAACGTTCTTTGTTTCTGGTGTACTGTAACCAACTTTATATTGAAATGTTGGTTCCGTTCGAAGAATGGGTTGTTCGTATTTCGTCGAACCGTAATTATGACATTTCTCTGCATATGCTTTGTCATTTGCTTTAGTCTTTGCCCTTGCTCTATCCCTGCAATAATAGTTGATTTTTAATCTTGGATGGAGTCGTTAAAGATTCAGTACTTGTTGTTTCTGGTGTCAGTGTCCATATATGTTACAGATATCTTACTGTAGATGGTCAACGACCTTTTTTAGGGTTGGGTGGTATGAGGGATCAAAAAATGTGAATTTCGGCGTTAACATTGCTGAATGTATAATATCGAAACAGATTCGAAAAATACAAAAAGATAAAAATGCCAAGTGCCATAAAATTTGACCTTTTTCACACTGTTTTGATCAAAATTGACCGTTTTTAGCCTGAAAATCGACATTTTATCTTAAAAGTGTAGGAGGTTCGAACGCACTCCCTGTGTTTAGGTATCCTGTCGCCATTGCGGTATTTTATGACTCATCTTGAGGGTGGTTCTCATAACTCTTCACACCACCAATTACATGTAGGTTGTCAGTTCCGACCTACGCAAATCTCAAAGGAGCGTGAAATCAACAAAATTTTCGGGATTATTATTTTACAATTGCATGAAAAATTCGTAATAAATAGCTGAGTATTCCACATAAGAACTTTGTATCAAATAATTCTGGAATAAAAAATTCCAAGTTGATTTGAAATGGATATTTGTTTTTATTTATCCAGAACCCTAATTATCGAGAGATCATTAGATTCTTGCTTTAACCCACACGTGCAGGCTTATTAATGTCAGTAGTAAGTAATCAAATCCCATACGTCATTCCGCCAGATCTGAAATGCGGTTGGAAATTCGACATACTGTGACATGAAAATTTGGAATACATGTCAAAACGGGCGAATACTTTTCTCCTCCTATGAAAAAAGTCAGCGCTTTCTGCTTCCTTACCTCGAAACTTTCAGTGCTGTAAAAGTACATATGAAAATAATCGCCAATATCAAAACTACGAGGCTGATATAAAATGGTGTATTTTGGACATGATGGTCCTGCGATTCGCCAGAATTACGGTGCACAAATAAAGGTGATCTTGGTATGGCGAAGTACGTTGTACCGGTATCGATTAATTTGACGTGTTTTAGCGATCTTCGTCGCAAAGAAGCGTTAACCACTTTGATTAAAAATGCTGGTGACACCGTATTAACGTTCGTCAAAAGTTTTTGATCCGATTTTTCAACCATAGCCATGTCGACGACCGAAACATGTCCTTCAGCGCAAAATATTTTTAGAATGACCACGTTTTCCACTGGCACAGGTAAATCCAAATGCCTGCAATGTTTACTTTTTTGGTGACCTTGCCTCAAACAGTATTTCGTGATCAAATTCGCGATGATATATCGTTTAAAAATTCGCTCGTATTTTCGACGATCGACCATCCCATTTTTAACTGTATCGAATTTCAAGCTAATTTGCATAATTAGCAAAGTTTGTTCGCCCAAAAAAGCGTGACAATCGGGGTATTGTTTTGCTAATTGGCCATCGCCTTTATAACATAAACACTCGAACTGTGTCCCATTATTACAAACGTAATCTTTTTCGTTAGCGGCCGTAGAAGGAAAGATAGCGAAAAGAATGAACCAAAATTTTCTGGTCATTTTTCAGCTTTTGTAGCGCTGTAAATAGAAAAGAAGACTCGGCAACGTTGATGAATAATGGATATATTGAACTCTCGGCTTTCTGGTCACGTTTCCTCTTGATTCGGTGTGCATTTTAGCCTACACTGCTCGCAAAAGAAGAGTAGAAGACGCACCTTTCTATTCTTCATCTAGGAAGAATAGTGGACCATTCGCCGGTCCAGGAAAAAGCTCATTTTGCGTAAAAAAATATGCAAAAGTCTTGTCCTCTTCTTCTTATCAGCCTCCGATCCCTATTTTATAGGTATTGTTGTAGCAAAAGAAGCTACTATGCGCCGCTTTTGCTCCCTCGCAGTTTCCCTCTGCGGGCGGAAGAAGGCTTTTCCCAGCTCAATGATTTTACTCGGTCGTAATTTTTTGATTGGGTTCATTGGAACTGGCTTAGAGAAAGAGCAAAAACTAAACTCTGGATCCAAATCAATCGTATTTGCTTGGTTATATCGTTTTTACTATCTAGATTAACCGCTTAGCTGCTGGGGAAGGCGTATATTCTTGCGCTGAACATATTCTCCTCCCTTTCACTCCAAAAGTGTGCAAGTCGAAAAAACTGGACTAAAAGGTATTGAAAAACTATTCTGATTGATATCTTACGATCCAATCCAAAATGTTCATGTGTGGTGGCGAGAATAAAAAAGTTGGCAAAAATCCGTTTTTCCGTAGCTAATTACATAACATGGAGAGTATAAATCAACACGGAAAATTTCTCCGGTTAGTCGAATATTCTTCATAAAAATGTGTTTGAGGGTTTAAAATATAATGAGCATTTTCTTTCGAAGCCGATATCGAAATCAAGAATCTACATCAAGCGATAAATTTCCATTCTGGTTGACAATTCTCGTTTGAAATTTTCAATTCGATGATTTTATGCCGACACGTAGAAATGATTTATTGGGCTTTGACTTTTGAGCAAGTTATTCATTTTTGACACGCCACGAAAGCTGACCATAACGCTACATTTTTTAAAAGTACTATTGCAATTACATTGTTCTGCATCATACATTCCCACGGTCAGGTGCGTCAGGGTATTGGAAATGCCAAAATATAATGTACAGTAAATTTTATAAAGAGAGAGCAAAAAATAGAAAAAAGCGGCACAATGAAATAGATTTAGAGGAGGCTGACAATGACAAGTTTACATATTTACCAGAAAGCACGATATTTTGAAGTAGTTTGGGGTAAATGCTGTTGTTTTTATACATTATTGTGAAACCTACAGTACCTATAGTAAACCTTTTATTTATCAAACAATGCAGGATTAGAATTTAAGGAGGGTGACAAATGAATAGCTTTCACACTAAAAAATAGAATTGTCTACAATCACAGACAAATGTTGCATAGGTTGTTGAATTTCTTCAAAAAGCTGTATAGTAACATGTTTCCCTAAAAGTGCTGGTAAAGCGTATTTTCCGGACAATGTCAAAAGTGAAATCATTTTCAGAGGATGGTTCACAGAGGAATACTTTTTTTGATAATGTGGGATAGATGGAAGTAAAATTCTTCTGAAAGAATCTGGATACCGGACTTTTATTTTCTCTAGGTGTATGATTTTTTATAATCTGCTAGTAAGTTTCTTCTTTTCATTGTTCTGTAATTGCAATTTATCTTTTGATCAAAAATTTGCTATAGTAAATTTTGGCTGAAGCCTCAGGGTATAGTAATCCAATACTCTTCCGATACCCTATGGGAAAGTATGTTCTGTATAGTCGTATTGTTAAACCGGTTGTCTCAAATTCCTGCTTCTACCCGGAGTCAGGCTTGCAATATGGCAGGGTCGATTTATAATATAATTCCGGCTTAGAACGTCTTACTCAATCAATATTTCTTTTAATGTGACTTTTGTCGTAGAAGTTAGCGTATTACTCTTTATTGTGATGGGTGCTCAGGATTTTTAAAATTCAGGAAGTCTCAAGTTTTTCCAAATCGTACTTTTCGGGGTGAGATTAGAGATTACTACAGGAAACAACTCATTTGTTCTTAGGGTATGTTGCTTTCAGAGAGTGTAAAAGACGACATGTCCAATCATACCAGGACAATTGCCTCAACTGGGTGCAACTATAGGTACCAGAGGAGTGGTAATCTCGTTACCAAGTGAGCTCGTTCCGTCCACCAGATCAAGGTTTATGTCAACTTCAGTTTGATTGAATGACTGGCTAACAGTGTGCAAAAGGAGTATTGTATTTTTTTGTACTACATCCAAAAAGTTCATTAACTCTGAAATAAGCCTTCAACTTTGATTGCATCGTGTGTATTTTTTGTGCAATAAACATAGTAACATCCAGTTTCGTACATCAATGCGGCTGGCAACCCTGAAAACGATTTCGGAACTAACCGAGTTTTTAGTTGACTGGTACCAGATGAACCGATAGAATTTGTCTAAGTATATGAAATGAATTTTTTCGGGGGGGGGGATGAATTTCTCACAGTTAGTAATGACAATTTTCTTAAAAATGCAATCTTTTTATCGTACTCAAACCCGTTTTAATTCATCAATGCAATATGATAGCTGACATGAAATGGAAAGAGTGGGATATCACCGTCATAATTTTTCTGTGAAGTATAGTACCAATGGTAACCTACATGTTAGTTAGTATTTATATATGTCTGCCCCGGTCTCGGCTAATATGTTGGTCCGTGAACAAGCCTACACAAAAGTATTTAATCCACATTATGCAATAAGCTAAATTTTTCTTGAATTAATTTTTTAATATCGAATAACAATTAAAATTTGTCAATTTCCATATCGGAACTTCACGCAAAAAATTTTGTTAACGGCAGTTTGTTCTACCCTGAGTCCCAATTCAAAACTAAATTAAGTTATTTTTCTGTCTTCCATGATCTTTTCTGGTCATTGTTTTTTTTTCTGCACAGTGCAGACTTTTTTGGCTTCGTGCAGGATTTTTTTTGGTGATTTTTGCACTGGTGCAGAATTTTTTGAGCCACGTGTTTGATTACATCGGATACAGAAAAGATGCATTTTGGTGCATTTTAGAAGGTTATAATCTCAAATTTTTCCGGCGCGAACTTTAATAGGCATTATTATTTATTTCCTAGCTCAGGCGCGGCTTCTAGCATGTCTACCTTCACTTATCATTTAATCTTTAATAATTTTCATCATCTTAAACGTATTACCTCATGTTTTAATTGGTAATCTTCAATATTTCATCTTGATAATTAATGAAGATTCACATTTTTCCCTTGACACATTTTTTGAGAAAGATCAATACGTCAAGTCTGTAAACTTTTTGAAGTGATTATTCCTTTCTCAACGTAAAATCAATCCAAAAGCTTCATATAAGTAGTTTTCGGAAATTTCTACTCTTCTTACTCATATCTTTTCGGTCAACTTCATGAGAGTTTGCGAATAAATTACCGATTTCAAAATTTTTCAAATAGAAAATTCTAGAAATTACAACTTTTGAACACAACATTCGAATGTATGTAATTCTTGAAATAAATGTTCAGAAAATTGATTTTCCAGTGTCCCGAAATGTCAATACCCAAAAAATTATTCCGGTGCTTCGCGCCGGAGGATTAGTATATTTTTTGGGCTCTCACTTGTCATCATAGAGGACTAACGCGTCGATTTCTCATGTAATTCAAAGTCATTATGCTCTTGGATAGTTTGCTGGGAAATTTGTTCCACAATGCTTATCGATTAGACTTTGATCCAACTCAAAAATTTCAAATTTTTCCTCAATTTTAAGGAATTAACGGCTCTTAAAAACAGCAGAAGGTTTGAAAAAGCTCAAAAATACATAAATAAAGCGTTTGCATTAACAATTTTTGACCTCTTTCCTCATTTGGGGAAAAGGCCCGGGGAAAAAACAGTGATAACAGGAAAACCGTAGTGTAGAAACTTTTTTTGGCTTTTCTGCACTATGCAGAAAGCCCGGTGCAGAAAAAAACACTGTTTCTGGTACTTTTTAATCTATCATGAACACGAAAAGAATAAGCATTCATAAATACCTGCATAAAAGTATGTCATATGAGGGCATTATTTAGTCTCACAGGCGCAAGCAATAATGTCCGGTCTATTCAATCTGATCGTGTATTTGACTTTTACTCAATCTTTCTCGTCAGGATTTCCATCGGTGGGAAAATCAACATTGCTCACGAATTTAGCCGGTGTCTATTCTGAAGTTGCCGAATACGAATTCACAACCCTCACTACAGTGCCTGGCGTCGTTCGTTACAAAGGTGCCAAAATCCAAGTAATATAGTTTCTAGTCCTGATTATGATGCTCATGAAATTATAACTTTGCGCTTGGTCATTATCAATCTCTATCAGATCAATTATGTCTTCAATAATTCAATATTCCACTTTTTTAGCTGCTCGATTTGCCCGGTATCATAGAAGGTGCGAAAGATGGCAAAGGTCGTGGTCGGCAAGTAATCGCCGTCGCCCGAACTTGCGATCTTATTCTAATCGTTTTGGACGTGCTCAAACCTTTAGGGCATAAGCGAATCATCGAACGAGAATTGGAAGGGTTCGGTATTCGGTTAAATAAAACACCGCCGAACATTTATTTCAAAAAGAAAGATAAGGGTGGATTGAATTTAACTTCAACGGTAAGGCATATTTCCGGTGCTTTTTCCATGTTCTGGTCTATGGGTAACAGAGGTCCCCAAGGTCGAATATTTAGGTAGGGGTAAAATCGTAAATTCTAAAGGAAGTACTTGAAGTATGCCGTCACTTTTTTTTTTGCTCCCAACTTTTTTGCGGATAGGGGTGGTGTAGTACTCTCACCACAAAACAATTCTCACAACTTACAAAAATGATTAATGCCCCTTAACTTTACGCTTTTTACGGTCAAACACCATTTACTATTTCAACCCCCTTTTTCCAGCTCCCAATCATGCAACTTGAATGTACTAATTATACGCAGAGAATAGACACACTTTGAAGATTGTCCTATCAACTGATTCCTGCACATTTCAAGAATCGGCCACAACATGCTTTTGGAAACATTATTTGAACCAGCATCTTCAGGAGTAAGAGCCTATTCAATCACTGATAAGGGTTGGAACAGTACTTCCAATTGATAGTGCTGATGCTGAATGTGACTTTAGTATTATTAATCCCATCAGACTATGAACCACGAGTTTGAAACCAGATACCACTCCTGGTCCACGTCAACGGACCTCGCATGTCTCAACTCATAGCAGGATAGTATGCCACGGCTTGGGTAACCATATACGCACAGAAGATCCAACGCAGAAGCGGGGAAAGGGAAAGGAGAGCATGAAGAAGAAGAATTTTGAGAACATAATGTTTTTCTTCCCAAGGGGCGATTTTTCGATAAATCACATATTTACATAACTCATTATTTGATCTCCCAACAGGCTTTTTTTGGTTTGAAAACCAGGAGCCAAATGGCTCCTAGGCCTAAATTTTTAGGGGCCAAATTAAAATTTTGGGAGCCAAAAATTTTTAATTAAAGAATATTGAAAAACGTGCTTGTAACACACTGTAGAACGTACTACATAATTAAATTATGTAGATATTCAATCAGTTGATACGAGTTTTAAAAAATCACTGTTCAAAATTTGATTTCCACCCAGCGTTTTCAGTTACAGGCATCTTTCCACACGTACAAACATCGGCCGAGAAATCTTTGTAGAAAGAAAATTTTTTATGCAGAAAACGCTATATTTCGTTTAATTTTGCACAAATCTTCATCCAAGATTGCACTTGAGTTCATTTCCTTCCGACTCAAAAGTATAGGGTTTTGAAATTGCAGCTCCTGTTCTCATTTTTCTGTTGTTTCCTATATCTTTGCGGCGCTATGCAACGATTTTTTTTCAGATTTTGACATTCTAAATGCTGGAAAATCATTTTAAGGATAACTTATTCGATAAACATACAAGGTTCGAAAACATGTATTATATCATTTAACAAACTAAAAAATATGTTCATACTTTCATAAGTTTGACAAGCTCAAATTAAACTTGAAATTTATGAACATCACCTCTATTATAATCATGAATTCAAACTCGGCTCCATATTTAAAATAATAGTACCAAAAATGGCAAAATTGAGATATTTATCACCAGAATTCTTTTGCACCAAATGCACCAAAATTCATCTTTTCCATTTCGAACCCGCATGTTTTTTCCCTTCGTCGAGAATTTTTTTTCCAGAAAGTTTGATTTGTAGAGAAACAGTGAATAGACTAATTTAAAAAATTATATAATAAGATCCGGCGCGAAGCGCCGGAAAATTTTCGATGTTTTATGATTTTAGAGCCTGTAAAACACTTACTTCAAATCTAAAATTGAATGAAAACAGCTACAATTCACTATAATATAAATGAATATGTCAAAATTTTAGGAGCCAAAATGGCTCCTAGACCTAAAATTTTAGGAGCCATTTCCAAACTTTTAGGGGCCCAGACCCCTAAAATGACTAAAAAAAGCCTGTCTCCCAATTATACAATATAATGATTTCCTACAAGTAGTATATATAAATGTGCCGATATCCTTTCCTAAAAATCGCTATATGGCACAGAAGTTGCATACTTTCCCATTATCATCTGCTCAGTAAATGTGTCAAAAAGACCAGTGAGTAATTCCTCTCAAGCACTCATTGTGCAATTTTTCTCGAATTACTATAACCTACTGAGGAGAGGATGAGGTCTACCAAAATTTTTTGCTTTAGTGAGCTGTTTTTATGGGGGTAGTAAATGAATTTCCAAATCTAAGACCGGGGTAATACACCCCATACCCCCCATGGGGTGCTCTGGTCTTTACTGCGAAAATGATTTTCCTTTTATTCAGTAAATTCTAAAAAAATGTGCGAAATTCTCCCCCCGTTTTTAAATCCTGGATACGGGTATGACTTGTAGTGTATGAGTAAAATGAATAAAAAAGAAAAAAAGTGAATGACAAGAAAGAAATTGAAAGAAGATAAAAATGCAAAAAGATACATAAACACGAAAACATAAGAAGCACACAAAACGAAAAAAAGAAATACATGCAAAGAAAAATATAAGCGAAAGAAGGAAAATGTGAAGAAAGTGTATACATTCTCTATCGCTGGTTTGGAATCGCTCAGTTGGGAATATCCCTACATTATTACACTAAGTTTCAACAACAAAAGGTTCAGTAGTGTTGTGGCACCCAGTGTACGTGACTTCTTTTCACCTCTTTGCAAACAACATTAAAAATATCTGCATATCCGAAGGTGCAAAGAACACGGATATTCGGATACATAGAAATTTTTTCTGGCGCACATCGCTACTCGTGATATAGAATTTTATACTATCGATTCTTGCGGTTCGCAAATTAAATGTTCAAATTTTTAAATCCATCGTTATTAATGTCGGTTTTATGTGCTTCAAGTTTTGTACTGAGTCTGATAAACAGAATGCAAATGGCGTTCCGTCTTGCCAATATACAATTTTTCAGTATTACGATATCTCCGCTAAATCAAATTACAATTACGAAAAACCTTTCTTATGGCTTGCTCGAAAACTTTTGGGTGATCCTAATCACATTTACATGAGTCATTAATTGATCTCCCAAGTACATAAATAATGATTTCCTACAAGCAGTATATATTAATGTTCTGATATCCTTTCCTGAAAATCGCTATATGGCACCATTATCATTTGCTCAGTAAATGTGTCAAAAAGACCAGTGAGTAATTCCTCTCAAGTACACATTGTGCAATTTTTCTCGAATTACTATAACCTACTGAGGGGAGGATGAGGTCTATCAAAATTTTTTGCTGTGGTGAGCTGTTTTTATGGGGGTAGTAAATGAATTTCCAAATCTAAGACCGGGGTAATACCCCCCATACTTCCCCCCATGGTATGCTCTGGGGTAATTTCAATCATTTTTCTTGGATGTCAAAATCTGTTTTTTGTCACGATATGGACTCAACATTTCGGTTTTTTGTGAACCGAAAATTGAATAACGAATAAGTCAAAACTTTTTGATTAAACAGTTCGCAAAAGTATTGCCCTTGCTCAAAATTTTTTTTCTTTTGAAAATCACATTTTTCTACAGTTTTCATCGGAGGTCCCCAAGGTTAGATTTTTCAGGTAGGGGTAAATTTGAAAATTTGCGGGGGTAGTGTAGCTAGACGACTACTAAACACTTCATTTTACCTCACAATTAGGCACCCAGGGATGAAATTTTAGGACTTGAGGTAGGGGTTAATACCCCCCTCATACCCCTCCCTATGGGGTTGTCTGGTTTTCATAATTTTCTTAATTCCAGGTTCAACAGTCTGAACTCGACTTAGAAACGGTGAAAAGCATCCTTTCCGAATATCGAATTCATAACGCCGATATAACGTTAAAATATGACGCCACCGCGGAAGATTTGATCGACGTCGTAGAAGGAAATCGCGTTTACATCCCGTGCATCTATGTTTTGAATAAAATTGATCAAATTTCTATCGAAGTACTATTGAAGTAAGTTAATTATTGAACGTACGATTCTCAAACATCGACTTTATTCAAGGAACTGGATATTATCTATAAAATACCACATTGTGTCCCGTTGTCGGCGCATCATAAATGGAATTTCGACGATTTGTTGGAAAAAATTTGGTGTTATCTAAATTTAATTCGAATGTGAGTTTCGTATCAATTTCCGACATGTCATTACTTTTTAAACGATAACTTCTTCGAACTTTTTGTACTATGAGATCGAAAGCTGTAAACTCTTCAAAGTATCTTTTATTCAAAATGAATTATCGCACTTGTTTTAGCGTAAATAAAAGATTTTTCATTTCTTCAAGATATACCAAACCTAAAGGTCAATTACCGGATTATTCAGCACCCATCGTCGTTCACGCAGAAGCTCATTTGATTGAAGATTTATGCGCGAAAATTCACAAAAACTTGCTCAAAGAACTCAAATAGTAAAGTTTAGTGTTAATTGCAGAATGTAGGGGGTAAACCCTCCCACCTAAAATTCTTGCCGTGCATTGCATGTCCGATGACGAAGGGTAAACTCTTTTACAGTGCATTGGTTTGGGGTTCATCAGTGAAACATAATCCGCAGAAAGTTGGAAAAGAACACGAGTTAAACGATGAAGATGTGGTGCAAATTGTGAAAAAGTACTATATATCTGTAAATTTCCGATGTTGAACCGTAAGTTCTGCACTCTTATGTTATTTGTTTTAGGGTTTAATCAACAACACCAACTTCTCAACGAAGCGTAGCATTTCGTTGGTCACCGATATTTTGAAGAGCTCTGCTATTACTAGTGCTACAATGAATAAAATCTTATTCATGATCCCCGTTTTTCCTTGCGTTCCAGAAATAAACTGTGGCTATTTTGCAACTGACACCAATTCCATCTTGTATTCACCAACATCTATTTTCAGAAACGTACGTTTTTTGACGAATGGACTCTGACGTGGAATCTCAGGGCGATATGAATGGAGTAGACATAGCCGCCGATTTGACCATGCTTCACAAAGCGTAAGTTCACCGGAAATGTTTTATTGGGCCAACCTTGTTATCCAACTACAAAATTTTTTTGATTTTTGGATGTCGGTATCCGGCTGAGCATTATCTTTAGGCTTAGGCCTAGGTATAGACTTAGGCTTAGGCAACGCGTGCGGATTGTAAGGCGAAGGTCGAAAATTTCTGGTAGTAAGATAAGCCGGTTGGGCATTTCCAACTTGAGAAAAATTTAATTTAATCCCCTTACATCAGTGAGAAGAACAATTGAAGTTTTTAAAATGATCTTCTAACTGTATCTATTTTCTTGGTTCGTCGTGTAGATACAATTCAAAGATTACCACTTTTTTATCAGAAATTTAGAGATTCCCTTCGAGAACGCAAGACGGGCCAAAATCGCATACAATTCCTTACGGATCGACAAAGAACCGAAGCGAGGAATGGTTACTAAATGTTTAGAACTCACGGACAGTAAACTCAAAGTGTACGTCGATCTGTGTTGAATTTATGTATTCCATGCTTTACAAGATTTCAACTTTTTCAGGTCATTTGCGGCGCAAGATTTGAAAAATTTGAGAACATCTATGCAAGCGTTTTTTGCTCTTTTGATGTTAGTAGAAAAAACAATGGTTATGTACGATACCGTGGAGTAGATTTATTATAAAGTGTTGTAAATAAATGATTTAATGCTTCAAAGGAATTAACTTTGCGTGGCAAAAACACTGGTTGCCTGATGAATCAAAAACATTTTTTACATGTGGATGATTTTGAAATCACGCGTGTCATTTTTGCTTGATCTTTTCTTTTTGCGGTGTAGAATTTTATTGATGGAGTGTGATTGTAGAGAGTTTCAGTTTTTCAAAGTAGTCGCAATTGACTTTTTGTGATGAAAAATTGGAATGGTCCTTATTGCATGGAGTCATGGAGTGGTTAACCGTCCCAGCTGAAACGAAAAATATTTATTGCTGTTACTCAAAAAGAGAAATGAAAGGCATGTCCCCAATAGAGCGATTTTCAAAAGAGTGAATCTCAATAAAGCGAATAGTAAAAACTTCTACATATGCGTTAAAGTAAACGCACACATTATTTTTATGATAAATTATGCAAATTGGGTTAAAATCGTATTTGCTAGTTGAGATTGTCTATTTTTAGTTGCATTTGGCCATCTAAATTTCACATGCTTTTGTGATGCAGTTGCGGTAGGTATGCACGAACGGAACATTCCAAAATCACAAAAAAAAATTCTGTGACAAAAAGGTTTTTTCGAACGTTTGAAAAAAACAAAAGCAAAAAAGTATCATAAGGATTCTCCATTAAGGTTTTTTGTAGGCAGCTTAATTGCATTGCAAAAAAAAAACTAAATTGATGAAATAAATAAAATAGGATGAAATAAACGAATAAGATGAAATGAATAAAATAATTAAGCAGTAAAGGCAAAACAAATGATAAAGACATGATAAGTAAAATAATGTAGTAAAAAATAGAACAAAAGTACACAACCTGAAAAAATTATACAAAAAGTAGCACAAAATAAGAATATTCAGAGAAATAAATCGATAAAAGAAACAAGAAACATGCATATGGATATGTTAATAATTAAAAAAATCAGAATAAAAAGCTGTAATGTCGTGAAAACACATACTGTAAAGCCATGTCAGAAATCTGGCGATTGTTGCCAAAATGTGACAACCAGCATCCACCAGATCGAACCAAAGGGGCCATGTGCCAAAACGGCTACCCTGCCCAATCTCAATCTTTTCATCCCAAAGATAACTGTTCTGAAAATGCGTTATTTTGAGAATCTGTTCTGATACTTCGTTGTTTCGAGAATCCCTGTATTGAGACTTCGCTGAATTGAGAATCGCTGTTTTGAGACATCGCTGTTTCGAGAATCGCTGTATTGAGTATCGCTGTTTTGAGAATCGCTGTATTGAGAATCGCTGTATTGAGACTTCGCTGAATTGAGAGTCGCTGTTTTGAGACATCGCTGTTTCGAGAATCGCTGTATTGAGTCTCACTGTTTCAAGAATCGGTGTATTGAATCTCGCTGTTTTGAGAATCGATGTTGTGTGTTCTGCTGACTAGGGGTGAAACCAAATGAAATACGTAATATAATGTGGTATGAATAATAAGTTTTGTAAATCGACTCGCAAAAGATGTAGATATTGTAAGAAACGGGTAAATCATGCAGCAATAGGGTGCAAAGGTTACTTGAAATGTAACAACTTACATGCACCCCCCCCACTTTGTTATCGAAGTTCAGAAGTTTAATTCTTTCTTTGAAAGTGTGCAAACTGGGAGAATCAACGATATTAGATTGGCAAGCAGTGGTATGAACTGACGTTATGGTCAATCTTAGATCATGACGCGTATTGTTGTTGTAGAAAAAGTCGTCGATATTTAAACATATTTTTTTGTGGATAATCTACGAATATCAAGCTTATGTAGACCTAGCCTTTGAAGTCTATCTTCCTAGAACAAGCCAGATTTATAACCAAAAATCTTTCTGGTAAATCTACGTTGAACATTTTTGATGTAATGTACATCCACCAAAAAATGCGGATTCCATACTGAACTACAGTATTCTAATATTGGACGTACATAAGTAACAAAAGCCTTTGCTAGAGTATTTTTGTCATGGGAATCGAAAGACTTGGAAATTAAAGTAGACCTACTATAGGCATTTTTAACGATATACCTATAATGTTGTAAGATACAATTTCTGTAAGAATCAACCGAGGCCTGCAGTCAAGTGTGATAAGTAAAAAATTGATCATACCTCAAAAATAGCATATTTTGTACAGTTTTTTGTGCTGAACAACATGGCAATACTTGTTTGGTCTAAAAATTAAAATTCGCATTGAAATATCAATCCAAAGGTTCAAATTTTTTGAAATTTTTGAAATTTTAGGTCACAATCATTGAAGGCCTATAAGTAATCAGGTATGCAATGTGGATCAATAATTATTTGTCAGTATATATAACAATGCTCTTAGTGTATATGCTTGGCATATATACTTGTATGTAACATCAAAATTATGGTTTACACTACACTTCAGATTCCAATTCTCAGCAGTTATCAATGACTCAAATTTACACATTTTTGTATCCTGTAAAGTCAAATAATGAGTGTCATTGATCACACTCCACTATGTTATGACTGGACCTATTGGCCACATACCCACAAAGTGTTATGAAAATTAAAAAACCATTGAGTGTGCCACAGTGAAACAAGCACAAGCCATTTTTGAATCAAATTATGGAATTTTTTGTTTAAAAATGCATTCATTCACTTAGAATTCTAATAATCTAACTAAAACATTTATGATGCATTGTAGGTCGACCTCTTGACTGCCCATAAAGGTTGATCATAATGTCCTTATCTCTTACATGGGAGATTATACAAAGTAAAACACATTTTTGATATTGTTGAAAAAACTTCAGATGCAAATTTTTGTTCCATTCATTTGAAATATTATTAATTCAAATCGAATCATTTCACAGTATCTTAACTATATCAATGAAATGAAGCCCACCTAACTTTAAGCCGTTGCACTCTGCTTTGTATACTAGATTATTGTACAGCTACTACAAGGAATGCTTACCTTGTATATGGTTTGAATTTTTTTACTTTTGCTGTGGGATGGAAGCTATTGACACTTCAAGGAAAGTTGTTAAAGAAATGGGAGTGCATTTGGGACCCACATGGAGACAAAAAACTGGATCAAAGCTAAAAGAAGCTAAATTTTATTTAAAAGGCGATTATTGACTGCATATAAAGTCAAAATCACATGTTTCTGATCATAGTTCATTGCATTCTTTTAGTAATTCAATCCATTAAAAGTTACAAGAGAAACGTACAGATCACATTCATGACATGAAGTTTGACAATTGTGAGCAGTAAAAGAGAATGCTGAAAGAGATCGCAGAAGCAGTGACTTAATCCCACTTTGCAAACCAAATTGATAGAGTTGAAGTCAAATATTGAGCTGATGAAAGTATCAATAATGCATTGGAATCGCATCAACATATGCTTAGATCAAGCCATTAAGATGTAGCATGGAAAGAAATCATTGACAACTTCCAGGAGAATCATGTTTACCTCTGGCTTGATTGTGCAATGAAATTTCTGCCTTCCTATGGAGGCGAAGACCAACCAATCTGGCCTGGTAAGCATGGTTTGCCATGGCACATCATGTACGCCATTGTGATGAAAAGTAGACTGCTATGCCACTGCACATTTGACTTGGATAGTTATGCAATTATTGGAATACTGACTGACACGTTGACAAAAATAAAGGCAGAATAACCCGCAGTCAACACAGCTTTTGTGCAATCTGACAATGCTGGATTTTTTTATGGTTCCCAACCTTTTTCACAGTTCCAACAATATCTCAGAAAACAGGTGTTACTATCAAGAACTGGGACTTCACTGAACCCCAATTTGCTTAAGGACCATCGGACTGGATTGCTGCACTAACAAAGAGGCATGTTTGAGTGTTTATAGATACTGAAGAACTCATCAGGTGTGCTATGACACACGGAAAGTCAAGGGAACATCATTCATCACTGGCAATCTCAAAATCCCACACAAAAAGATTGACTTTAAAGCAGTTGGTATCAGGAGCTACTTTAATTTCCAGTTCACATCTACTAAAATCACAGCAACTAAAGCTTACAAGATTGGCACCAAAAGCATATTATTCAAGACAAAAATATTGAAGTTTGAGAATCCATCAGGTGGTTCGTGAAGACTAGCCAGATGTTGCACCCCTTCGAACATTGAAGTTCTGGATTCCTATTGATCCAAAAACCACAATCACCAGCATAAAAGATGAATCTGAAGATCATCCAGCTGCCACTGATGAGCCATATAAAATGGAAAGTAATGCCTTCAACTATCCTGAAGAAGGCTGTACATCAACACACTTTGTTGCAACATCTTGTTGTGGGTAACCACAAGCTAATTCCCACAGCAAATAAGCTTATGTAATGTGGCAATAGAAAGCTATAGTAGAATAGAAAGTTTTCAATTGACCAGTGGCTTGCCTGAGATTAAAGAAGCCCTTCAATTTTTCTATGAAGCTGACTTGTTTGTTATTATGGAAAAAGGGTGGGCATCAAGGAAGCATAAGATATGTGATGCCTTGACAGAAAAACATCAATATTTGCTAGAAAAATACAACAATCACATTTTATATAATCAAAAATCAATGCTGAAGTTGTCACTGACGAAATGAGAAGCCCATTTTTAGCCAAACCTTACTTACTCACACCATAACAAATTACCGTATTCTGGGCTAGGAAAGCCAGTCCTCGTCAGGAAAAACATACTACATTCTATAATGGCAACTTGAAAGGAGAATGTGGTGTTGAAGACAGAGGAGAACCCTACAAAAATCTAGTGATGTTTAATCCTCATTTAGAATATGAAAGTGGATTACTGAAAACAGATTGTTTTGAATGACTGTTTCAATTATTAGTATGTAGATAAGATTTATTAAAACATTTCGTCTGGTTTAGAGCAAATATTTCTATTGGATCTAAGCGGATTTTACTTTGAGCTCTTATGATCTGAAAATGATCCAAAGAGTGTCAGTTTCTGTTGAAAATTTGAACAACCTTTCCTCCTATAGTTCAACAATAGAAGATAGCTTTTCTAGTTTTTTAATACACAACAAGCATCAATACTTTGAAGCAACTCAGTTGGTATGTAGCCAAACACTCAGACTGCAATGTAGCCGATTTGGCCTTGAATTAATAATATTTCGATTAAATTGAACATTGCATCTGAAGTCTTTTCAACAGTATCAAAATTGTGTTTTACTTTGTATAATTTCCTATGTAAGGGATAAGGATAATAGGATCAAACCTTATGGGTACATATTTAAGAGGTCGGCCTACAATGCAGAAAAGTTTTAGTTAGATTATTACAATTTTCGCTGAATGAGTGTATTTTTAAACAAAAAAATTCCATAATTTGATTAAAAAATGGCTTTCACTTGTTTCACTGTGGTTTTTTTTAATTTTGATAAAACTTTGTGGGTGTATGTGCCCAAGGGGTCCAGCCATAACATAGTGGAGTTTGTTCAACGACACTCATTATTTGACTTCACGAGATACAAAAATGTGTGAATTTGAGTCATTGATAACTGCTGAAAATTGGAATTTAAAGTGTAGTGTAATTTTGATGCTACATAATTTTGATGCTACATATAATTATATGTGCCAAGCCATACACTAAGCATTGTTACATACATTGACAAAGTCTTATTGATAAACATTGCACACCTTATTACTTATAGGCCAGGACTTAAAATTTCGAAAATTGCAAAAAAATTGATTCTATGGATTGATGTTACAATGTGAATTTTGATTTTTAGATCAAACAAAAAGTGGCCTGTTGTTCAGCGCAAAAAAACTGTTCAAAATATGTTTTTTTGAGGTATGATTACTTTTTTACTATCACAACCTTGGTCGTGCCTTAGAGAAATTCTGTCTTAAACTTCCTATTATGCGATACTATAGTCTGTTTTTCATGAAATGCTTCCGAATAATGAATCTGGAAAGCAAGTACCATTTTATATTTTCAGCATTTTCTGCCAAGCCTTACATCAAATAGAACTAAAATTTTGTGACGACACTCAACTGACACTTGGAATTTTTTTGAGTAAAAAATCTACAATAAAAGCTTCATGTACAGGATTTTCAAGTCATCTAATATTTGTGTCATTTTTCGTTTTGGAAGCATTTTATAAAAAACTGACTATGGAATTTTTAAATCTTTAACATAGCCTTCGCTTGATGGGAGATTTTTATTACAAACTGTAGTTTGACACGATGGGTTTTTTGCACCCAAATACAAGACAACTTTTTGTAGTAGATATAGCTAATTGCCAAGCGGTACCTCTGAGACCATTTACATCCCTCCCTGGCCCGAAAAAAACGGCAAACACCGCTTCCCTGAACTTTTCCAAAGGCAATTATTTTGATGATTTTTATGCATATTTTATGAGGAACATGCTTGCGCAGATTATTTTTCTTTTTTCTCCACAGAGCCCAATAAAGAAAAGATTTTTTGCACTTCATTTTGAAATAATCCATGATGCAACTGACCCAGGAAAGTAAAGTCAATAATACCAGCGTAGGTTCATTATTGTGATCAATAAAAAAGAGATCCGTCAGCAATGAGCGGCAAGTGGAACAACCGCAAATAGCACTCAGGTATCTACTCAGTTCTTCCTAAGTCGACAGTGGATAAGCATGATATTTTCAATGATTTTGGCCCTTCCCATTCTCATAACGAAATTTATCATATTTCTACAGTATAAAGTTTTTTACTAATCGAACATGTCAACATAAGTGAACTCCTTTTTTTTTGTTTTCCGTGCGTCTAATTAAAATAAGCTATAGTATGTGAAACCAACTGCTTGTTTTATAATCACATCAACGTTGAAATATCATCATATAGCATATCAATGAATGCACGAGCACCGAGCTGTGTGGGGTGTTTTGACATCAATTCAAAACTTAAGCTTTATCGGTTACTATATTGAGTCAGGCAACTAAGACTTTACTGTACAAAAGTCCACGCATCATCAACGTTTGTTTAATTAAGCATCACCGTTTTTTTCCTCAAATGGGGTCTTTTGAGGAAAAAAATTTCGAAATGAGGAAAAAAATTTTGGGTATGGTTCTCATTGAGGAAAAAATTTGGGGGAATTCCGAACCGAAAAGATGCGTTTTGGTGGACTTAAAAGGGTCAAAATCTCAAAATTTTCCGGCGCTTCGCGCCGGTCACCGGGTACAATCTTGACTATGTTCTATCAGGCGCGGCGATTAGCATATCTACTTCGACTTACTAATTAATGCTCAACAGTTTCTATCAATCATGTTAGCTCGTTTCATTTTCTAATCGTTATCAGTCGATTATGTCGCCCAATATTGAGATTTTTCATCAATTTTCTCAATTTTTTCTCTCGATGTTTGGAATTTTTTAAACGTCTGCAACCTGAACTTTTGCGTTTATTGAAGATAGAAATTGAAGACATCATTCTAGACTGCAATTTTAGAACTTCTGTTTATGAATATCTGTTGGAGAGATTTATTTTCCAGCGTTTTAGAATATAAAAACTGAAAAATTTTCCCGGCGCTTCGCGCCGGAATGGGAAACAAATTATACTTCATGAGCATACCTGTACTTGGGGCGGGGTTGGGGGGGGGGACCCCCCCCCAACTCGGCCAACCCTATACCCAAAATCATTTTCCCCCCCCCCCCCAACCCCCCCCCCAATTGGGAAAAAATTAAAAAAATTTGTCAAAAAGTGTATGTTTTTTGGCCTTTTTTGGGAAAAATTTCGACTTTTTCCTACCCCCCCCCCCCAAAATTTCGGATTTACCCCCCCCCCCCCAACTGGTCGGAGGTCTTACAGGTATGTTCATGAGTCGGATTTTAATTCATTTCTCAACGTTGTGAAGGTTCAATTTCCAGCGTTGTAGAAAGTGAAAATTTGAAAATTTTTCCGGCGCTCCGCGCCGGACCAAGAACTAAATAAATTTAGATGATTCTAATGAGAGCCATAGAAATGTTAATAGCGGATAAATTCCTGAGAAAGAACTCTATCGTTATTCGTTAACATGCTTCACCCCGCTCCTGTAGAACACCAATATATTCTTCATGAGCTCATTTTGGCTAATATAACTAGAATTTTCTCAACTTTTTTCTCATTTTTGCAGGTTTCTGACTCCAAATACAACAAAATGCATGGGTATGCTCCTAAAATGCATAAAAAAGCATCCGTAGCCACATTATAAGCGTTTTTAAAAATGAGGAAAATTTTTGGAAAATGAGGAAAAAAATTTTGGGTCCGGTTCTCATGTGGAAAAAATCTTCGAGGAAAAAAACGGTGCTAAGCATTAGGGACAGTGTTTTTTTGTGCCAAAACATGGTTTTTGGCCCCCCAAAGTTTGGAATGGCACAAAAAATTTTGAGCGTTTGTGCCAATTGGCACAAATTTTTTTGCTGGTCGAGGCCTAAATTTCCTTGATTTTTAGTGATTTTAGGGCCTGAAAGTACAAAATTTTCTCGGCGCTACGCGCCGAGACAATGAGTATTCATTTAACTACTTTTATATGCCTCAAATACGAGCGATTTACCTTCGAATTGTATATTTGTGTTACTGCAGCTATAGCTTGTCCAATTACCGGTGAATGAATAGAATAGCAATATTGAACTTCTTCTGTCTATTCAGTGGTCGTACTGGTAACCAAAATTTCTATCTTTGTGTTCGAGTCGCATAGAAAAATTGACATTGTTGGCACAATTTTTCGACCAAACATTTATGCAACTTTTGTTTGACTAGTTTTCTTTGGGAGAAAGCAATTATATACATCCTTAGGTTAATTTTTTACATCGTTGTTAGGAAGACAGTCGAAAATTAAAGCAAAATATAAATCTCTTAAAAATTCTATAAAAATACTGAATTCTCGCAAAATTCGATTTCTTTCCGAATCGTATAAACAATTTTCTCGATCAGTTTTTCTTATCTCACTGACGTGGATAAAAAAAAGATAAGGCAAGATTTTTATGCAAATTAGTGCGGTAAAAGTAACCTTAATTTTATCAAATTATTGGCATAAAACTTTTTAAATGTTTTCAGTATTTTTTTAAAGTGAAAAATCTTTTTTGTACTATTGGCACAAATTTTTTTGGCCCTTTGTGCCAATTGGCACAAATGTCCGTGCACAAAAAAAACACTGGTTCAAACATTAAATTTCCTTGATTTTAAGACGTTTTATGCGCTGAAAATGCCAAAAATTTTCGGCGCTTCGCGCCGATTCAATGAATATAATATTTCGTACCGGTATATCAGACCCGAACGCGAGCGATTTCTCTTCGAACAGTGTATTAGTATCGTTGCAGCAAAATTTACAGGCTGTCAATGACTGATGAATGAAAAGAAATTCGGAATATTCTCTGTTCATTCAGTCGGATTCGGATTTAAAACTGAAATCCTTACTTTTTGTGTATGATTGACTCTAATAGAAAAATCGATATCGTTGATACAGTGTTTCGATCGAAAATTTACACAATTTCAGACTTTATTTTTCATAGTCTTTACATTATATAGATATTCGCAGCAGTACGGTACCCAGGATTTGTCCAAAAGGGGCGGATTTTCAAGAAATTTTAAAAATATCATTTTACGCAGCGTACTAAAATGAGTACTAAAAAACAAATCATTTTCGTCAAAGGATTCATTCAAAAATATCAAAAAATACCAAATTCAAATCAGAAAATCAATTTGAAGTCCTGAAATTTAACTAAATGAAGAATTTTATACAGATTATATCTATCAGCAAATAATGTGTAAGAATTGCGAATTTCGCAGTCGAAAATTGAATCAATTTGAACTTCCTGAACAATTTTGGAGATATTCTAATTTTTTCAGCCTTCCATTCCTTTTTAAGTCGCCATGAACTATTTTCTTGCAGTTTTATCTTATTTCACTGTCATGGTTAGCTGAAGATTAGGTTGGGCATAGTTTTTACAAACAATTAATGCTTTAAACGGCTTCAAATGGGTATATGTTTATCAAACTTTTGGTCTGAAACTTTTCCGCAGTTTTCAATATGTTTCTTGTAGAAAAAAATTTTTGTGCCAATGGCACAAGTTTTTTTGGCCTAAGTTTGGTTTGGTTTTTTGTGCACGGACATTTGTGCCAATTGGCACAAATGTCCGTGCACAAAAAAAACGCTGATTAGGGACGAAGTGTTAGCCCTCTTCTGATTGGCCGAAATTACCGCCCCCAGACGGTATTTCGCCTAATATGTATTTTTCATTAATTTTTCCTCTAAAATTTTCCTTAGGCTTAGGCTTGGGGTACAGCAGCTGCGCCCGAAGGGCGCAGTGCTGTTGAGGCTCTTCCAAATGAAGTTGTTAGTTAAAACCAGCGTTTTTTGTGCGCAGACATTTGTGCTAATTGGCACAAAAGGCTAAATTTGTGCCAATGGCATAAAAATTTTTTATTTACTAGAAACACACTGAAAAGTTCAGAAAAGTTATATGTCAATAATTTGATAAAAAGTTAACGTTCAATGCATTAATTTTTGTAAAAATCGCGACCTACCTTTTTTTCAGCTGACCATGTCAGTGAGATAAGAAAAAACTGCAAGTAAATAGTACACGACGACTCAAAAAGAAATGGAATGCTGAGAAAATTCAAATAAATCTTCTCGAATTGTTCAGGAAATTCAAATTGATTCAATTTTTGGCTACAAATATGAATATGGGGCTACTTTGGACAAAATTCAACTTCAAACTGATGTAACTTTTGATACGACTAATCAAATTTCATGATTTTTTTTTAAAAGATCAGTCATTAGGCATACAATCATCATACAGACAAGGGAGGATGCAAATTTGTTGCATCCTCCCTTTTTTAAAAAAACCATGTGTCCAAAGTTACCCCATGTTTGGGGCTACTTTGGACGGCGGTAATTTTTCATTATAAAGTATTATCAAACTAATTTTTAACAATAATTGAGGCTACTTTGGACAAGTAAAACATTTTTAAAAAATAAAAAAATGCAAAACAACTTCACAACACCAACGTAACAAAGTTACCACGACTTATAAGTCGTAAAGTCACTGATTTACACGATGAGAATCATATCGAATCTTTAAAGGCACTAAATTTTGACTGAATACTGACGAGATCACTTTCACAAATCGAAAACGAAATTTGCCACGTTTCTACCTATTTTTTCTAAGAAAGACGCCGCTAATTCCTTTAGATCTCTAGTTTCAACTGGGAAACCCCATTCCACTAGCAGCAATACTGCTTCAACAATCCATGTTTCTTCTTCTTCGGTAAAGACTGTTGGTTTTCCAACAGGTTCTTGATGCTTTTCCTTGGTCTTGTTTGCTAAGGTAGACTTAGGAATATTAAACGCTGATGCAGCTTCTCTCAACGGCATTCCATCTTTAACACACTGAACAGCATCAGCTAAGACGCTAGCCGAATAATTAATATAATTTCGAGCACCTAGCTTTCGTTTATAAACTCTAACCATTTTTAAATGCTGAAAAATATTTAAACCGTTTGTCCAAAGTTACCCCGCGACCAACAGATTTCAAGTTTATCTAAAAAAACGACTCCTCCACGAATCATTATTGAACTCATGCTAAAACTGATAATAGAATCCTAAACTAGGTTGTTTGAGGATCAAAATAAAAAAAAATTAACGCCGGAACTTGACTTTTGCGCTTACACTTGCAAAAGTTTGCGTACAAACTTTTTTACTCAAAAAATTGTAATTTTTAAAAATGTAAATTGCTACAGTAAGACGATGGTTATAAAATAAGTCAACTGTACCAATATTGTTGAACAAAAACCAAACTACAACATGATATAAAATTTATTTGCAAGAACATATTTACAAAACTTAGAAATCGCACCAAATGAGAAATGTAAAATTTGTCCAAAGTTACCCCGCTGTCCAAAGTAGCCCCACTTTACGGTATCTATAACAACAAAGTAAAGACCAGAGAAAATAAAGTCGAAAATTGAGTAAATTTTCTGTCGAAACATTGTACCATTACCATCGATATCGATTTTTCTATTTGAATCAATCAAACACAAAAACTAAGAATTTCACTTTTAAATCCGAATCTGACTGAATGAACAGAGAATATTCAGAATTTTTTTTCATTCATCAGTCATTGACAGCCTATAAAGTTTACTGCAACGATACCAATACACTGTTCGAAGAGAAATCGTTCGCGTTCGGGTCAAATATACGAATAGAAAATACTATTCTCGTTGACTCGGCGCCAAGCGCCGAAAATTTTTTGCATTTTCAGCCCCAGAACGTCTAAAAATCAAGGAAATTTAATGTTTGACCAGCCAAAAATTTTGTGCCAATTGGCACGAACGCTCAAAATTTTTTGTGCCATTCCAAATTTTTTTGTGCCAAAAACCATGTTTTGGCACAAAAAAAACACTGGTTAAAACCATTCAAAACGCAAATAATGCATTTTCGACATCTCAAAAATTTTGATCAATCAACAAGGGGGTGGTAATTTCGGCCAATCAAAAGAGGGCTAACACTTCCTCCCTAATGCTCAGTGCAGAGGGAGCACCAGCAATGCTTGGCCAACCATATACCCAACTCCCCCAACCCCCCCGGAAAAAAAATTTTGGGGAATTTAAAACCGAAAAGATGCGTTTTAGTGGACTTGAAAGGGTCAAAATCTCAAAATTTTCCGGCGCTTCGCGCTGGTCATGGGTTATAGTCTTAACTCTTTTCTATCAGGCGCGGCCGTTAGCATATCTACTTTGACTTGCTAATTAATGCTCAACAGTTTCTATCAATCAAGTTAGCTCGTTTCATTTTCTAATCGTTAACAGTCCATTATGCCGCCCAAAATTGAGATTTTTCATCAATTCTCTCAATTTTTTCTCTCGATGCTTGGAATTTTTTAAGCATTTTCAACGTGAACTTTTGCGTTTATTGAAGATGGAAATGGAAGACATCATTCCAGACTGCGATTCCAGAGCCTCTGTTCATGAATATCTGTAGGAGAGATTTATTTTCCAGCGTTTTAGAATATAAAAACCTGAAAAGAAAACCCCATAAACGGGGTTTCCGTGAAAAATGAGAAAATGCCGTAAACTTGAATTATTCCCGAACTTTTTTCCTCAAATGTGGAAATAGATAAAATTTTTTTTCCACATGTGGAAAATTTTTTAACGACAAGTGTTTGTCTTAAAGTCCTATGAGTTAATAAAGAAACACGTAAATATATGACAAGAAATTACGACGAAACGCCTCATCCCACTGTTTTTTTTCTGGTCGGACTTCTCTTCAAATAGGGAATAGGGTCAAAAATTTTTTCTCTATTTTCCAGAATTCGTTTAATCGTAAAAATGCTCATAAATACTTTATTTAAGTGTTTTTGAGCTTTTTAAAGCATTCTGATAATCATTCTGATCATATATCTCAAAAATTAGATTTAAATTTTGTGTTCATAAATCGTAATTTCTAGAAATTTTTCATTCGAAAAATTTTAAAACCATCAATTTGTTCGTAACCCTTCATAAATTTGGTCGAAAAGCTATGAGTCAGAAGCGTAGAAATTTTCCAAAAATACTTCCATGAAGCTTTTGAATTGAATTTACGTGAAACGCTTCAAAATGTTTAGAAAGTTGACGTGTTGATCTTTCTAAAAAAATCTATTAAGGAAAAAATGCTGATCTTCATAAAATATAAAGATTTAATATTCAAGATTGCCAATTAAACATGAAATAATACGTTTAAGATGATGAAAACTATTGAAGATTAAATGGTAAGTGAAGGTAGGCATGCTAAAAGCCGCGCCTGAGCTTGGTAATAAATAATGATTATTAAAGCTATAACCGACGCGAAGCGCGAAAATTTTGAGATTTGGACCTCCTAAAACGCACCAAAACGCATCTTTTCAATATGAAAACCCCAAATTTTTCTTCCACATTTGTGGAAAGACCTCAAAAATTTTTTCCACATTCCAGATTTTTTTCGACATTATAGTGCAAAAGTGTGAAAAACAGTGGGTGACGTACGTTTCGTATGCATTAGTCAGTAACAATTTATCTTTGCTTACGAATCGACGGAATATAAGATATATAGTCTGTAGTAAGCACTTTTTATAATATGGCCCATATGTTTATCAAATTTAAAGTTTTTGTTTAGAAAAATAACACCTGAATTATTTTATCATCAATTTTGTTCTTCTTCATTCCGTTATTAAATACCTTACATTTAGAAGTAGATAGAGTTAGTTAAGATCTTTCGGACATTATAGATTCTAGGAATACAATAGATTCTAGGAATTTTGTGAAGGTCCCCACTGTTTCCAGTACGGCTATAAATTTTTATATCATCAGCGAAAAAAACATGCTTACTCCAGGTGATCGTTTGTAGGTTATCTATATCATTTACATATAAAAGGAATAATAGAGGACCAAAAACATTGCCCCATGGGACTTCACTTGTTACATTTTGAGAAGGAAACAGGGTATTCTTTAACTTAACTCTCTTTCGTCTATTAGTATGAAGAAAATCAGTAATCCAGGACAATTAATTCCTCTTAAGACCATATTTTTCCACTTTTGAAATAAGCTTTAAATGTGGTACAGTTTCGAAGGCTTTAGAAAAATCCAAATATATTACATCAACTGCCATTTTTTATCAATGTTATCAATTTTATTTAACGTATTTAGCAGAGCACCCCATGGGGGGGTATTACCCCGGTCTTAGATTTGGATATTCATTTACTACCCCCATAAAAACAGCTCACTATGGCAAAAAATTTTGGTAGACCTCATCCTCTCCTCAGTAGGTTATAGTAATTCGAGAAAAATTGCACAATGTGTGCTTGAGAGGAATTACTCACTGGTCTTTTTGACACATTTACTGAGCAGATGATAATAATGGGAAAGTATGCAACTTCTGTGCCATATAGCGATTTTTAGGAAAGAATATCAGCACATTCATATATACTACTTGTAGGAAATCATTATATATATAATTGTGAGATCAAATAATGAGTTATGTAAATATGTGATTTATCAAAAAATCGCCCCTTGGGAAGAAAAACATAATGTTCTTAAAATTCTTCCTCTTCATGCTCTCCTTTCCTTTTCCCGCTTCTTTTTTCCAGCACTGTTTCAACCCTTATCAGTGATGGAATAAGCTCATACTCCTGAAGATGCTGGTTCAAATAATGTTTCCAAAAACTATGTTGTGCCTGATTCTTGAAATGTGCAGGAATCGGTTGACACAACAATCTTCAAAGTGTGACTATTCTGTGCGTATAATTAGTATGTTCAAGTTGCATGATTTTGAGCTGGAAAAAGGGGGTTTAAATAGTAAATGGTGTTTGACTGTAGGGCAAACATGTAACGGAGCCCCGAGATCTGGGGGGGGAGGGGGTTGGGCGACTTTTTTCAGGCCGGGAGTCAGTAATTTCCAAAATTCTGGGGGGAGGGGTCTCTCAAGGAAAAAAATCGATTTTTTCACGAAAAAAGTCCGAAAAATAGTAATTTTTCCCTAAAAAGACCGAAAAAATGTATCGATGGCGCGAAGCGCCAAGAAAATTCACATTTTTTACCATTTTTCGTTCAAAAATTCACATTTTTAATAAAAAAAATGACATTTTTCAGTATTTTTGCGACCAAAAGTATGGGGGTCCCTACGGCTACCATATGGCTAGCCATTGGATTGGAAAATCCTGGGGGGCGGTCGCCCAATGGCTAGCCATATGGTCGACGATTTCTGGGTGGGGGTCCCATAGCACTTCCCAACCCAATTACATGTATGCTGTAGGGGCATTTATCATTTTTGTAAGTTGTAAGTGGTTTTGTGGTGAGAGTACTACACCACCTCCCTCCGCAAAAAAGTTAGAAGCAAAAAAAAGGTCACGGCATATTTCGAGTACTACCTTACAATTTACGATTTTACCCCTACCTAAATTTTCGACCTTGGGGACCTCTGGTATTTAGTATTTAGAGAACAGTAAAAGCTAGATTTCACAGGATCTTTTCTTGACCAAACCAAACTGACGATCAGAAATACAATTATTAACAGTAAGAAAGTTTGTCACTTAAGCTTTTATGATTTTTTCAAGAATCCTACAACAAACGCAAGTTGAAGATTACAGGCGGGTAGTTGGAACTTTCACTCTGATAGTGCTTCACACTTTCAAAATTTTAGGACCCGGGTACCCGGTCTTTAGGGTACCCGGGTATTTCGGGTACCCGGGTATTTCGGGTACCCGGGTATTTCGGGTACCCGGGTACTATATGCAAGTATTAAAAAAGTCAGTGAATGAACACATTCCATGAAATTTTCAGAAAACTTATAAATTTTGAGGCATGACCCTTGCAAAGTGCTAAGAAACAAAAATTAGGAAAAACCAATAACACATTTTCTTCAAACAAAAGTTTTTTTTTCAAAAAAAAATTTTCTTTTCGTTTGGAGAAAATTTCAAAATTTTTTACACTTTTAAGCAAATTGTGGTGACCTGGTCACGCATCACAACTATTTGATGAAGCCAGATATCCCACTTGGTCTGGGTTTAACCATCTCTGCATCGGTTCATCATCATCGGTTTTTATGCTTCTTCAATCTTATACACAATGCATCTCTCCAACTTTTATTGTTTTCTTATACTGCATCGAGTCCAATATTTGACACAGGCATAATTTCTCGTAGACTTTTTTATATTTCCGTTTCGTGCTTCATTGTTAAAACACATAGATTTTTAGTTGCTAAAAATACGCCACAGTGACTTTTTGAGAGCCATAAGCGGCGTTGTTAAGACGTTGAGTAGGTACATGCACTGAATTAATTAAGGAAAATACGTTCATTCACTGTAACTGCACATAAATACAAGTAATAGTATATAAATATTCCGTTTATATAATATCTTTTTGAGATCCGGGTACCCGGGTAGCACCCGGGTTTCATTCAGAAAATTTACCCGGGTACCCGGTGTGACGCATTACACCCTGGTGATCCCTTTTTCGAAAACTGGAGTCACATGAGCCATTTTCCAGATGCTCGGAAAGCGCCCAGTCAGTACTGAAATATTGAAAGCTTTTTTCAATGGGTGGACTAAATAATTGGCTAATCTTTATTATCGGTAAACCATCAGGTCCCACCGAACTTGAATTTTTGAATATTCTAATTTGGAGCAAAATATCATCATCCAAAATTCTTATTTCTGCTAGTATATTTTTATTTGAATTAAAATTTAAATCGGTCTCAATTCCATTATTTTCTGCGAAGTCTGAGGAAGAAAAATTATGAAAAGCCTCTAGATGTCTTCAAATTCTATTAATAATTTATCATTTTGTCTTAGGACTGAGATTTCCTGCCTATTATTTAGACCCTGGTTGACATAGTTATAAAATAATTCAAGTCTTTCATATCTAACAAGCTTAGTTTCTGTTTCAATATGAAACTGTTTTATTGCTTGCTCAATTTTTTTAAACGTCTGAGAAGGGATTCTTTGACACTTGGTTTTTATTTTTCCCATATATTTTCCAAGATTGCAACTTCTTATTCTGAAGATATCTTATACTTCTGGGATATTCTTTTGTCCCTTTTTCTTGTATGGAACAAAGGAAGGAATTCCAGTTTAAATAATTGCCAGATACTCTAAAGTTAAGCAGCAAATAAATCGAAATTTGTTGACTTAAAATGTACAATTTTTTCATCCTTGGGTTTTTGCTTAGGCCCCAATATATAAAAAACAATGTTATTGTGGTCACAAGAATGTGATAAGGGTGATTGAACTTCAACATTTCAACATAGACCTTCTAGATTTGTTAAAACAAGATCGAAAATATTTGTACTACGAGTATGTTGAGTAACTAATTGGGAGAAACCACTTCTATTAAGACAACTCCAGTGCATCAAACTCACATCATCAATTGGTATATTTTCAGATGTTCAATCAATTTTAGGTAAATTAAAATGTCCAAGTATGATTGTCGGTTTTTTATTCAGACTAGACCCTTCAATAAATTGACATAATTTCACATCAGTCTCATAATCTGTTGAAGGAGTTCTATATACTAAAATACATTGAATCCCAAAATTTAGGACATCGATTATCATAGTTGAAACAGTGCGGTATATATACCACTCTAATTAAATGAATCGTAATTATTGAGTATTAAATTCAGGTAAATTATCTTATTTTTTATACTACGAACACATACCTGTAATTGGGGGGAGGTTGGGGGGGACCCCCACCCCAACTTGGTCGAACCCTATACCCAAATGTCGGGACCCCCACCCCCAACTTGGTCAACCCCATACCCAACCCCCCCCCAACTCGAAAAAATGAGGAAAAAAGTGGCTTTTTTGGCCTTTTTCGAAAAAAAAATTTTTCGATTATTTTAGGGTTTTTTCGACCCCCTCCCCAAAATTTTGGAAATGTTGGGACCCCCACCCCCAAAATTTTGGGTTTACCCTCCCCCCTACTGGTCGGGCCTCTTACAGGTATGTACGAACATATATGAGATTAGATTTGATCAGGACTTCCTTTACATCTTCAGACTCAACCTTTTTACCAGCACGGCTTCCATTTCAAACATGCAGACTGTGATTACGATGCGGCACTTTCTTTACTATTTTACCTACACTATAATTTATAAAGACATTATCTTTATATTCCAATTTTTCAAAGTCTGCAGTCCTTTAGAATTTCTGACTTTCGTGAACATAAACTTTTTTGCGTTGAAACATCATCAGCATAGGACAATGGCAGAAGTTCTTGTTATCTGAAAAGACCTAATTGTGGGTTTGGTTGCTTACCTAGTTTTTGAATTTTACTTTTCCCGACTGAAAACTCATCGAATTTACTGAAAAATTCGACCCTTCATCTATGAAATAAATATATAGATATTGAGAAGATTTATTTTCCAGCGTGATGAGATATCAAAATCTAAAATTTTTTCAGCGTGGGATTATCTACCGATATTTAAGTCCGAGGTAAAATCGCCCTTTTTCTTGCTTTTTTGAAAACTATCTCTATTGAGTATTAACTATGATTGGTAAATTACTGGGTTCAGATTAGATCGGAAATGGGGAAAAAATGTTTGACCTATTTTGCCAACAAAATAGCGAAAAGATTACGATCGATCATCGATAGTTGTAGAAGAGTGTGGTGAAAAATGAATTTTACGACATTTTAGAAGCCTCGAAATAAGATTTTTAGGCGCTAGGCGCATGAACAAGTTACTCTTGATAGTCTTTTCTTTTTCCTCTAAAGCTCAGGAAATTTCGTTTCAAAAGTCTGAAACTGACGTTAACTGAATGAAATACAAGGGAAGTAGCTTTTTATCATTTTTCTGATGAAAATATGCGGATTTATCAATTCTAGATTGAGCAACTACGTATTTATCTGTGCAATTTTTTTCTCAAGTTGTACATTGCAACCTGACCTGTGCAAAAAACAACCCTGAATCCAAGAGCATAATGGCATTGAACAATAGAAATCGACCGTTACGGCCTCTGTGATCGCAAAAAGATGAAACTCGAGAAACAGACTAGTTACGGGCCTGATTGTTGAAGTCACACCGAGTCGAAGCGCACGAAAATTTTATAATTTGCACATTCTAAAATGCACCAAAATAAATGTGTCATTTCTATGTTCAACCCCAAAATTTTCATCCCAAATGAAGAAACTGTCCAAATTGTTTTGCCTTTTACGATTTTTTCCCCGAAAGGTACGATTTGGGAGGAAAACAGTTTTCGCAACTAGTCGTTTCAAAAAGTTTTATTTTTTGGCACTTCCGACCGCGGTCCATTTTTTTCCAATTTAATAAAAGTCAATGCTTTCCCGTTGTCGAAGTCGCTTTGTCGTTTAAAAATGCTCAAAAACGCTCTATTTAAGCCCTTTTTAATTTGTCCCAACATTTTCATGTTTTTGGACTTTAGAGCTAGGCTTTTTCTGAACTTTGTAACCAATAGCCAAACACCTTTTGGATAAAATTACAAGATTTCCTGATCGAAAATTCATTTTTACGCGTTTCAAGATTGTGAATGCTGAAATTTTTTTGCGTAAACAAGTATCTCATTCTTTCTGTTGCTTTCAAAGGACTGTTGAAGAGTGCATCATGAGGGTCTTTTGTCGCCAACTGTAGATTTACAACCGACGGCTGGAGTGCGGGGAGCCAAATTACTTGATTTACTGTTCGAAAAGGTCCTCAAACGTCCTACAAAGTCAAAATTTCATGCCCTATGAGTCAGGTCGTGCTTATTTCTATTTAGATTTTATTTTTCCCAACGCTATCTGCTAGTTCATTCATCACATCGAGTTTTCATTTTTTAAATATATTTTCCTTGATTATTTCCGGTCAGGTATGTCGCATTAGCTGTAATGTAATATTCGTTAAACGATGTTCAAAGGCCTCAAAAGTAAAATTGCCGAAGAAACAAAAAAAATACAGGAGGTAGGTACCACTAATCTCCTCTTTGCTATATCGTACATATAATGTATTTTATGGTTAATGTTCTATTGATTCAGGCCGTAGTCAGTCAGGTGGGCGAGGGCTTTACAAATCTTACGAGGCGCACTGAATCCGGCTCAGTATGCACATTCTATCAGATATGTTTATAGATTCATGAGTAAAAATGACTCGAATTGCCTTATTAACGGCAACGATCATATCATATTTCTGTTTTTTTCGTTTTTTCATTTTTCATTTAAAAGGTCGACCTCTTTCCTGTGATTTTCATGCACATTGACTTCAGATTCCAAATTCGGCGGATTCTAGTCCAAGTCCACAAAGAACTAATGCAAAGAAAATCGTTGTTCCGAACGACCGCGGTGAAAGTTCACTTATCGATGTCGGTATCAATGAATTCGATGACTGGAGTAATGGCGCGTCTAGCAGTGAGGTAGGATGCCACTGCATTGCATGGTAGACTCACACATCCTCTTGCGCAATGCATTTTTTCCGCTCATGTCAAGATCGCCTATTTTCGCTCTAAAACTTTGTGTGACGGAGTTTTGTGTTTTATTTTGATACCCACCTACTTTACAGGGTGTAAACTGTTAAGTTTTCATGATTTCCTAGACAGAGAAATTATTTTTATACCAGGATCTCAAGACATTATTTACTGAGTTCACGACAGTGTTTTTTTCTGCACCGGGCTTTCTGCACAGTGCAGAAAGCCAAAAAAAGTTTCTGCTCTGATGTTTTCTCTTGTTACAATAAAATAATAGTGAATATAGGAAAAACAAATTAAATGTGTAATTCATTGATATCAGAAGTGCGTACACATATCAAAATTTTATTCATTCTCATGAAATGAATTTCAAAATAAATTCACAAAATTTATTTTGATTCAAACACATCACTCAAAAAATTCTGCACCAGTGCAGAAATCACCAAAAAAGAATTATGCACGTTTTTCTGCACCCGAATTTCTGCACAGTGCATAAAAGTCGAAAAAAAGTTTCTGCACTGCTGTTTTCTCCTGTTACAATACAATAATAGTGAATAATGAATACAGGAAAAAAGCAAATTAAATGTGTAATTGATTGTTATCACAAGTGCGTACACATATCAAAATTTTATTCATTCTCATAAAATGAATTCACAAAATATTAATTAAAAGTTCAGAATCAATGGCTGACACATTATAAAAGAATATATGTTATCAAACACATGACTCGAAAAATTCTGCACCAGTGCAGAAATCACAAAAAAAGCACTGGCACGAAGCCTAAAAAGTCAGCACTGTGCAGGAAAAACACAGGATGTGTTTGAATTCCTACGGCGTTGAAAAATCTTCCTTGGATCGCAACGAAGTAGATAAACTTCTTAATATGCCAAAGCATCAGATTTTTTGACTTCTACTTATCTTAGAGTCACGTAGAATTTTAAAGACGTGTTAATACAAACTCATAACGTGCAGAAATAATTTAACTTCATTTTTAAAAGAATTGATGTTACTTTCATGCAATAATTTAAGGCCCAAACACCTGGTTCCTTAGAACTGCTGGAAAGTGGCGAAAAAACGCCAGTTGGTGAAGAATTGCAGTTTCCCCGCCAAAGGCACGATTCCACTAGTTCACTTGGCAGTGTCGACAAGTAAGTAGCTGCCATTTGTAAATTTAATGTTTATATATCTATTCAGACCATGCATGTAATGGAGCCCCGCTGTCTAGCGGGTCAAGCGATTTTTTAGAGCCGGGGGTTTGCCAAAATTGGCCAAAATCACCAGTTCGCCAAAATTTTAGGGGATGGTCCCTGGAGGGATAAATTCGATTTTTTCACTAATTAACGGTTCAACAACTAACCAACAATTCAAAAATATTAATTTTTGTCTAAAAAACCGTATAAAATGTATTTATGTCTCGGAGCGTCGAGAAAAATGACATCTTTGACCATATTTTGTTTTAAAATTAATATTTGCAGTATTTATCCGACCAAAACTATGGGAATACATATGACTACTATATGGCTAGCCATAGGATTGAAAAATCCTGGGGGCATGCCCCAATGGCCAGCCATATGGCCGACAATTTCTGGGGGTTCCTATGGGACTCCTCCCCCCAATTACATGTATGATTCAGACCATTTTTTACTTTCTAGTTTCTTTCCGAGTCTTGGTGTGTCACCCAAAATGACCACAATAACTTCCGACGTAGAAACCGACGTAGAAAGTGTTGTGGGTTCAACTTTTTCCAATACGGGTGCATCAAAGGAGCAAATTTCTATGGTTTTAAATAAATTGCAAGGAAGGGCAGCGAATTATAGAGAAAAATATAGGCAGGTAAAATTTACAAATATTGCGTTTGCAATACAAAATACTAACTTGGCTTGTTTAATTTTTATTTTTCAGCTTGAAAAAATTCAGTTCGCCTATTTTTCACTATTGTGAGATTTTCGAAAAACATGAAAAAACTAGAAGTCCGAATTAAACCGATATCATACTATGCTTTATTTCTGTGAAAATTTGTTTGATATTCTTTTAATAATTCCTTTCCTATCACAGTAGAATACTGTCAGCTATAAAATATTCAATTTACTTTTTTCTTCCATTTCCAGCTAGCTCAGGCTTATAAATCGTTGGTCAACGAAAACGACAAAATCCGAGTAAGTTCATTATTCACATTACGTTTTCGCGCTCACGAGTCTGCGAGTACACATACGTATTATCTAGTTTTTACTGTTCTAAATTGAACTTTCTTCATCAAGATTGTTCTGACTGCCAGCCAAGATAAAGCCTTGAGAAGGATACAGGAACTCAGAGAAGAGAAAAGAATGGCCGACAAATCAAAAAGAGAAATTGAAGAAAATTTATGTTCAAGGCTTTTAGTCCAAGATGACGCCGTCAATCGGTTAAAACATCAAGTATGAGTGTGCATGGCTAGGATGTGATTAAGCTTTGTCTTTACACTTAGCAACCAGTGAAATGCGCATGAGTGAGTGCCAGTTTTTTGTGTGTAGTTTCAGAATGGTTTTCGGCATTCGTCATAGAAGTAACTTATCTCCGTCGCTAGGGCGACTCTGCGGTCATTTGGGAGAGAGAACCAGGAAGCGGTCGAAAAAACGAATTTTCAACTACAAAATCGCTAAGAAAAATGTCTCAAAAAGATCAAAATTGCCCATCTTTAGAACAAAACTTGACATCTTTTAGGCGTTGGTCTGATAAACGTGGGGGCTTGAAAAAGTGCTCTGATTTTCCTGAATTCAGTTATCCTGTCTGCTCATGTTAGGCATTCTTGGCACCATTCAACCTGAAGTCGGTTAGAAACCGGATGTTAGTTGGATAATCTCATAGAAAACGCACACGATGCAGTCAAAGTTGATTTCCCAGCTTATTTCGAAGTCTGCCCACTTCAAGGCGTAGTAGAAAATAATCAGAGTCAAACTGTTGAAACTACTACTGTTGTAGTGGTGCGTCTAGTTATTCATTACGCGGCATGCCCCGCACTCACCACCATCACTACAACCACAATTTCCGAACCATCCACGTGGCTCGGTTAGCGCAGTTGGTAGCGCGTCTGCCTTGTATGCAGAAAGTCGAGGGTTCGAGCCCCTCACCGAGCGTTATTTTTTGGACGCGCCGGCCACGTGGATTTGGGCATACGACATTGGTGACCGTACCAGGGGCCCTTCCTCCTCGAAGGGGGGGAGGGGTGTTGTAGTGGGGCGTCTGGCTATTCATTACGCGGCATGCCCCGCACTTACCACTACCACTACAACCACAATTTCCGAATCATCCACGTGGCCCGGTTAGCGCAGTTGGTAGCGCGTCTGCCTTTTATGCAGAAGGTCGAGGGTTCGAGCCCCTCACCGAGCGTTATTTTTCTGACGCGCCGGCCACGTGGATTTGGGCATACGACACTACTCATTATCTTTGTGTACTGTTAGGGAATCATTCGAGCAAATCAGTCCTGTGATAAACTTTAATCTGGTGCTGAAAACTAGCTCATCTGGTACCAAAGTTACCTCATCTAGTACCGAATTGCATCCAGTTGAACTTACTGCTTATATATGATGTTTGGGGGGTCATTGGTACTGTGAAATAGGCAAATTTTGGGAATGGTAAACACGAATAAAATAATAAGGGAATAAAATAATAAAGGTGGAATTTAGGAGCCTCGGACTTTGATGTGGAAGTGGGTAAATAATAAACAATTCAATGGATAAGGCAATGAATAAAATAATGGAAATATAAGAAAAACGTAATGATGAATAATTGGCGATTGGGTGTAGGGTCGGCCAGGTGGGACGCTGTTCACCATAAACTTTATTATGTTGACGAAAAATGTGGCATAAAAGGACGAGCAACAAAAACTGACTAAATTAGCCAAAAAGGCCACACGATAACAAAAAACACCAAATGAATGGTTATGTAAATTTTACAAAGACAAACAAAATTATAAAGAGATGTATAAGATTTTACTGTAGGTGAAATTGGTGGAAAAAGTGATAGTATCAGTTTAGCTAGCAAGTAGTATCTAACAGTACCATAGTATATAATATTACCTTTGGCTAGAGGGGCGCTCTCATAGGACTTCACCCCTATTCATTACATGTATGGTCTTCGTAAATATCTCAATATTTTTTCAGCTGCAACTGTGCCTGAATGGTAAATCCATTGATGATCATATTTTAAAGGAGTTTAACGTCGACCTAACTAATATTGAAGTCAATTCTTTGAATGGCGGTAGCAGTTCCAGTCAAAGTCAAGAAAAAGTAAAAGGTGAAGGATAGTGAAAGCCTAGGAAATGTTTACCGTTTCTAATTTTTAGATAAAGAAATTGGAAGATTTATTAAGCCGTTGCAAAGATAGCATCAAAATTTACAAAGAAAAAATGCAGTTATTGACCGACGAAAACCATAGCTTAGCGAACAAAGTTCAAGAATTGGAGAATGAACATGTAAAAACAAAAAGCATTAACTGTTTTAGTCGTAACCATGAATCGATTTCATTCAAGGTTGTTTTGGAACAGGAACGAAAAATATTACCAGGGCAGCGTTTTACCCACATTCCTTAGTTCGACTATACTCCCATCTTATTAGCTCTGAGCTTTACTGGATATGTTTTGCATGACGATTAAAATCGTGCTGAGCTCGATCTTAAAATTTTTTATGTGCCACGGTGTTTAGAAGGCGAAAAGTAGATCGAGAATCAGGGTGACCAACAGACCTGAAAAACTTGGAAAAGTCCGAGAAAAAAATTACACATGAAAAACCTGGGAAACTTGTTGAATTTCGCCCGGGATTCTTTTAGAAGAAAAATTTGGCGATCAATAATACTGTAATATATACGTTTTAAGAGTACAGCAGCAAGTATGAATGACTTCGTGACCGGAAGAACCATTGCAGAATATAAACAACAATTACAAGATTGCGAGAACACTTTTAAGGAGAAATTTAGAATTGAATCGGAGAACAATGCATTAGCAATGGCTCAATGCAAGCAAGAAATGCACAAAGAAATCGAAAATAAAGATAAAACGATCGAAGACTTGCGGGCAGTCATCAAGAAGATGGAATGTGAAAGTAAGTTTGACTGCACTCTAACAGAGTGCTCCGTCGTATTATCTTATCTACCTTGAGCTTCAAAGCAATATTCAACAATGTAAAGCATTCCGAAAAAGTGGCTAACTAGTGGGTGCCAAAATCGTTTCAAAAGTTTTTCCACAATACGTAGTCTTCGCTTAAAACATTTCATAAACTTTCTAGATAACGAAAATATCGAGCGGTTGAATAATGATTTGCGAGTCAAAATTTTGGCTGAGCAAGCGCTCGAACAAGAAAAGAAAGATTTAATATCGGAGTTATCTCAATCAAAGCAAGCAGCTGTCAAGATCGTGCGAGTAAATGAGTTTTTTATAGGGCGAAAACTGCGAGCATGCTTTTATAGTACAAATTCTTTATGTAATGTGAATTTCCCTTTGTTTTCTGTCCCTGTTTGTAATGATTGAGTTCTACTATACGTTGAGAGTCTCTTCTTTGGTCAAGTACATATAAAAGTATTTCTTTATTGGCAGTCAAAGTGCAAGTGAATTCTGTTTCGTGCATCAAATATTCATATTTTAGGAGGAAGAAGAAGAAAGACACAGACATTTGCAAACTGAAATGGAAAAAGCATTGCTCGAACAGGCCAAGGAATTTGAATCCAAATTCGAGAAAATTCAAACGGCGCACCACGAAGATATGCAAAAAAAAGTAAATTCTTTATTTCCTATTCGTTGTAGAAGAATTTGTGTCATTATCAAAATATATTACGATCACAGATGCACGGGGTAAATTTTTCAGGCCGGAAGTTCTAGAAGAAAAAATGAAACGGAAGGATATGCGAGGCGTAAATATCCACTTGAAAAACATTAACTTTGGCAGGAAAACCTTATATTTTGGCCATTTTTTCAATGTCTATAAGTTGAAGTACTGGTGAACGACCGTTTTCAAATGTTCATGTAGGGGTATGAGGGGTTTTAATTAGAAAAAATCGTCTCCTTATCCTCCTGTATGCAATATTCATCTATGGTCATGAAGCGACCCCTGACTCAAGGCCTTGGAAATCTTTATCAATTAAAGATTACATTATACTTGAGTCATAATCTTTTTTTAGATATTAGATTTTGAAAAAGCTTTGAAAGATCGAGATGAGCAGATGCAACTAGCTTTAGAAGAACGCGATCTTCAAAAAATGGCCGCTCTTTCACAACATGACCAGAAGAACGATAATTTACTAGTTCAATTGGAAAGTCTTTCCACGGTAAGAAAATAATATCACTCTTTATGGACAAGCAAGCTGAAGAATTTTTTTCACTCAAGATCTTTTGTAGCCCTACATTTGTACCAGTATGAAACGCACAGCTTCTGTTCACGGAAAACTCCAAATACTTCAGTATATATGGAAGCGAAAAAGGAATAATTGCAGTATATGGTCCAGCAGATGATAACATCGTATTCGAAAACAACGTTGGCCGTAACCCACTCAGAAAACTTTTTCCCTCGCTGTACGTTTCAGAGTGTAAACTACATTCTGTAAACTACATTTTAAAATATCGACAACTGATGAATTTCTTGAAGCGAAAATGACAATTTATGACTAAATTTGCTAGACGGGTGCCTAGCGCGCTCCCACCTGGCTTCACTCGCGTCCTTCGGGCGCTTCGCTTCGCCCCTAAGCCTAAGAAATAGGAGTGTATGTCTGTCGGAGTATTTTGCAAGTATCAGCTTTAGCCCACTATAATGCGATGAACGCGTAATTTCTGTAAATATCTCAGAGGAAAATGATCATCCAGGTGATCTACAATAAATTTAGGTATAATACTCAACGCTACTTTCATTTTAGTTCGTGGACCACATTCTGCATTCTGTAGGTCTTAACTTTTTATGTAGGTCTTAACTTTTAAAATATCTTTGTAGGTCTTGACTTTTTAAATTTTCTTTTAATTTTAAGGAAAAAATGGAATTGCAGTCTATATGCGATAAAATCAAGGACGAAAATGCTCACCTGCGTGATCGCATAATTGAGCAAGAAAGATTGGAAAAGCAGTATGAATCGCAATCGAATAAATTACGTCAGCAGGTAGATGACTTGTCGGTGCAATTGACGGAAAGATCAACCGATAGAGATACTCAGATACAAGAGTTGAAAGATCGACACGAAAGCGATATGTTTGAACAAAGATCGAACTTTCAAAATATTATCGAGGAATTGAAGAAAAATCTGAGCAGAAGTGAATCACTTCTGATGGCAACTGTAGAAGAAAAGCGCGATTTAGAGAAGAAATTAGGTGAAATTGAAAACTGCAACCGAGAAAACTTTTCCGAAGTTGAAAATAGTCGAGAATTTACAGAAAATTCGTATACGAAAACTGAAATGCTGCGCTTGAAACACGAAATTCCAGCCCTACTATCGGATTTTGATAAAATGATTGGTATAATCTCTCAAAAGGATTCGAAAATCGACGAATTACGTAACGAAATTGCTGATCGATCGAATCAAACTTCGAACGGGACATTGAACAAGGATCTTGAGGAACAAATGCATATTCTGTCGCAAGAATCGTCGGTATTAAATTCGAAATTGATATTTTTAGAGCAGTCATTGTCCGAAAAAGACTCGATGATTGCAAGTTTGGATGTAAAAGCTGATGAAAAAATAACGGAAATGAAAATTAATCACGAACGGTCTGTAAACAACATGAGAAGCGAATTTGATGATTGCCTACTATTGTCCAATTCCTTACGAGAAGAAAACGATGATTTGAAGCAAAATTTGCTCGATTCGAATTCGAAAATTCAAAATTTAGAATATTCAATAGCCGAGAAAGATGCAACGATAGAACTCCTAAAACTTGAAGCTGATGGAAAAATCGACGAGTTGCAAAGCTCTAACGAACAATCTCTCTATTCTCTCAAAAATGAACTCAACGATTACATATCAAGTGTAGAGTCATTAAATGAAGAAAATACCTGTCTGAAGGAAAATTTGAACAATTTAGAACGTAAATTAGCAGAAATATTGGCTGCTGATGAACAAAAATTGAAAAAGGCGCTGGACCATTCCGGAGATCTAGAATCGCAAGTAAAATTACTGGCTGAAAAACTTGACGAAACGAGTAATGCCGCCGAAGAATATGAACGCACGATCGAACGGTTGAACAAAAATTTAATCGATTTTCAGGCCATTTCATGTGAAAATCAATCTCTTAAAGAAAAATTGGCCGTGCAGGAAAAAAATTGTGACGTTATCGAAGAAAAGATCACTAAAATCGATCAAAGTTTGCTCGAATCGTCCAACGAAGTACAAAAGCTCCAAACTCTGAACGACGAGTTGCGAAACAATCTGGCTGAAAAGGCAGCCATAGAAAATTCGCTTGATTTGTTACATAACGAGAATAATTTGTTACGGAAGCAGAACGAAGACTTGACGTCTTCATTGAAAGTCACAGAAAGTGGTAAGATTTTGTACCTGACGATGCACACGGTTTCTCCTGAAAGGTCGTTCTGATAATGCATACAATGCACCGTAAACTTGAAGCGATGGTTGAAATTTCCAGTTTTCTCTATATATGATTCGAAAAAATGGTCATTGTTGTTCTATATCTCGAAGTTTCCCTTAATTTTTATTACTTTGGTAATTACCTCAATTCCATACTCATAGTGCACCTTTCATCGTCTTATATTTAGAAATAAACGATTTGAAGATCAAGCTGCAACAGACGACAGAAACTCACGAGAAAGCATTAAATTTACAACACAGCCAATCGCAAGAGTATCAAACAACCGTCGCTCATTTGGAAACTAAATTATTGAATTTACAGGCTCAATTAGATGAAATCCCCGTTTTGAAAGATAAAATTCACATTTTAACGCAAACCAACGAAAATTTGACCACAGATCTAACATTAAAAGATAGTATTCTTGAAAAACTGGCGCACGAAAAGTCATTGGCGGATGATAAGCAAAGTTTGATGAAGAAAAAGTACGATTCGTTACTAAAAGAATTGCGAGCGGAGTTAAACGGAAAAGCTCACGAGATAAAATCGTGTAAAGATACAACGGATAAGCTTCAAGAAGATAATAACACTTTAAAAAGCAAATTTAGTAATTTGGAAGAAAGTCTTATATCTAAAGATACCGATTTGCGACTGAAAATCGACGAGATTGCCGATTTACGGGCACAGTTAGACCAAAGAAACGTTGAAATTGAAAATGTGGGACGAAAGGCCCAAAACTTCCAAGATGCAAGTGACCTTAACACCAGATTGGCAGAGCAAATTGACATATTGGATAAATCCTTGAAAACTCTACAAGAAGAGCTTTCGTCGAAAAACAACGAAGTGGAAAAATTACTAAACGAAGTAATTTCGTTACGCAACGATAATGAACGTTTGTCGAAAAATAATTCGATATTCGATAAACAAAATTCGGAATTGGAAGAATTCAGAAAAAATATGCAATCGTTGGCCGAACAATTGGACGAATGTAAAAAGTCAAACGATTTGTTAGAACATCAATTGATAGAAAAACAAATCGCCATCGAAGAATTACAAAGCGAAAAATTGGCTTTGGAGGATAGGCAACAAGTTTTGCAACGTAAAGCAGACAATGCTTTGAAAACTTTACAAACTGACAACAAAAAGTTGACGGAAAATCTGAAAGAATTGCAGCAGAAAAGCCATACAGATGGTAACTTTAAATCGAAAAATGCGCAGGTAAATCATTCTTTGTATTAGATGTGGATTTTGAATGATAGAAATAGCCGTTTTTGCATATTCGATGCCTAAAACCAGTCTACGTCGCACTTTCGAGGTTTCTTTTTCAGAATAAAAGTAAAAAAAAATTATTTTCAAGAAAGTTTACCTGTTTCTGCCGGAAGTAATTTATTAGTTTCTGAGCGGTTAGACTAGACATGAACGACAAGAATTTTCCAGGACGTATAGGGTCTTCAGATTTTTCATTGAGGAGGAGTGAGGGTGAGTGAACAAAAAAAGCTTCACGAGCATGTTTATCATGCTTAATATGCATAAAAATAATCGAAGAATCTGTCATCAAAAAATTTCAGGGGGTGTTTGACGATTTTTTTGGGCCAGGAGGTGTCCAGGGCCTTGGGTAGGAAGTTTCACCCCCTACCCCTTATGTACATGTATGGATCGACCCTGTATTGCATTGATCTACGATAAGTTACAAATTTATCATCTTACAATGAAATTGGTTGAGTAGCTTCAAACGCAGAGTATTATAGGCTTGCATGAAAATCAGAGTTTGCACACTTATATTACTCTAAAGCCTGAGATGGTACGCAAATCTGAATGACTGCCGAACTAGAAAAAAATTTTGCGACATTAATGAGAAGAAGCCACTCTAGATAGCTCGCCAAGGTAAAACTTCCCAGACATTGAGTGCCTCTTAGGCGCCCGGATATTTTGAGAAGTATTTATGGTAAAAAGATATGCATCCGATGCCTTTTCCTATATTAACAATTTTACAAGAAAAATTGGTGAATTTTTATACCACAATTTTATTCAATTCAACTAGAGCCAACCTGTTTACTAAAGATTTGCTGCTAACAAGTTTGGCGGTGCTTTGTCGTAATTTCAAGTTTCGTCTTTTACTGTTTAGATATTTTCTTCGGTATTGCTGGACCACGCGAACGTCGTATTTAATGAACCCACCGAAGCTGAGGTAATAAAGTAAATTTATTGGCTCATTAAATTTTTCGGGTCTCTTGGTTGGAAATTTTCCCGTCGTTTTCTGATTGTAGTGTGAAGAATCCTTTTTCTAGTCGTTTTACCTGAACTGCTGAATAATAAAAAGTACATACGTACTTGCTCTCGTATTTTTACGATTTTGGCAGAATCATTCGTCACATGAAACTGAAAATTATTGAGCTTACATAAGTAACCTTTGACAATTTTTTTGTGCGAAAAATTCTGTAGGAAAAGCTTTGTGTAAAAAAATTTTGACGATTTTGACGAGACAGCACATCTTTGTTATTTTTCAAAGAAATATTTTATGAAAAACGCAGTCAACCGTCGAAATGTTGTAAAAGAAAGTTGTAAAACTTTACGGTATCTGACGCCAGCAAGATGCACGTATTTTATGTCTTCTTTTACATCAATAAATCATGTTTTGTGCGCTTCAGTGCGACTTGTGCTTCTGTTTTTCGAAAATTGTTTTTTCACGTTTTTTACAGTACTTACGCAACATCGTCTTCCGGTATATGGTAGAACGGGAAACTTTAGGCAAAGAATCAGTGGTAACTTATATTTTTTATTCTTAAATGTAGGTATTTCGTTGAAAAAAAAATCGATTTTGGCTGGTAAAAGTGACTTTTTTGGCCATTTTTGTCAATTTATGGAAGTTCAGGTGGAGGTGTTTGATCATAATTTTGCGCCAAAAGGGTATTTGTAGTGTCACCTGGAGTGGTTTACTCCACCCTGCCTTCCCCGTGTGCTTCAATTCACTTTTTTATCATTTGGCATATTTCCAGAATTTAGCTAAAGCTATAGCCGCTGTTTTAAAGCTGGACGTCAACCAAACGAGGGAGGTTTTGGAGAAAGAGGAAGCGCGTTTACACAGCTGGATAAATCTATGATGTAGGTAATAATTATGTTAATTTACGCTGAATTAAAGCAAGAGAGTATTCAAGGCCAAATAAATCGTCATACGCTGCCATCGTGCGTTTCCTCTCAACCCGTAGACTTGATGTTTCGCGCACAAGTTACGCTCCCACATCTGCATGCTCGTGAAGGGCGCTGCTGCACTCGCTCAGGCGATGCAGGGCTGTGCAGATGGTGGTAACGCACCGCTACCACCCGGTCAATAACGTTACAGTTACATAAATCAATTAAAAAATTTCGAGATTCGTGTTGAAGTGTCTATTTTTTCGAAATTGTCACATCAAATTCTTTGTGAAAAGCATCATCATCAAAAAAAGAGAAAAGCAGCATAATCATGATTCTGAGTAATGCAGGGTGCCCATTTTCTTGAAAAATCGTTTTCTTCGCTTTCTAGGGTCGACCTCTAACAGTTTTCGACGTCCGTATCAATGTCTATAATTTAATTTTTATTGTTTTATACACTTCTGTGTTTATATATTTCGGTGAATAAAATCGTATTTATGTTTTCGGAATTGAAATAAATTTAATTACGATGTTTTCATTGTTGCACATGGGTAGAAGTGATCTCATTATTAAAATTTACAATTAAGTTTCAAATCAAAATTTTGAATAAAATTTTATTTCAGAAAATTAAAGCATAAAAATTTAGTTAAACTATAAATTCAATTTAACCATGAAAAAATTAAAATATAGAAAGATTAAAGTTAATTGAGGTACGAACTAAATTGTAAATCGAGTTGTTAATATAAACTGTACTGGAACATAAGCCATTTAAATAATCCTAGGTATAAGAGAATATCATTCAGCATGTTGGATGGTCCAACTCTGAGAGAGATTGAGCTTCATTTTCAGCATTTGAATATATTCTACTCAACAGAAAACCCAGTAAATGATGATGATGATGTGGACGTTTTCTGAGTGATTTTTTTCTGTTAAGCTATTATTTTTTGCATCAAAATGAAGCGAAGATTTGGGTATCATCGATAGCATTTTCTGCCTATGTTGGTTTTTTGCCAAGAAAGTTTCCGCATCGAGCAAATTATGGACCGAAAAATATCCACCATCAAGCATATCCGGCCTTTTAGGACAGGATTTCTGAGCAGTTCTACCTTCCCTATGATAAGCTGAAAATTAATTCTAAAAATGGGATATTTTGGGTAGTTTCGTGTGCTCAGTTTCATGGCATAATTGGTTTTGCCTGAAAACGAAATTCACACCGCGACAGAATGCCAAAGTTTGAAACTTGTATTTTTGGCATTTTTCAGTGGTCGAGCGATATATTTCAGGATCGGAGATCTCATTCGATAAATGAATATTCGTTTTACACGAGAGAGAATAAGATATCTTTTGATGTAATATTTACTACAAATTTTTGCACATTACACCTTTCAGGAGAGTTTAAGACACGATTTCTGAGAGGTTCTACTTTCCCTATGATAAGTTGAAAATTAATCATACCTCAAAATCAGATATTTTGGGTAGTTTCGTGCGCTGAGTTCTATGGTACCATTCGTTTTGCTTGTAAACGTAACTTCGCGCCGCTACAGTATGCCAAAGTTTGAAAATTTATGATTTTCCTGCATTTTTCAGTGGTCTTGCTAGCTAAGCGATATTTCAAGATCGGATCGATCTTATTTGGTGAATGAATATTCATTTTACAGAGGAGAGAATAAGCTCTCTTCTGATGTAATATTTACAGCAAATAATTGCATATTACACTTTTTCATCAAGTTTAAAGTGTCAAAAATGAGCCGTCAAAATTGAAAAAATTTTGTTCATGGTCACTCCCAAGCACCTTCCAATTGGAAGCTGCAGAATTTTATTTTCTTATATTGTAGCTCATCCATTTTTACTGCATTGGTATTTTCATCAAAATTTTTATACCGTTTTGGGAGCTGCACTGCTCTGAAGAAGACATACTTATGAAAATTTTATAGAAATCATTGTATGTGTCAGGTGGCCCTTGTCTACCCCTTGTGATATATTTATGGACCTTTTGTAGTAGTTACCACCACTATTTTTTTGGCTTGGGCTTAGGTTTAGGCTTAGGCTTTATTGAATAATATTGCAGCTTTTTGGCCGTGTCCATAATGCAAAGTTGTTTGAAATAATGAAATAATAAATGGGAATTAAAAGATTAATTTTTAAGTGAGTGTTTGGCTCAGTGGCAACGCACTGGAGTTTTTGAATCAAAAGGTTGCAGGTTCGAAACCTACCTGATGACAAAATAAATCTCCGAAAAACTATAAAAATGAAAAAAATAGTGGTGGTGAACTACTACAAAAGGTCCATATTTATTAGGTATACTGCAGAATTATCAAATAACTAACAGACTATACTTTGATGTATTAATTGTTTCACAAGCAAACATTTTACACTTTGCAAGAAAGTTTGAACAGTCAAAAATTAGAAGCAAAAATAAAGAAAACACGTGCTTGGAGACACTCCCGAGCACCTTCACCTACGATTCTGCGGAATTTTGTCTTTTTATTCTTTAGTTAATACATTCTTACAGTAGCTGCGAAAGTAATATCTCATCATCAGTGCCGTTTTGGCAGCTGCAGACATTTGCATACACTGCACTGTCATTCAAATGTGTTTTTGAATCTGGATAAATGTCGCATCAATGGAACTCTGGGAACAAAGGATGTCTCCTAATACCCAATATATTATGAGAAAAAATGTGACTTGAAGTCCTGGCAAATTTTCATTGATGTAGATTTGATGATTTCTAAACGAAGTGCTTCAAATGAAAAATCGAAAATTCAAAAATTTTCATTAAATTTCAGAAATTGAATGATCGTCTGAAATCCATTCACAGAAAAACGGCAAGAGATATTCGGATACTCTTTGCTTTGTTGGAAAGGCACTGCAATCTGCTATCATTTGCTCTCGTCACTTTAACACCGCGTGGTGCGGAACAGTACTCTGTAGAGCGCTTTCCCAAAGCTTATAACATAGGCGGAGTCAGACAGTCGACGTTAATTTTGTAACGTTAGCATCGATTTTTTCCAGTCAAATTACTGAAAAGATAAATTTTTGTTGCATCCCGTCGCGCAACCATTGTAAATTGATCGATGAAATTTTACGATTCGACTTGCATCTTTTCTTTTTGTTTTCATAATCTGAACGTCGTGAACTTTTCCTGCATCTCGTTAATGGTATATTTAGTGGAATGAATCGGCATTTTTGTGCCAACTCTCCGAATGTGCAGACACCTACAGCTCCCAAAAAGGAACATCGATGTGACTGAAATTTTAACACAATGCCAGACATTAGTGGCTACAGAAACCAAGAAAAATTTCTGCGGCATCCTACGGGGAGGTGCCCATAAGGCCCCGCCCCATCGAACTTTTTCAGTTAATTTCAACATCCGTTTTGACACTTTGAAATGATCCGTTTTTCTCTGTGTTGCTCAAAAAGACGCGTTTCGGACAAGACCTAGTAGACGCACACTTTTGAGGGTTAATTTCGCCTTGCAGTGTACTCCATATGCATAATTGATCGGATTTTCCTTCACAGTGAATTTGAAAAGAAATACATGCGAACGAGATACATTATGTATAACATTAATTGACATATAAGCAAATGGCAATACACCGCAAAACATTACATGGATATAAGGTTCGAGCTATACCAGATTCGAGATAACGCATTCAATTTTCAAAGTGCGAATGCAGCGACAATTATGACCCGCGTAATGGTTCAAGGCTCTAATATTCTGTAGAATGTTAGTCTCAATGGAAGGACCATTCCATCGCATATTTGAAAATCACTGTTATTTCCATTCGCAGGTGCAATATCTCCCACGTAGATACAGATAAAAATTACAAAATTAAAAAAAAATCCACGGCACAATGAAAATGAGAAAGAAAGACGTACAAAAACATAACACGTGAAAAATCGACCCTATTGGGAAAACGGAATCGTCTCACTTAAATGGTAGATGTGATTTGAAGCTTTGTTTAGAATTTCTGACTTTGCTTTGCTTATAATGTATCCTCTCTAATTCGTCGTCCGTAACATTGAGCTCAATTATCTAAAAGCCGAAAAATGGAATGAATGAAATCTGAATGTATTATAAAGCATAGTGCGGCATGAACAGTGTCGTCATTCGAAAAACTGTCTTTTATGCAATCTACCTCTGAAAAACTTGATTAGAAATACGTAAGTATTAAACTCGATTCATTTTGAAATGATCAATGCACTGAGATTCAACATTATACAAGGCTCGTTAACTATTCAATTTATTTTTCCTTCTTGATGATCCCTCTTTTCAATCATTTCAAGATTTCCGAACAGTGATTTTCTGATCTCTAGAAGGGCCGCGGTTGCTGAAACCCAGGCCGCTGCTTCTATCATTTTAAAATGAATGGAATGTTATTACAGCAGAAAACTAATAAAAAGGTTGCCCAGATATGTGACATCATTTAACATTACCATTTCTAAAATTCCAAGAATAATGCTATTTTTACTTTCTTGATCAGAAAATCTTCCTGCATAATGTGCGGCGGTAAATTTTTCAATCTTTCTACCGTTTCGTACATCGAAGGGCACTGATTCAATTGATCGCGAGTGCTTAACCCATATTTGAATAGAACCAAAGCGACTTTGAATAAAACTTTAACGCCTAAAAGAAAACGGGTGGAATGAAAGAAAAAGAGCTAAAAGTAGGCTACAAAAATCCTATGAACATATCGTCGGTAGTCAGTACCATGCAGAAAGGTGATAAATTCAGTTTTCACAAAATTAGAATTATCAATATTTTCGTGCTCTACTTGCACATCTCTTTCATATGTGAAAAGGTTATATCAAACAACAAAAATTCAGGAACGAAACATGAAATTTCGATTTCTGGTCAGATTTTCAAAGTGACAGAAAGGAACTATGAAATCAATGTCTCGCTTGAAAAAAATCTCGGCTCGAAATGTATTCAATTACAGCAAAAGGTATAATGAACTTATAGCAGACTTTCAACACGTGTTCCAAATTTTAGATTTTTCTCAAATCGTAAAGGCAATTTTAGTTTATTGAAACAGTAACATTCATTGAAATACCTAGCTTTTACGCATACATCCTTTTGAAATTATTTTTTTCCATTTTATACCGTTTAATTTTGTGCATCAATTTTTTTCAACATATGCATATTTCACACAGAACTTTTAGAATTTTTGCGGGACCATGGAATCTATCTTGACGGGCGGGAAATTTTTTGACTAATTTTTCATGAATCTTCAAACTAGAAGACAACCCAAGTTATCGTTTTGAAGTTTTATAATTCGTTGCATCAATTCCGATGAAAATTGATTTTGGACGAATGTACGCACACAAATTGTATTTTAGCAGAAAATGTTAGAATTGAGCGAACTATTTGTCTTTTCTTAGTTCGTTTATGTGTGATAGCAGACATCTAACCTTCACAGAAGAACATATCCCAAACTCGTAGAACGCTTGGCCACGGCAAGGTTCGGCAAAATGCGCACATGAACCACTCAATCATGTACAATACTGGGTCGATTGAATGTTTTTTCTGAAGAATAGAACGACTTTCAGTAAAATTAATACTCAAGCGTCGCAAAAAGCACAATCTATAAGAATTCCACAACTATACTCCATTCGTGTTTAAAGGATCGATGAGCGTCATTGAGCGGCAAAGAAAACAGCTGAAAATTTATTTCAGCCTGGTTAAGTAGTCAAAATTTCTCGAATATTACTTATGTATCGACGCAGTTCTATCCAACCCAACAGTGGATGGGCACGATGTTTTTTAATGAGTTTTATCTTTCACCATTCTTATAGAGAAATCAAATTGAACCTATTTTTTCAGGTTTAATTGCGTCGACCATTTTAAATTAAATGGACTATAGTACAAACATGTTACCGATGCAAATTTAGGTAAGAATTAATTAAGAAGTATTTTGGAGAACAACTCAAAAATCACTTTCTTGAAAAAATTAATATTACCCTATTTTAAGTTAACTGCGTTCAGAAAACTGACATACATATATGTAAAAGCAATCATCAGTGGACGCGTAAGTCCTTCAGAAATCAATTTCAAAATTTTCGAAGCATACATACTGCAGGGCGACTAATCAACATAGCTAAATATTTACTAGATGCTTATAGCTGGAATAGGAATGTCGTCGGAGCAGTGCGAAAAGGATGTCACCGTCTAATTGTATGGCCTCCTAAAAACAAGCAAGGGAGAGTGCGACAAAAAAGAAGAAAAGTTTTCTCACTAGTCCTGGACTGTAATATCCTGGTAAGTATCTCTGGCAGATCTGCACAAAACAATAGAAAGCATCTTCGACCGGCATTTGCATTAGTAAAGCGGCGGCTATAGGCGCCTGACCTTGACAATAACCTTCGTCCGGTTGCATGACAGTCCACGCTTGCAACAATCGCAGGAGATCTTCCTGACTAAAAAGGAAGAAACTAAAAAACTAAACTTTTAATAAAATAATTAACTGTGTCTAAAATGAGAAACGAATCAAGCGAATGACAACATCAAAGAAGATCCAGGTAGAAACGTCAACAGGAAAAAATTCCAAAGGTACAAAATATAGACGGCAAAATCTTGATAGCTTCTGAGATAATCGTGCTTACCCGAGTTTCCCATATACACCCTCTCGTGAGAATAATTCGTGATCGGGAAACTGTCGAAAAATATCCTTCGCGATGTCTTCTTTCCATCTAGAATTATGAGCGTTGGCGTCGAGGACCTGCGCGGAAGATTCCAACGTTGAAAAATGGCATACCAATAACGATAACTATATTTATTTTGGAATGATCGATGAAGCGGTCGGAGTTTCGGCATACACAGCTTTACTAGAGAGAGAGATCAGAAATCAATTTTGATAGTCATGAGTGATCATCAATTAGTCTGTATCATAAATGAAAGATCTGTTTAACAAAATCAACAAGCGTTCTACAATCTTGAATAAAAGTTTGGCTGTGACCTCGCTGCATCGATCATTTCAAAATGAATGGAGTATAGTTAATGTACAAACTTTGAAACAATCTTTCGTTTGAGGATTAGTCATGTAAAATTCGGCGCCACATAAATAACGCCAGGCACGGGGTCGAATCGAAGGAGGTATACCTTTTCTGCACCTTTCTTTGACCTAAAGTAGAAAAGTTAGAATTTCACACTTGTTATTATTACAATTGATGAAAAAATATTCGGAACACTGCTAATTCATGTCTATTGAATGAAAACTTCAGTTTGTTGATATTTCAAGGTTTTCAAACCACGACAGCTGAGCTGCCAAGGCCGTTCAAAACTAGTGGTATCATGTTTAATACTACCTTGTCAAAATTTTTATTCATGTAGTATGGCCAATTGTCCAGCATATCCAACCATTTTTTCTCTCTAGTTCGTATGACGTTTAATGGGAGATAAGTAACACTGAAACAGAAAAATCACCGAAAAACTAATGACCATAGGAAATATCCAAGAATTAAATTTATGTATTTTCGGCATAGAATCAGAATGACTATAAGCGATATGACAAGAGGTAAAAACTAATTTTTTACCTGTTATAGTATTCTCCATCGGAATGTTGCTTAATAAACCCAAACCTATCCGTTTGTTGATAGAGTTCAAACTTAATTCCACCGTTTTCAACGTGTTGTGATGACTGGTTTAGGTTATTTGGTTCTTTTCCATTAATACTTCCCTCTTTAGATTGATCGGCATCGACGTCTGTCGCTTCATATTTCATGATAATTTTCCTGACGATATTATACTATGAATTGACGTAAAACATGCTCGTTTGCTATAAACAGAGAAATCGTGATTACCGAATGACGCATATTACATACTAACAGACCATGTCCGGAGCTAGGGTTGTTCGCCGGTGGGAGCATGCAAATTTTTCGGTACTTGTAATGCACTTTAACAACCCGTGAATTTTTTTCTGTTTTTAACGTGTAAAGCCCCTGCTATACTTCGCCAGTTGGCGCCGGGAGATTCTGGTACCGGCCGGCGGCGACTACATGATGTTTGCTGCTTTACTTCAACCCTAACCTGTAGCTAGGAATTTTTTCAGGGGGACACACATTTTTTTCGCTCAATTTATTGTAGAATTGGCTTTTTTGACTTGACGTTTTCTTGAAAAAAAATCTCTGATTTTTTAAACTTGAAACATTTTGGGTGGAAACCACGTTCCCCACCCCCTTGCTTACAGGCCTGTTTCAACAGGTTCTTTCCGGCAAGTGGAACAATGAGAATGAACTCTACTTTCTATAATTTTTGTGATTATTATTTATTATTTCGATTGATGCAAAAATTGATAATTTTTGGATTTTGAAAATGTCTAAAATCAAGGAAATTTAATGTTTGACCAGCCAAAAAATTTGTGCCAATTGGCACAAACGCTCAGAATTTTTTGTGCTATTCCAAATTTTTTTGTGCCAAAAACCATGTTTTGGCACCAAAAAAACACTGCCCTGGGGTAGAACTGTGTAGAGAAGTGAAATTTGTATCGTTATCCATTACAGTGGAACTGAGCATAATGTGTCCTTATGGATGAATTTATAAACTTGCCTACAAACCATGAAGAAATTATAGCGTCCGGTAGAATAGCATTCTTCATGTTCTAATTATCATTTCTAGCGCGCGTCATTGATACAGATGCGAATTTCCCCAAGAACAAACATTTGACTTTGTCCTCGATCTTCCATCTTTATTTACTGTTATGAATTATTAGTTCAGTCGTTTTTATTGTCAGATTGGCTAATCTTGGTCACTGCTTTTTCTCGTGCCTGCCTAATAGGGATGCAACGGGTACCCGTACCCGAACCCTAACCCGAATATCGGGTACCCGAGCTATTTTCAACCCGAATGAAACGCTTCTCAGATCAGACATACCTTTAAGAGGTCCGACCAGTTGGGGGCATAAGCACCGTTTTTTTTCCTCGAAGATTTTTTCCACATGAGAACCGGACCCAAAATTTTTTTCCTAATTTTCCACAAATTTTCCTCATTGTAAAAAACGCTTATAATGTGGCTACAGATGCTTTTTTATGCATTATAGGAGCACACCCAAGCATTTTGTTGTATTTGGAGTCAGAAACCTGCAAAAATAAGGAAAAAACTGAGAAAATTCTGGTTATGTTAATTAAAAATGAGCTCATGAAGAATATATTGGTGTTCTACAGGAGCAGATGAAGCACGTTAACAATAGAGTTCTCAGGAATTTATCCGCTCTATTGACATTTCGGTGGTTCCGATTAGAATCATCTAATTTTATTTAGCTCTTGGTCTGGCGCAGACAGGGTTGGCAAAAACCAAACTTTTGAAATTTCGACTTTCTGGTTTTTTGGTTTTTTTGGTTTTTCTATGGTTTTTTAGTGGTTTTTTTCTGGTTTAATTCTTTGGAATGTTTGATACATCAAAATAACTATGTAAAAAACTGCTAGAAGCTCCCTGTATCATCTAAGACTAGTTAGGGAGCCTTAAAATGGCAGCTAGAAGTATTAATCTTATCGGAAGTGTCATTATTTTATGCTATAGGAAATCCTCATTATAGCAATAGAAATACAGTAATAGTGAGCACATAAGAATGAATGAATGAAGAAGAAAAAAAATTTATTTTTCGAACGAAGAGAAAAGAACAAAAACACATGTTAGTCTAGAAAAAGAATCATCAAGATTATTGGTTATTAATGCAGTACAAAATAAGAGCGATGTGAAAATGTTAGCATATTGAAAAATAAAAAAAAATACAGTGAGTGAGTGAAAGACAATATGAATTAATTTGCATACGGAGACATGCAGGTACAAAAGTACACTTACGCGCGCCCCGAACCAAAAGGAGAAATCAACAGAAATGAAGAGAAAAAAAAATCATATTATATTAATGTCCTCGTATAAATTTTGAAAAATTGATATCTTTAAGTTTTCGAGAAAAAGATTCTACTGAGGTTGCTTTTGTGATCAGGTAATGAGTTCCATGTATGAACAACTCATTTAGCAAAGCTATATTTGTCAATGTCAAGATGAGAATTGCCTATGTTGAGTTTAAATGAGTTTCTGGCTCTAGTAGGATTTGTACAGAAGGAAAAATAATTTTCGACTGGTAGAATAGATTTTCGGATGATGGAGTAGGTCATAATTAGATCAAAATGAATGCGTCTAGTCTCTAATCTGATAAGATTCATATCAGTTAATCTTTGATCATAAGATAATGATTTGTCAGTACTAGCCCATTTAGTGAATCGCCTCTGAACTTTTTCAACTGCCACAATATCTTTAATAAGATATGGATTCCATACTATTGTACTGTATTCTAGAATAGGACGTACATATGTGGTGAATGCTTTCGCTAAGAGGAATTTATCTTTCGAAAAAAAACTTCTTATAATCAAGCCACAGACTCGCATAGCTTTATTCACTATAAAGTTACAATGGGCACCAGAAGAAAGGTTGTCGGAAACAAAGACCCCAAGATCTTTAATAGCCGATTCGGAGTCAGGAACAGAAGCCTCATTTAGATAGTAAGGATTTTTTGGGTTGTTTTTACCAATGTGAAGTATCGAACATTTTTCACTAGAAATAAATAGCTGCCACAATGCAGCCCAATTACTTAAGTGGAGTAAATCGAGTTGAAGTACTTCTTTTTCAAAAGCCAGGTTGAAAATCTTTACATCGTCAGCAAAAAGGAATACCTTGCTATTAGACCTATGATCAGTAATATCCTTAATAAAAATTTGAAATAATGTAGGTCCAAGGACACTGCCTTGAGGGACACCACTGATTACAGATTTGATCTTTGATAAGGAGTCATTCAGCTTAATGCATTGTGTTCTACCTGCCAAGAAAGCTTGAAGCCATCTCAGCATAGTACCTCTTATACCATAGGCATCAAGTTTAATGAACAACTTACTATGAGACACCGAGTCGAAGGCTTTTGAAAAGTCAATATATGCAACATTGATAGTTTGCTTATTATCAATTCCCTTAGTCCAAAGATTAGTACATTCTAGTAATTGATGCGTGCAAGATTTTCCTTTCCGAAAACCAAATTGGTAGTCACTTAATAAGCCATTAGTTTGTAAATGAGTTTGTATGTTTTTATTTATAATAGATTCCATTGCTTTACAGGTTAGGCAACAAAGCGAGATTGGTCGATAATTTTTTGCTAGAGAAATATCGCCTTTCTTGCGAATCGGGATAACGTTAGCATGTTTCCATAATTTTGGCAAGGACCCTGTGTGATAAGAAACTTCAAATATAGTACTGAGAGGTTTATTGAGAACATGCTTGAGTTTCTTAAGAAAAAAAGCACATAACCCATCAGGTCCTAGAGCAAGAGATGGTTCAAGTTTACCAAGGACTTCCAGAACAACTTCATCACTAAAAGTTACTAATCCAGTTTGGTTGTTACATCTGGGGGGAAATAAGGGTTTAGTTCCATTATCATAAGAATGAATGAATTTATTACTTGCATTAGAAAAAATAAACAACAATGACAGTCAATGGAAATAAATATAATTTGAGCGGCGATTACAAGAACAGAAAAAAATACAAAATTGTTTAGTAAACAAAATGCGAAAAAAACCATATTAAAATTGTGACGATATTCGAAAAATAATTACAGTAAATCACGCTGCAAGTAATAGGGAGCGCAGGTTACTCTGCGTAACAGAACTAATGCGCCCCCCCCCCAAGATACCTTGAAAAATCTATTTTTGACACCATAGTTTTAAAGGCCTGTAGATTGGAAGAACTAATAACATCATTTGGGATGTTGTTCCATATGTTGACATATCTGTTGGAGAAATCATAAAGCCTTGCATTTGTTTTAGCTTTACCAGTAATCGGTTTGTAGTCATTTTTACAGCGAGTACAGTCAGAACTGCTGCTAATGAAAAAATCTGATGGTTTAAGGCAGGATTGGTTCTTAAAGATTTGAACATGAGATTTAATGCAGATAACAGTCGACGAACTTCTAGGCGTTCTATATCCAACTTTGATAAGCGCTGGTCATAGGAAAGTTCACACTTGAAACCAAAAATTCGCTTAGTAAACCTCCTCTGAACATTTTCAACTAAGTCGATATCAGAAGCATAATAGGGATTCCAAACAGTGGAACAATACTGTAATATTGGTCTAACTTAAACTGTAAAAGCACAGATAAGATTAGAGGTGTTACGAGAAGTAAATATTTTGATTATCAAATAGCTCCATTGGTAAGCCTTTTTAATTATATGATTGAGGTGATCCCTGAAATTTAAATTTTGGGAGATAAGTATACCAAGATCTCTAACGTATGGATTGTTGCTGGGAATAACAGAATTACCCATTGTGTAATTGTATTTTGGATTTGAAGAACCCAAATATAGAACAGTACTTTTTTCAGCAGAAATTTCTAATTGCCATTTTTTGGACCAACCAAAAATTTGATCAAGATCATCTTGGAGGATATGTTTGTTTCTGGAACAATTAAAGATCTTAACATCATCAGCAAAAAGATAGATATCAGATTTTAGATTGTCAGGGAGATCATTGATGAATAACAAGAAAAGTATAGGACCCAGAACAGTACCCTGAGGAACACCACTAGAGACGGGAGCAAACTGAGAAGTGACATTATTGATACAGACTCTCTGGGTCCGAGTTGAGAGGAAATCTAAGATCCACTTTTCAAGAAAGCCTGAGATACCATAGGTTTTCAATGTAAGCATCAATTTTTTGTGAGAAACGGAATCAAAGGCTTTCTTGAAATCAATGTAAATTGTGTCGATTGGCAAGCCTGAATCGATGTGTTTGGTCCATACATTTTTGCATTGAAGTAATTGTGTTTCACAAGATTTTGTTGGGAGGAAACCAAACTGGCATGGAGTTAAGAGAGAATTATTTATCAGATAAAACATGATAGAGGAGTTAATGATACTTTCCATAATCTTGCAAGGGACACTGCACAAAGAGATAGGCCGATAGTTGGAAGGAAGGGCAGGGTCGCTTTTTTTGAATACAGGAACAATGTTGGCCTTTTTCCACAATAAGGGGAGTGATCCAGTTCTGAAAGAAACTTCAAGAATATGTGAGAGTGGTTCAGCCAAACAGGCAGAAAGTTTCTTCAGGAAATAGGCACACAAACCATCCAGGCCTAGAGCTAGAGAGGGTTTTAATTTTCTGAGTGCTATACCAACCGAGTCTACTGTGAATGAAACCAAAGAAATTTTGGAAGGTGTTCTGGAGAGGATATTAAGAGTGGAGTCATCATCATGAGTAAAAACTGAACTAAAATATTCATTGAAAAGTGTACACTTTTGAAGATCATCAAGAATGATAGTGTCACTGTTACTTACAAAGGGGGGATAGTTTTCTTTGATTGAATTTTAGAGTTGACGAATTTGAAAAATGATTTGGGGTCAGATTTTTTGATCAGATTTTGCTCAACATCCACCTGATGAGAAAGCATCAGTGTTTTTAAACACTTACAATGAATTTGGTACTTTGACTTGTTAGTAGGTAATTTTGTTTTTTTAAACCTTTCCCAAAGTCTTAGTTTTTTGGTGAGAGATTTCCGAATGTTGTTTGGATAACATGTTTTAAACTTTTTTGGTTTAAAAACAGGGACAAAGTTGTTTATAGCACGGTTTAAAATTTCCAAAAAAACCTTGTACATGTCTTTAGCATTGGCACATGTAAAAAATAAGTCCGGCCAAGATGTTTGGGATAATAAATCTGAAATAGCCACATAATCAGCCCTGTACAAGTTTCGAGTTCTAGCATGGGGAAAGTTTCGAGTTCTAGCATGGGGAAAGATAGGTAACTTTTGCCAGATTAAAGAGAAATTAACACTGGCGTGGTGTAGAAAAAGGAGGAGAAATAAAAACATTGGATATTGATTCATCACCAAAAACTAAATCAAGAACATGATTACCAAGAGTTGGTTGTGATACAAGTTGCTGAAGGCCTATACTGGAGAAACACTCAAAAAACATTGTGTAAGCGGCTTCATTTGGGTATGTAGACAGGTGCCAGTTAAAATTGGGCAAATTGAAGTCACCGGTGAGAGTAATGGGATATCTAGCTCTGGTTGTCCAGTCTAAAAGAATGCATAATTTATTACATAGATCTAGGTTGTAATCAGGGGGTCTATAAACTAAGACAAGGCGATGATAAAGGCCAGCAATAATGAGATCTAGAACTAAAGTCTCTGGGACATTGATATTTGGAGGTACCCTAGTGAGAGTTACACATAGGCTTTTTTTACAAAAATAGCAACACCACCACCTCTTTTATGGAGCCTGTCCTTACCAAAGATGCTGTAGGAACCAGTGTTAGACAATAAACCATCAGAAATATCACTGTGTAGCCAAGTTTCTGTGCAAAAAATGATGTCATGTTAATACGTGTTAAGGAATAAGTTAAATTCTTCCAATTTACAGACCAGACTTCTGACATTAAATAAAATACACTCTTTAGACGACTACTATCTGGGGGGTTTTTTACCTAAAATGTGTTAGGCCCGTTACGTGACCTCTGCATTTGCGTACCAATACAATTTTTGCGAAGGAACCATTAGTGTTGAACATAAGAAAAGTAAAAATGGAACTGAGCATGCGATATGTACGGGGCGAATTCAAGGAAGAGAAGAAAAATTACAAATAAAGAGAAATATACAATACACAATGTAAGTAATCAAAATTCAAAAGAAATCAACTACAGAATTGTATCAATGCATCACATATATACATATGCACAGAAAAGTTGAAATGACACAATACCGTTTTCGATAAGAGGGTTTTAAATTTTTTAAAGAGGGTTTTAAACTACATATGTTATCAATATTACGAATATAGTTGAAGGTCACACATAGACATTTCAGATCATACATGTAACGGAGCTCCGAGGTCTGGGGGGGGGGGTTGGAGCACTTTTTTGCGGCCGGGGGTCAGTAATTCACAAAATTTTGGGGGGAGGGGTCCCTGAAGGAAAAAAAATTCGATTTTTTCCATGAAAATGTCCGAAAAATGGTTTAAAAAGTAGTAATTTTTGTCTAAAAAATGATAAAATATGTACTTATGGCGCGAAGCGCCAAGAAAATTGACGTTTTTGACCATTTTTTGTTCAAAAATTGACATTTTTCATGGAAAAAATGACATTTTTCAGTATTTTTCCGACTAAAACTGTGGGGGTCCCTAGGGCTACCATATGGCTAGCCATAGGATTAAAAAATCCTGGGGGGGGTCGCCCAATGGCTAGCCATATGGTCGACGATTTCTGGGGGGGGGGGTTCCCATAGCACTCCCCCCCCCCCAATTACATGTATGTTTCAGATGTTTCCAAATTTTTGCTTTTCAAACCTGTCTGCGAGCTATAACTACAGCAAATGGGTCTTATTATATATACTATTCTCGCTTGCATGATAGATATACATATTTTTGCGCAATTTTTTCTACTTAGTAGCGACGTCAAGTCACATAAAAATGAGCCACTCAAAAGCTCTTCTCTTTGTTAACCTACAGTATGCTTAACTGATCTGTATAAAATTTTATTTTTGTTGTCTCATTTATATTTTGAAATTTCGAGCTAAGAAAATTGAAAAGCTTACCGTTACAATAAATTCAGGATATTAAACTTCATCATATTTTATAACATTTTGATGATGATATGGATCAATGGATGTCACCCCGTATGGTCAAAGTACACTCCAGGAAAGATTTAGCATCTACTTTTTTGTGAGCAAATTATAGCAAAGTTGTCTCATGTACTAAATGTGCGCTTGCAAGATGGATGCAAAGGATATCGATTGATTTATATTACATCTTTTGAGTACGAAATTTATCATAAAAATACGACTTTTTTCTACTTTGTAGTGAAGTCAATTCAACTAATTTAATTGTTTTGTTGATTTAGATAGACACCTATACATGCCTAGAAGATCGACTAATGTGAAAAAACAGTTTCCCAATGATTTTGGGGAAAAAAACAAAAAACCAGAGATTTTCCAATTTTTTTGTTTTTTTTTTAAACCAAAAAAACCAACGCCTCGCCAACCCTGGGCGCAGAGCACCGAAATTTTTTTTGGATTTTCACTTTCTAAAACGCTGGAAAATGAACCTTCACAACGATGAGAAATAAATTAAAATCAAACTGATGAACTGTAATTTGTTCCCCATTCCGGCGCCAGGCGCCGGAAAAATTTTCGGGTTTTATATTCTAAAATGCTGGAAAATAAATCTCTTCAACAGATTTTCATGAACAGAAGTTCTAAAATCGCAGTCTAGAATGATGTCTTCAATTTCCCTCTTCAATAAACGCAAAAGTTTAGGTTGCTAACGTTTAAAAAATTCCAAGCATCGAGAGAAAAAATTGAGAGAATTGATGAAAAATCTCACATTTGGGCGACATAATGGACTGTAACGATTAGAAAAGGAAACGAGCTAGCTACCTTGATTGATGAAAACTGTTGAGCATTAATTAGTAAGTCGAAGTAGATATGCTTACGGCCGCGCCTGATAGAAAATAGTCAAGATTATACCCATGACTGGCGCGAAGCGCCGGAAAATTTTGAGATTTTGACCCTTTTAAGTCCATCAAAACGCATCTTTTCGTTTTTGAATTCCCCAAAATTTTTTCCTCAATGAGAACCATGCCCAAAATTTTTTTTCTTATTTCGAAATTTTTTTCCTCAAAACACCCCATTTGAGGGAAAAACGGTGCCTGTAAGAGGTCCGACCAGTTGGGGGGGGGGGTAAATCCGAAATTTGGGGAGGCCACCTAGAAATGATATCAATATATTGAATAATTTAGCCAGATTAGTAGAAACCCTTGTATTGGATAATAATAGATATATTATCTTGGGTGACTTCAATTTGCCGTTGCTGAAAAATTATGACTACCAAGACAAAATGGACCATCTCTCTAAAGTCATCAATAATAGTTTCTTGATTTCGGGATTTGAACAATTAGTGTTAGACCCTACTCAAGGAGAAAATTTTCTTGATCTGGTGTTCTGTAATCATCCAAACTTGATACGCAATGTTACTGTTGTGGAAAACTTTTCTACCAGTGATCACAATATGGTTAAATTTGATATTCTTCAGAGACTAAAGCACGAGTCAAGGTTTATAATGTTCAACCTTACGATTTTATCCATGCTGACTATCAATCTCTCGAGATCATACTAGCAAAGGTGGATTGGAATATTCTTTTCAATAATTGCATTGCCCCCAATCATTTTTATCAAGTTTTCCTAGGAGTTTTAGCAGGTTTTATTGATGAATTTGTACCAAGAAGAAAGGACCAGGTGAAACGGGAAAAGCTACCTTTATTTTTTAGAAGACTAAAAAAGAGAAAACGTAAATTGTGGACTATAAACAGAAATACGGAAAACAAGAACAGGTTGAAGTTAATTTCAAAGAAACTTAAAAACGAAATGAATATCCATTATGCTAAGAAAGAAGAAACTGTTGAAATCCCCCTCCTTTAAAAAGTTTTATGAATTCCTCAACAGCAAAACTGTAAAGCGAGAAATAATCCCTACATTGCATTATCATAATATTGTAGTTTGTAGTGACTTCGACAAATGTGATATTTTCAACAAATATTTTGCAACTGTCTTCACTGTTGATGATGGAAAAAGTCCTCCTTTTCGTGGTAAAGGATTTGAATATCTCAAGTCAGTTAGATTTGATTTCATGAAAGTTTTGTTGGCACTGAAAAATCTAAAACCCACATTTTCCCTTGGACCTGATGATCTGTGCGCCTACTTTCTGAAAAAATTACACCTTGTTCTTGCTGAACCTCTTAGTATTATCTTTGAGGTTTCTTATAGGACTGGCACATTACCTGATTTATGGAAAACATCATACATTGTCCCAATCTTCAAAAAAGGGGACCATGGCCAAGTTGAAAACTACAGGCCCATATCACTTTGTTGTGTACCATGCGAAATCATTGAAGGAATAATTAATAAGGATATTGTAGGTCATCTTGACAGATATGCCTTATTCATTAGTAGGCAGTTTGGATTCAGAAAGAATAAATCATGTGTCTTACAACTTCTTGAATGTAAAACTAAGTGGGTTAAGAAGTTGGATGATCAAGTCCCTGTTGATGTTGTATACATTGATTTTAAGAAAGCATTTGATACTGTCTCACATTCAATGCTCTTACAAAAACTAAAAGGATATAAAATTGATAAATTCACAATGAATTGGATTGGTGACTTCCTTACAAATAGAACTCAATGTGTAAAACTAAGTAATACCATTTCTGCTCCAACTCCAATAATTAGTGGTGTTCCTCAAGGAAGTGTGTTAGGTCCAACATTGTTCCTGATATTTATAAATTATCTGAGTGATATAATTAGAAGTGATCTCTATCTATTTGTAGATGATGCTAAAATTTTTAATGATGCATGTAATGCAGTATTAATCCAGGAAGATTTAAACAGTTTCTATAATTGATCTAAGGAATGGCAACTTAGTATGTCATTGCCTAAATGTGCAGTCTTACATTTGGGGAAAAATAATCCATCAAATCAATACAAAATTGGTGAATGTGATCTTGATGCTGTCACTGAAATGAAAGATCTTGGTGTTTATGTTGATGGAAAACTCAGTTTTGTTCTGCACTGTGATTGCATGATCAAGAAGGGTTCTAGGGTATCAAATCTAATTTTCAAATGTTTCAACTCAAATATAAATGAATTAAAAATCAGGGCTTTTAAAACTTATGTTCGCCCAATCCTTGAGTATGGTAGTCCTATTTGGAATCCTTCTCTAATGGGTGAAATACAAAGGGTAGAGAAAGTTCAGAGGTGGTTCACAAAACGATTATATGGCTTTAACTCTAGGAATTATCAAGAAAGATTGAAATCCGCTAGTCTGCATTCTCTTGAATTTAGGAGAACCATAACTGATTTACGCTATGTTTATTCTATAATCTGTAACAGCATTTTGGACTCAAATAATTTTTTGTATACAATAATTTTAATTATCGTATTAACAACCCTATAAATTATATAAGACGAAATTTCGTACACGATTACTCGAAAAAGATTTTTGTAATGGATATATTGATACGTGGAATATGTTACTTAGTCATGTTACATCCACTGTTTTTTTTAGCGACACACCCATTAGCAGTGCCGCTAATGGCAGTTTGACTCCATTAGCGCAAAAAATTTGATTAGCGCGCACTAACTTATTTCTTTTTACAATAGTGATCAAGTTATTAGTGATTGTACTAAGCATTATTGAGAAATGTGTTATTGTAAACGTATATTTCGACAGCCTTCTTTAAAACGTTCCTACCTATATTCACAGGGTCGTAAGCGAGAAAAAAATTTTTCGGCGCCAAGCGCCGGGAAAATTTTCAGGTTTTTACATTCTGAAAGGCTGGAAAATGAATCTTCATAACAATGAAAATAAATAGGAATGAAACTAATGCATCGTAATACCTTTCTTATCCCGGCGCTCTGCGCCGAGAAAATTTTCGGATTTTTGTGTTGCAAAATGCTGGAAAATGTATGTTCCCAACAATTTTTCCTGGATAGAAGCTCTAAATTTACAGTCTTGTTATGATGTTTTTATCGTCTTTCAATCGCAGATTGGGAAGGTTCACGTTTCAAAACCTTGGAAAACTCCAAACGAAGCGAGAGAATAACATTCTGAGAAGTGATTAAAAATCTCAATTATCAGCAAATTATTGACTCTTGACTAAAGTAGTAAAAAAGAGATGAAGTAATTCAATTGATAGAAACTGATGAAGGTTAATTAGTAAGTGGAAGTAGATATGCTAACGGCCGCGTTTGATAGAAAGCAATGACTGTTCGACCGGCGGAAAATTTTGAGGTTTTGACCTTCTGAAATTCACCAAAATGAATCTTTTCGGTTTTGAAGTGAAAAAAAATATTTTCTTATGAAAAAAATGCCCAAAGCTTTTTCATTATTTCGAAATATTATTCTCTAAACGATCGCATTGCGGAGAAAAACAGGGCTTCAAACGACACGAGAGAAAAAAATTGTAAAGATTGATGGAAAATCTCATTAATCGGCAAAATGTTTTCTTGTAACTAATCGAAAAGAGATGAAGTACCATTCAGTTGAATGAAACTGCTGAATGTAAGTAGTAAGTGGAAGAAGATATGCTAATGGCCATGTCGGATAAAAAACAATGACTGTTATACTCACTGACCGGCGCGAGGCGCCAGAAAATTTTGAGATTTTTCTCTGTGAGAGACACTAAATCAACGACAAAGTCCCAACGGCCTTGTATATTCATCATTGTAAATTCTGAAACAAAAGATCGGTCATTAGCGCGGAGCGCTAATGACCAAAAATTTTCATTAGCGCGGCTCATGTTTTATTAGCTCTGCGCTAAAAAAACAGTGGTTACATCTGTTGTTAATGTTCATGTATTTAAAAAACGACGGATTGCGTTTTTGAGCTTATATCCGCGCGATACTAATCGCCTCTAAGCTCGTGATAATATTTTTTTCTTTATTCTTTTCTGAACTTATTTTTTCTAATGACGAATAAATTATTTGATTTGAAATTATTTATTGAATTACCCGAATAATTTTGGGATCAATACCCGAACCCGAACAAATCGAAATTCACTACCCGTTGCATCCCTACTGCCTAATAGCATACCTGTAATTGGGGTGGGGAGTTGGGGGGAGCGCCTAACTTGGCCCACCCTATATTCAACCCCCCAAACTTGAAAAAATTTGGGAAAAAGTGTCGTTTTTGTGAAAATTTTCGACTTTTTCGACCACCCCCCCCCCCGCCCAACTGGTCGGCGGCACAATTTTTTTCCTCAATCGACGCTTTTTGAGGAACTTTTTTTGAAATTGAAGAAAATTTTTTTGTGCTTAGGCACCATTTTGAGGAAAAAAATTTTGATGGTTTCCTGTCTGGAGATGCATTTTACGCGTTATAAAACCGAAAATGGTCGAAATTTTCCGGCGCACCGCACTATTTAATACTTTTTCTTCTTATTCCAATGCGCGATTAGAAAATTTCATTCCAGCTAATGCTTACATACCTGTAATTGGGGGGGGGGGTTGGGGAACCCCCCCCCCCCAACTTGGCCAACCATATACCCAACCCCCCAGTTTGGAAAAAATTAAAAAAATTGGGAAAAAAAGTGTATGTTTTTGGTCTTTTTTGGGGAAAATTTGGACTTTTTTCGACCCTCTCCCCCAAAATTTCGGATTTACCCCTCCCCCCCAACTGGTCGGACCTCTTACAGGTATGAATGCTTGTAGCTTTCAACTATCAATATATTATGAATAAATGTTTGATCCTGTGTCGTTTTTTCTGAGAATTTGACGAAAAGCAAGATTTTTCTCGGTTTATTTTCGCAAAGTCTTTTTGCGGTCTTCAAAAAGATTTTGACTTTTGCGTGATTAAAACTTTTTGAGTCTAAGCTGGAATTCTTGCTGGTTGAAGAATCAAATTCCCTAGTTTTTGAATTGTAGTCTGCCCGACTGAAAATTCATTGAATATGAATTCACTGAAAAATTAAACCTTCTGTCTAGGAAATAAAAGTTGTAAAATTTTTGGCACTAGGCGCCGAACAAGTTACTCATACGAATCTTTCCATTTTCTCTTCAAAACTCAAAAAATTTGGTTTCAAAAGCCTGAAACGGACGCGAATCGGATGAAATAGAAACAATCAGCTTTTGGTATTTTTTCCGATAAAATTAAGCTAATTTATTGATTTTAGAGTGAACAACCAAAAATTTATCTGTGCAACCAAAATTTTTCTTCAAGTTGCACATTGGAACCTGGCTTTTGCAGAAAAAAAGCCCTGTGGTTCAGTTCATACCTTTGTGTCAGATTGTCAGCTATTCAGAATCAGTTTTAAAATTATATTTTTCATTGTTATCTATTTATCAAAGTTTACTGTTTGATTTGCTTGTTATGTCGAAATTAGGTTGTTTTATGTCGTCAAAGATATATAAGATATAAAGGTTATGCTTTCGAATTATTCTCTTGCTCATGTAAACTCACTTAAATATTCATCTACAAACAGGTCATAGCTCGAGTCTTTTTGCAAAAAATGTCGGTTTATTGGCGGAATAAGATGAAAGTTAATGAGAAACGTTCAAAAATCACATCAGAAATGATTTTGAGCGATTTTTAAGCAAGGAAACTAAAAAAATTGATTTTTCCTCATAGGAAAAATTTTTTGGGGTTTTTCCTCAAATGGGGCAAAAAGTTCTGAGCAAAAAAAAGACTAGTCGGCGGACGGATGCTCGGATGTCCTACAGGTATGCTTAATAGTGATGTTCGTCGGATATAAGGATGATCGCATATCCCTACATATATCTTGATGTTTGGATCTAATAGGAAGGTGTTCGGTCGACCTACTTTTGAACAGAAAATTATTTCTCGAAAATTATCTGGCTTAGGCTTAGGCCCAGGCTTACGCTTAGGCTTGGGTTTAGGCTTAGATTTAGACTTAGGCTTAGGCTTGGACTCATACCTGTAAGAGGTCCGACCAGTTGGAGGGGGGGTCGAAAAAAGTCGAAATTTTTTCCAAAAAAGGCCAAAAGACATACACTTTTTTGCAAATTTTTTTAATTTTTTCCAAACTGGGGGGGGTTAGGTATATGGTTGGCCAAGTTGGGTGGTCCCCCCCAAACCCCCCTCCCAGTACAGGTATGCTTGGACTCACGGTCAGGAAGGAGTAGACTACAATTTTTCGACCAATCAAATTGATGACGGATCTCGCTCCGCAATGCTTTGTCTTTTGGACACTTTGAAAAATTGTAAAGCGTGGAAAGTACAACAAAATTTTTTCAAATGCAGTATGGAAAACCAGACGATATATACTCTATTTTCCGGTATGATTCATTTTCAACTTATCATATTCAAGATCGAACTCCTCACAACTACATTTTAAGATGGATGTGCGGGAAACAACATCATAATGAAACCGTATGGTTTGGATGAGACACAATAAACCGATTCGAGTCACTAATCTCCATACATGCACGTCTGGGGTTTTAGGGGTTTTGACCCCTAGCAGATTTTTGCTGACCCCCAGCAGATTTGACTACCCCAGCAATGATTGAGAAGATGATGAAGAAAAATGAGCTAGAGAGAAGAAAAAGTCGTCATAAAAATGGGAATAATGCTGTAGTTCAGCAGTTTTTCTAAACAAAGCATTACTTGATTCCAAAAAAGTAAAATTTAAATTTAAAAAGTGCAGCCTAACCAAATAATTTCACATATGTATCTGACAGGGTTTTTTTGTACATGTGCAAACGGTAGCCGATATTTCATTTGTACAATTTGTACATAGCAAAAATACTTAAAATAAGTAACCTGTGTTCCTCTATGTCATGGCCAAAGACTAATAACCAAATCAGTGTAATTTCCAAATTTTATTTGTAACAAAAAATGCCGTTAATTCATTAAAATTTAGAAAAAAATTGAAATTTTCGAGTTTCAATTCTAATTTACAAGCATTGTGGAACAAATTTTGTAGGATACTATCCAATGGCATAATGATTTTGCATTAGATGATAAATTGATGGTTAAGTAGCTCAAAAAAGACGTCAATCCTTCAGGCGCGAAGCGCCGGAAAAATTTTTTGTGTATTAACATTCGGCGACGCTGGAAAAAATAATTTTCCAAACATTTATTTCAAGAATTACATTCGGATTTAGTGTTCAAAAGTCGTAAATTTTAGAATTTTATCATCTTAAAAATTTTGAAAACAGTAATTTATTCATTAACTCTCATGACCTTGGCCGAAAAGATATGAGTGGAAGAGTAGAAATTTCCGAAGGCTACTTCCATGAAGCTTTCAATCTGATTTTATGCTAAGAAAGGAATGATCACTTTGAAAAGTTTAGAGACTTGATGTATTGATCTTCCTCAAAAAATGTTTCAAGGAAAAACTACGAATCTTCATCAAATATCAAGATAAAATATTGGAGATTACCACTTTAAAAATGAGATAATACGTTTGAGATGATGAAAACTATTATATATTAAATGATATGTGAAGGTAGACATTCTGAAAGTTGCGTCTGAGCTAGGTAATGCATAATAATGATTATTGGAGCTATAACCGGCGCGAAGCGCCGGAAAATTTTGAGATTAACTTCTAAAACGCACCAAAATGCATATTTTCTGTACCTTATCCCCAAAATTTTCTTCCCTAAATGGGAAAGAGCCGTTTGTACATGTACAAATGACTACTCCAATTTCGTTTGCCCCAAAAAATTTTCATTTGCCCCCGGCAAAGAAAAACTTGATATCTGACTAATATAGGGCGAAGAATATGCTGCTTGAATGTTAGAAAACCTTTCTAAGACCTTTCTTTTTGTTATCAAGAATGAAAAAAAATTTGCATTCCACTCCCTGTCCTGGCTGACCCCTAGCAGAATTTCTATGCTGTGCATGTATACTAATCTCTGGAGTAATATTAGTGACTAAGCATCTCTATAATTTAATTTTTGATCCATAGATTAATTTTATAAATAAAAATCTAGATTGAAAAGACGACGACCGCAAGGAAAACGGGCAAAATGCTATTTGTGAAATTTTAACTTGGGTGCTGTAGATTTTAAATCTAAGCGTGATCTAACCAATAAAGTGTTTATTTTTTCCTTTTCATATTTCAGTAGTCAATTGATGTGTCATCACATTTCCTTAACATGGGTATTTGTTTTCAGCTGAAGGACTATTTTATTCATCAGACCCAAATCAGAATTGTGACAATTTCTACGGGTCCCGGTATGCATACCTGTAGTTGGGGGACCCCCCTCCCCCCCCCAACTTGGCCAACCATTTACCCAATCCCCCCCCTCCAGTTTGGAAAAAATTGACAAAAAGTGTATGCTTTTGGCTTTTCTTGGGGAAAATTTCGACTTTTGTCGACCACCCCCCCCCCCCAAAAAAAATTTCGGATTTACCCCCCCCCCCCCCTATCTGGTCGGACTTCTTACAAGTATGCGGGTATGGGTCCAAAATTTTGATACAGGTAAACGCGAAGCGTTTAAAAAACACATCAGAAATGATTTTGAACGATTTTAAGCAATAAACTGAAAAATGATTTTTCCTCACGAGGAAAACATTTTTGGGGCTTTTCCTCAAATGGAGCAAAAAGTTTTTGGAAAAAATAAACACTGTCCCTAAATGGTCGGACCTTCTACAGGTATGGTTCCTTTTGTGTCAAAACATGGTTTTTGACACAAAAAAGGCGGAATATTTTTTAGCAACGAAGTCCAAAACTCTTTAAAATGAATATTTTTCGACAGCGAGCTCATCACCCGCAATGATCAATGCAGATAAGAAAAATCTGCGGAGAGAAAGTTCAAGCAAAATTATGTCAGATTTTTAGTAGTGAAAAATATGCAGATTGTGGTACTTATGAACTTTAGCGACCCCTGAATTTTCCACAAGGTTTCTAGGGTGTAAAGTACCTATACGACGACATGATGACTGGTTTTCAACCGGTCTTCATGTCGTCGTAACCTCAATTGTCAACAGCTACTCCCCTCCTTCAGCCGGCCGAAAATCTATGGAAAATGCTGATGTTTTGCTCGAAAATGATTTTTTTGAACAAAAATTTTTCATAAAGGAAAAATTTTTCGGCGCTGCGCTCAGTGTCACTTCTAAAGCGAAAAATCAGTGATAACGAGCGCGTTTTCTCGGTCGAAAAAAGGCATTTCTAAGCACGGTATTCCCTCTCCTCAAAAATGGCTTTTGTCGTAAACCCAACTAGTCGAACCTCTCACAAGTATGGGTTAATGGCACCGGTTTTCGGTTACACACAAACAAATTTTGTGTCAAGCAAACATATGTTTTTCAGATCTCTGAATAATGGATCCAATGAAAGGTTTATCAGACAATTTCGCTCAGCAAATCAATTTAGGAAGTGGTAGTAGCGAAACATCGGCTAATTCTAGCATTCCAACATCGGCTTTTTCCGGTAATATTTTTTCGGGCGCCAGCACTAGCTACCGTAACGTCCCTACGCCCAAGAAAACTGATTGGAAACTCGATGCACCAGAATTTGTACCCCGCTCCTCGGCAGCCTTGACTAATGCGGCGGATACTTCTCATGCAACTCATAGTAATGTCGATTTCAGAGCGATTGAAGAAGCAAGTGAGCAGGTTGGGCAATTGGAGCACCTTACTGGTGTAAAGTCTCGGTCAAGTGAGGCATAGTTTATTGTACTGAAGTGTCAAGCTTGGATTGTATCCGGCTCGACATAAAACTTCAAATGCTCTCAAAAAAATCTGTCAAACTATTTTAATTCATATGCTTTTGAGTTTGTATATACATACTCTGAAGTAAATTCTGATGAAAATATGAGATTTTGGTACTGGGTTCTTTCTATAAAATCTAGTCTTTTTAATTTGCGACGAAATTTTTCAATTTCATTTTTCATTCGCTATGCAGCCGCTACTTACACCCTAGTGCTCGAAGAAAATTTAGATTTTACCGACAATATAATCGCCGAATTGCAAAACAATCCCGAAAGTATCGAAAATCTATCATCTCAATTATTAGAATACATTTACGCTAATGTAATCGATTATACGGCTTTGACGACAATATTCAGTCGGTTGTTAGATGCAGCCATTACCGTGCCGAACTTTGCGTTCATATGTGTCAGGTAATTTACGTTTTTGTAGTCCACCTCATGTTCATTTTGATTGTAAAATTTTAAAAACGATTATTTTTAAACATGTCAACAATAATCTTTTTTCAAGCTTTCTGGCTTCCAACCAGAGCGAAAATGTTCATGTTTTTCAGCATTGGTGAGTTTAAAATATATAAATTTCGGCTGTATTTAATTAACCGTTTGCGCGTTGAACTTTGATCACTTGAACTGTCACTTCATTTAGATTTGTGGCCGAATGAAGTTTCTATGAAATAAAAACCAAATTATGGGTGTTTTATTCAAAGACGATGAACTTTTCTATTGTGACTCAACTTTTGGTGATAGAAGAAGTGTTATATATGAGAAATCTTATCCGTTGATTTTGATAAATATTGTTCAGCCGCCTCTTTTTCTACTCATAAGGTCAGATCTTTTCTCTTCGGGTAAGAAATCAAGGATTGTTCAATTCTAAGGCTCATGGTGTGGATAAGCGATAATTTTGACTCGAAAACAGCGACACTGGCGAATTTTCAGCGAGCCGATTGCCGCGATTGCCTAATTGGCGTTCTCGAAGCGGAATTTAAGACTCGCAAAGCAGCCTTAGAAGATAGAAAGGAAAAAGGCGACGAGCTACCGCGAGACGAAGAAACTCAGAGATTGTTCGTTTACGTCAACGCTTTATGTATGTTTTCGACGCTGATGAGTTGTCAAGGTAAATATTATTTTGTTCAGTAATGTGCTAATTTCACGCAATGTCTCACAAATACCGTCGAAAAAGTGAAGTTTTGCGAAAAATAAATAACCGTAAAGTATGCTGATCAGAGATTAGACATTTGTTGCATTGTATGTAGAGTTGGTAAAATTTTCCATATCGTAAACATTATTCACTTTTTATTGTGCATATGACGGTTTTAGCGGATATATTCGAAATTAAATTTTCTGCATAATTCCAGGCAAACCGTACAAAGTATTAGTGTTCGCGATTTACGAAATTTTGAGGAAAATAGTCGAACAACGACTAGATAATTACGTCCGTTTTGGCATACAAACGCTAAAAACGGTCGGCGCTCATTTAGAATCAACGGAAAAATTGGAAAAACAACATGAGAATAGTGAAAGTGAAACGCCTTTAATGGACAAATTGATCGACGTTTTAGAGTGTATAGGTATTAGTTTTCGACACTTATCCACACATGTCTTAATTGTCTAAGGACTTAATTTGAGAGACCAAAATTTGAAAATTTTCATTGGATGCAAAATTATTTCACAAATTTATTTATAATTTTTTCAGTTATTTTTTCGAATAACGCTGAATGGCCAATCCTGGACTGTATTCATAGACCGAAATTTAGAAAAATCGTCTATAGTCTAAAGGCCGGTCTAAATTGATAGATTTTTTTGTCCGAAAAGTTAGCATGTTAGACATGGTCGTTTACCGACATGGAGTTGAAAGGCTTGACGTGAATGTAATATCAGCAATTGATCCACTATTTCTATAATCAAAAAACCTTCCTAGAGCATTCCAATCTTCAAGATCTCACTAGATGTATATACTATTACTACGACTTTTTTGAAATATGGGACAGCACGGGAACTCACCTAAAGAAATTTTCTACCATATCGCGTTTCTTGAGCCGTGAAGCTCTCCTCGTGGTCGAGAAATGTTCAAAATCACTTTCGTTGATTAGCGATTCACGAATATAAAATATTCAAAAATCTTCAAATGTTCCACGCCCGTCTTTCGATTTTTCGATCAGGATTTAAATAATCGATGTGAAAAACAATAATTGGTTATGATAGGCGCGCTCAGGTTTGTTACTTCCAAAATGTGACAAGACAAGACGATCTATAGATTATCCAGAAGTATGTTTTTGTATATTTGAATCTTCATTTCTGACGGAGTGTTGACTACTAATGTAAATGATTTGTTCACTAATAATGTTTATTCTAAAAATTTTTAATGGGCTAAAGGCTGTAGGCTGGTCCACATCTAGACAGGAAAAATTTTGTTAGGAATACATACTTTAGCTTGGTCTATGTAGACCGGTCTATGGGCTTTAGACTTTTGCCTCTTTTGTGAATACGAGCCCTGTTTCAGAGTCATTAAGAATTACTTTTTTCCGAGCCAAAAAAAACATTTTGGTGACTTTAAAGATGTTCTTCATCGGTCAAGCAAGTTTTCTATCTCTTGCTCCCTCGATTTGAGTGTATGTAAAGTTTATTGCGTATTTAAGTTATCGATAACGATTTTCCTGTAATTACATTCTATAGTTCCATCTTTTAGGAACCGAACCTGACAGCCTTTTATCCGACAATACGAAATTTATGATCAGAAATTTACGAGGCGTCAGGCGTCATTGGGCCTACGTCGCGCCCCCGCCGCCCAGCCCAGTTCAACAACAACCGCCCCAAATCTCTTCTACGACGAACTATTACGATGATCAACAATCCTCTCAGTATTTGGCGTCTGATAATATTGGCTTGTAAGTGTTAAGGTTTAAAAAATCAGAAATATTTTAATGCATCGATGGAGTAGTCAATCAAACAGCAGAGCATGGACCTGAGCGACTGTTTTTCTTGTCTTTAGGACAAAGTTTCGTTAGGTTTTGAATTTTAAACTTTCCTTTCATCATACAGACAGCTAATGTGGACAGCACGAAACTGAGTTGCATAATTGTCGAAGATCTTGCGTAACATTTCCGTATCTTAAACCCTCAAAAAATATTTCGCTTTTGTTGCGTACGTATTTTGTAGTGTGTTGCACTAATGGCAACATTTCTTTGCTCCTTGACAGTGCGTAAAATTTCTGCATGACGAAGACTATTCTGAATATCTAAATTTTCATACAGAAATATTCGAAAAATGCAATAATTTAGATGAACTGAAAGTTGTTTACTACTGCTAGGTTAATTTTTTTGTAATATCACCTTCGGAATTTGTGCAGATGTTTTTAGCAGTATTGTGCTTATGTAATTAGAAAAACGATGATTGATCTAGTAGTGCTGCATAGTAGAATAAAACGCCACTACACTGCTATATAAACAAGAAAAAACATCATAAAATGATGTACTCGTATCATGCATGCACAATGTCATGTGCTCAAAGTGATGAAAAATTCTTAAAATAGTACAAGGGCATAGCAAAATTTTGTTTGAGATTGCTCTTTATAAGTAATTTTGTTTCTAAAATAATCTCTCCAAAGCACAAATGGTAGGCTTTAGCTGAAAAACATGTTAATACGGTTATGAACTATAAAGATTCAATTCCAACACTGTTTTTAAGCTTTTATGTATTGAACGTTTAAACTACATATTGTGCTAGTTCCCGACTATCTAAAAAATAATCTGTTTTGTAGAAGGTTGCAAGACAGTATATCAAAAGTTTGAGTAACGAAACATGTGGAGAAAGTAAGACAATAGCAACGACGTTTTTTATGTACGGACATTTGGCACAGGAGGTCAGAAAAATTTGTCACAATGGCACAATTAAGTTTTTTAGATGAAACCTACCGTAAACTGGAATAAATTGTCGCCTAAATACCTGATAATAAAATTTTCAAAGCTTGATTTGGCGCATTGTATATAAGCGGAGATTCTGCCACTCTATTCGGCACAGACGCTCAAATAGTTTTGTCATGTTCAAGTATGACTCATATATCACTCAGATGGTCCACTACGAAAAAATACCCTAGGATATAAGTGTGTTTTAACTTTTGTGGAAACTTAAACTTGGATCAGAATGAATTTTCTGCTCAATGATCGGCAAGAGTAATTCACAAAAATGACCCAATTTTTGATAAAATATTCACGGCGGACGATAAAATTCAAAATGTCTAGAAGAACATTATTTTTTCGATTTTTAGATTGTTAAAATTTTTTGTTCCACTGTTATTCGCCGTTCAAATGATTTTGGTCATTTACGGCTTAATCGATATTAATCGATATAACCGATATTGCACAGTACAAATATATACAGTCCCGTAACTAGGGGGAAATGGGGGTATCCCCCTCAGATGGAATCGAACAAAATGTTTTAGACTGTCTAATAATGCAGCTTCAACCGAAAAGATGCATTTTGGTGAACCTTGGAAGGCCAGAATCTTACAATTTTCCGGCGGTTCGCGCCGGTCATGATTTATAATAATAATTTTTAGGCGCAGCCGTTAGCATATCTGCTTCCACTTACTAATTAACCTTCAACAGTTTCTATCAATTGAATTATCTCATTTTTTTTATTCGTTGAGTCAGTATTTTGCCGAAAACTAAGATTTTTACCCGATCCTTTGAATTTTTTCTCTCGCTGGCTTGAAACATTTTAAACGTTTTCAACGTGAACATTTCCATTTATAAACGATGAATATTGAAGACATCATTCTAGTCTGTAAATTTAGAGCTTCTATTCAGCAATCAATTTACATTTCAATGTTACAGAAATTCATTTTCCATCGTTTTGGAATGCAAAAAACTTTTCCGACGCCAAGCGCCGGAACAATAAATACATGAAGCGTGTGGTTTTCATGTGGAAAAAAATCTTCGAGGGAAAACGGTGTGCAGCGTCGTTACCAGACTAGGTGATAGACGTAAACCGCTTCGTTTAATTTGAATAGATGGTTTTATTCATAGTTAAGTACCAATTCAAAAATTAATTTTGATCATGAGTAGTCTAAATTATCTGTTTTAACAATTTATTTCTCGAGAATTTTCGAATCTAAAGTAGCTTAAATTGATTTATTCTGGAGCTTCGCTCTAGACCCCACCATGAGGCTCTTAGGCGCGTCATTCCGAACCTCTCAGCATGACATTCAGAACATACCTGTAAGACCTCCGACCAGTTGGGGGGGGGGGTAGAAAAAAGTCGAAATTTTTCCTAAAAAAGGCCAAAAAACATACACTTTTTTGCAAATTTTTTTAATTTTTTCCAAACTGGGGGGGGGGGGATTGGATGAATTTGAGTACATGGTTGGCCAAGTTGGGGTGTCCCCTCCCCCCCAAGTACAGGTATGATTCAGAAGCTACGCGACCTCACCTGATCGAGTTTCGTCTGTTTTAAAAAACTTTCGAATTTCCACCCCCCTCCTGAAAAAATTCCTGGGTACGATATATAAACAGGCTTGTAGGGATGACCCCCCGCAATGTTTCATGGTTTCTTTCTCTAACAAAAAGTCAAGTCAGAAATGCCTATTTTATAGCAAATTAAGTGAAAAAATTCTAACCCCCCCCCCCCCCCGGAAAATAATTCCTAGCTATAGGCCTGCATGTGGCGCTAATGAAGTAGGGCCTGCCCTAAAGAAAATTTTAGTCGCGCTAAGAAGAATGAATACAAACTAAGAAAAATGGCTGCACTAATGGGTATACAGCTAAAAACAATTGAACTAAAAAAACACACATGTAGCAGGACCTCGACGTCTGGGGCGGGGTCAGGCGACTCTTTTGGGGCCTGGGGTCGCTGATTCCCCAAAATTTTAGGGGAGGGATATCTGAGGGGGAAAATTCAATTTTTTCACCGAACCGCAAAACGGTTTAAAAAATATTAATTTTTGTTTAAAAAACCGTAAAAATGTATTCCTGGCGCGAGGCATCAGGAAAATTGACCTTTTTAACCCTCTTTGTTCAAAAATGTACTTTTTTCATCAGTATTTTTTCGACCAAAAGTATGGGAAGCCATAAGATTGGAAAATCCTGGGGGTGGATCGCCTAATAGCTAGCCATATGACCGACGATTTCTGTTGGGTTCCTATAGCAGTTCTCCTCCAATTATGTGTATGTGTACATATATTAAACATTGATGTCTTAACTTAAATTCCCTAGGATTTTCTTTAGACTTAATTAACACCTAACCTGTTAGCGAGTACATAATTTATCATTGAATTCATTGTTTTCTTCTTTTTTTAATATACACGGAATTCAAATCGTAACTTCAAGAAAAATTTATTTACCTTGTTTCTCGTTGTTTATAGAATTTCTTAAAAATTTCAATAAGATTAATTGAAAGCTAACCAGACTAGAAAACCACCAGTAATAAAGCGCAACACGCAACCTTTAGGAACCTAAAGGGATGCACAGTTTTTTTAGCTGTCTACATCATGTTCATTGTTAATTTTCGAATGACGGTGAAAAAAGAACTACGAATCACAGACTTTATTGCTTTGACGACAGACACGTTTTTGGAAAACTTTTGCTTGTTGCGAATGCAAACTGTTTCATGCATAGGGCCTTTCTTTTATGTATGGTCACTCACATTCATCGTTTTCTTCAGAAGCCAAAACAACAGTAGCACCGACTTGGCAGCTTGCGGTGGCTATTTGGATATTTCGAATTCCAGTTTACCGCCTTCGGCCTATCTACACTACGTCGATGACAATTTCGCCACGAACGACATGTCCTTAATCGCCTCGTACTTTCCGCCGACCATGTTCCCCGCCGACGCTATGGGCGCCGCCGCGCAGCAAGCCGCGGCGATGAACGCAGCCGCCAATGCCCAAGTTCAACAATCGGTCATCGGCGGCGATGGAGTTCTACAACAACCGCCAAATGCAAACGCGGCGGCTCTTTATTTTTCGCCCGCTTCGTTGACGCCGGCCGAAGCGGCCTTTTTTGAACGGGTTTGACTAATTTATCAATTTATTATTCTGCCCATAGTAGTATTGCTGCGTTGTCTGTCTGAAACATTCATTCTACTCTACATATTAGTTTACTGTAATCAAAGAGATATGAATGTCTATATTTGACATCGGAATTACTGTATTTCTACGTGATCAAGTTTTGTTTGTGTTCGATTGTCAGAGAAGACTTTATAAGATTCTCGAAAATTCGATCAACAGCTAGATCCCAGAAAATTAGTGCTTTGTGAGCTAAGTATGTGCATGCTGTAGTCAGATCTAAATTTAGGGGCCTAGCCTAGCTGTAGTCAGATTTGGAAAAAATCAAAGCTTGCTGAGAACAAGTTATGCTAGAATTCCCAAATCCTAGACCTTAGACTGATATTTTAAACCGAGGAAATAAAAATTGATATCGAATAGCGATGTTTTAAGCTAAATAGGGCACATTCTGTGGCTATTTGAATGAAATTTACGGCGCAACAGGTCAAGTGTCAGAAAGGGAATCTTGAACGTTCTAGCCGAACTTATTGTTGTACATGCATGTTATTCAAACTTGTACACGGATCCTTTTATTTTGTGGAATTATGTCAACTTCAGTTCAAGATAACTTTGAAGGTTCGTAATCTTGCTTATTTTCCTTAACTTTACGAATTTATGATCCCCTAAATCAAACTTTATAAAAATTATGCAATTTTTCTATAACTGCTTATTTAGTAATGGTATTGGCGAAAGCTGCGCTGATTTTCGCATTCTAGACAGCTTCAGTGAGAATGTATTCATTCGCCACTGTAAATGAATTTTTACACCAAATTTATATGACTTCGTAGAATAATTATATGTCCTGTGAATTTTTTACCACCTAGTTACGGTTAAAATTACGAAACGAACTTTGAAAAATCAGAGTTCGCCTCATAACATGAACGTCATTTTGATTATGTACGTTTCTATTCCTTTTCAGGTCTGCTTTGATGGTGCTGTGAACGACGCTGTGCCCAACTTACCCCATCCGAGTGCTGCGGGCGAAGATGACACGATAGCTGACGCGTATGAAGAATTTCTAAGAAATATAAACCGTCTATAGGTAACTTTTCAATTGTGTTCTCATCGCCAATGCTCACGATTCTGATTTACTGGTTCGACAAGTTTTGAAAATGATTGTGATCGTCGCACATACCATTTTCACTCTATCAGTGCTTCGTTTTACGTCGATCTTTTATTTGTCTTCTTTCATGAACTTTCTGGCTTTTGTTGCTTAACATTTTTCAATCATTATTTTTGTTTTTTCTATTTTTGTTTCTATTACATATTTTACGTTATGTGATCAGTTATAGCATTTATCTGATTATTTATTATTTCGTACAGAAGAACTTTCGTATCATAAAATAAAGACGTGGTTTTTTGATATTTTCCGTTCAACACATGCTTGATTGTCCGATTTCGTTTATTCTTTTATTCCCCAAAGAGACCGTCAACTCTAGTTTCTTGCTTCACAGAGTCGCAAACGTTGTAGTAATTTTGCTGATCTGCACTAAGTTACAATAAACCGCTGCTTTTTGTGCCAGTTTTCACTTATTTGAAAAATAATTTGTTAGCAGTGTGTGGAGTTTACTGTAAACATGTCTTAGTACTAATGAAAATGCACGGATTAGATACTTAATTCCTTATTTGTTGCTTTTAACAATTCACGTATAAAAATTTACTGTAAAAACTCAATGCTTCGATTCTGATGACAGTTATGTCCTTTTGATTTTAGAAAAAACACTGTGGGTGTCGTCACACTTCTACCCAAATCTATAGTTGATAACGTTTCTACGATTTTGAACTTCACATTGTTCTAAAAAAATTTAACCTTATGAGAAGTTTTCCACACTGCGAGAATTTCACGTCAAATTGAACCTAATTCTTTGGTTATGACGGTAATTTCAAAGTGAATTAGCTCTATGTAATAATTTTTTCATCAAACGCGAAAAACTGACACCTCGGATCTATTCTGGTTACTGTATTGTAGCGTAATAAGGCATGACCGTTTCCAAGTCGCGAAGATTCGTTCTTCGTCCAGTGTGTCTTTTTCAGATTGGATGAAATGGTTCCTTTTGATATTCACTCGACACAAGAAGACATTATCATAAACCGAGGGCAGCCAACATCAAAACAAGAAACTTGTGATCATTCTTTCAATAAAATTCTCTTTTTAATGTGATAACAAAATCTTGAGCCGTTTTTCTATTTTTCAAATGCAATATTCATTGATTTTCCTGTATTATTTGTTTCTTGGCTTGAAACTTATTTCGAGGAATTCAATATCATTTTTTCGAGTACAAAATGGAAAAAAATCGGTTGCTAAAAAATTCAACTTTTTCGCCCGCGTGTTTATCTTTGTGTAAGAACTGTGCGACTATTCTGATATGTGTGTATAATAACTTTGTTCGCGATTTTTTTCTTTTTGTCTGCTAAAGTGTTTATTTAATTTTTTACATTCGAAAAATAAAAAGCGACTCTTTTAGAAAACAAATTTACTCGTGAGAATTTCGGTAGTGGATGAACGATCGGCGTATTCTTATTTGAGCGATTTCAACAGTATGGAAGTAGGGTTGCCCCCATAAGAGCGAATATACGTGAATCTCACGAGCGATTCTCGAAAGAGCGGCTTTCAATGAAAAAATTTAGTTAAAAGTGTACAGGGTGTCCAAAGAAGGAAAATTTTCGACAACTCTTTAACGGTGCACTATTTTGGATGCGGTTTGTTCCACAAAGCGTTAAAAATTCTACATACAAACCTAATTATGTAAGGGACAGTGTTATGCAATTGATATATGATATCCGACTTTGATACATCAATGTATTTTTGGTAGATTAAAATAAAAAACCATTATGATATAAATATCAAACTGCCCAAATATCAAAAATCAGTTCCTGATGCTCTGATATCACATATCTTTTCTCGAATTCATCATGATGTAATACTCATTTTACATGTCTTGCTTCGTCATACTTGTAGATAATATCTGATGGAAAAGTTATGTTTTTCATTAGGATCTTTTTAGTTAATTTGTGAACATGCCTCAACAATTTTGGCTGAGAGATGGTTTTATTTCACTTTTATAAGAGTTTTTGTATTTTTCGAAACTTTCGTTTGTTTTTGTTCTGCATTCTTGAATTGTCATACGCGATTTCAATTTTTCTTTTTGTGTTTTTTCTGTTTTCTATACTTATTTTATTTTCTATTCGCTTCATTCTTTTTTCTTGTCTGTTTCTTTTTATCATATTTCTTTTCTCGTTCGTCTTTTTCTTATTCTTATCTTCTGTCTATTTTCCCTGAAAAATTATATTTTCGAAAATTGTGATGCTCTTTTTATATTCTCCCGCTCCTTTCTTTTTTCGTTCTTTACCCGCATTATTTTTTCCCCTTTTTCCGATGCTTTTCTACCTATTTTCACTTATTTTCAATGCTTTTCATTTTTTTCGACTTTTTCTTGATCTTTTGTTTCTAGCATTCTTATGTTTATTATTTTTGTAGTGTGCCGAATCGTAAGAATTATACCCGAGACTATGGTTATTCAAAATAACAACACTTGTAGTAATACCGTTTCATCAGAAAAATGAAAGAATTAATGACAAGAAAAAATAAAACGAAGGTAAGGCAATGAGAAAAGATGAAAACGTAAAAATATGCATAAACAAAAAGATAAGTAATATAGGCACAGAAAACGAAAGAAAAATATAGGATAAAGAAGAAAAAATACTGGGTACAGCTGGACCCGAAATTACCCGATTGTTTTTCTGGACCCGGACCTGATATTCTTTTTAGGCCGAACCCGGACACGATATTCATAGAATTTTGGACCCGAACCCGAAGAGATTGTTGCAATTCTGATTCGGGTCTAATGTATATAAATAGTCATTCAGCTGAAAACAAATATGTTATTGTGATGACTCATCAATTAACTATTGAAATATGAAAAGTAACAAATCAACACTTTATTGATCAGATCATTGTGAGACTGACTTAAATTTAACATCTATAGCAACCAAATTATATTTCACAAATAACAGTTTTTCGGCCACGCCGTCTTCTGAATATAGATATTTATTAATATTCTTAATCTAAAAATTAAAAGTGATCTTATAGAGATACTTGGTCACTAATATTTCACGACAGATATATAGCCCGTTCAATTTAAAATGATAGACGCAGCGAAATCCAAAACAGTAAATTCAATTTGATACACATTGTGACTTTGGTAGAAAACTTTATACTGTAGAAAACCGTCAAATCGCTCCATGAGAATGGGAAATCCCAACATTATTGAAAAACATGCTTATCCATTGTTGATTTGGCAGAACTGCGTCGATACCTGAGTGCAGCTCGAGGAATTTCGACCACTTGACCGAGTTCTTGAACGAAATTTTCTTGCTTCTCATTGATGAAAAAATTTTTCAGTGATAGTAATAAGCTTACTAGTTTTTTCATTATCGAAGCCAGTCTCATTTAATAGATGCATAGATAAATGAATGGAGTACAGAGACGCGAATCCAAATACCAAATCATACGATTTCCAAATGATGTTGTCTCTGTCTCTTCCGTTCTGAGACGCAGTTTCTGAGTAATCTGACCTTGACTATGATAAGTTAAAAAAATCATACCCAAAAATCGGGTATATTGTGTGGTGTTAAATGCTTTCATCCTGAAATTTGTTTTGCATGGAAGTCAAAATTCACGTCAATATCCCAAACTTCGGAATTTTCAAATTTTTAGAATATATATATATTATATTATCTGTACGCGATTCGATACATTAAAGTCTAAAAAATACATAATTATATCGTAAAACATTCATTATACTCAGCAGATATTATCTTTTTTTGATATGAAACGATTTTTCGAATTTTGCACTTTACACGTTTTATACTTTTTTAAAGTGTCCAAAAGGAGGTGGTCGAAAAGATCATTTGGACCATTTTCTAGGGACCTTCCCATAAGAACTCGCAGAATTTTTGCCAGCATTCTTTCAGGCACTAATGTCCGACATATTGTGTTAAAATTTCAATCCGATCTGTGTATTTTTTTGGGAGTTGTAGCGATTGGCACATACTGCATTGTCACTCAAATATCTTTTTGAATCTGAATAAATCCCTAACCAATAACATTCTGAGAAAACAGGATTCATCATTGCCTAATACATTAGAAGAAAAAATGTGACTCGAAGTCTTGATAATATTTATTACTTAAGGTTTAATGGTTGCTGAATGGCAGGTAAAATTTTTTCAAACTTTTCACTAAATTCCAGAAGTCATTCCGTGACATCTATTTACAGAAAAAACAATGTTATTAAGTCGCCCTTTGTTGTAGCGGAAAAGTATTTTTATCTGGCTGACATCAAGTGACGTGGAACAGGGCGCCCTAGCTTCGACTTTTTAATGACTGAAAAGAGGATTTTTCGTTGCGTCTTTTCCTAGACACCCTGTTGCACTACCATTATGAATAGATCGATGAATTTTTATCAGTGATTCCACATACATCTTCTATTTTCATTCGTCTAACCTGAACGCTTTCATTTTTTTGCATCCCGTTGATGGCATATTAGAAGCAGCAAACAGCATTTTTGTATGAATTTTCAAGATGTGCAGATATCTACAGGTCCCAGAACGATAGGCAAACCTGATTGAAATTTTAATACAATATGTTGGACATTAATGACTACAGAAATGAGGAAAAAAATTCCGCGGCGTCTCATAGGAGGTTGTCTGAAAAAAGCTCCAAATTACTTTTTTGGGTTATTTTGACTTCATTTTTGACACTTTGAGATAGCATAAAAGATGTTAAGTAAGAAACTATAAAAAATTTTTTTATGTCTTCTGCATATGATGAACATTTGGCTACAGGTTCACGTCTTTTCTGAGCTGTGATATTTCGAAACACCTATAGAGACTGAAAAGATGTAACACTTTCAAATTTTGGGGTACTGTAGCTACGCGAAGTTTGACTTTTATGCGAAATGAATGCTGCTACAAGACTTAGCGTGTAAAACTACTCAAAATATTTCATTTTCAGATATTATAAATTTTCAACTTATCATAGGTCGATGGCGCAGGATTTCGAATCTCTCAGAAATCGTGGCTCAATGACGTCACACAGACTGTGTGTGAAAAAATATAACGGACCCAGATCCAAAACAGGACCCGAAATTATCCGACCGTTTTGCTGCATCCGGATACGATATTCTCAAAACTTAAGACCCAAACCCGGATCTGATATGCATAAACTTTTGGACCCGAACTCGATATTTTCAAAATATACTACCCGATCTCTATATATCTTTCGTTCCATTTTACCAATATTATATAATTGATAGATCGGCTGGGAGACACCCTATTGATCTTCATTTTCAAAAACTACCTCCAAGATTCCGGATGTGACGTTAGGCGGGTGTGATGTAGAGGAGGTAGAGGGGATGACCGTCTTGCAGGGTACTGTAGGTAAAGAAACGCCACTATTTGACCTCCACCTTGGACGTCACAGAGCCCATCACATGGAGTGATTGCACGTGGATGTTGAGTTTCGGAAGAGACGTCAGCACTCCTGGTTCTGGAGTGGAACCCGAGAAATGCTGGAACCTTAGTCCTGCCTGGGAATACTGGGAGGGAGAGACCCAATACAACACAAAGGGGTATGACGACACGGGAGAAGGGGAGAGTTGTGGGACCGCTCTGCCCACTCGCGTCCTAAGTGGTAATCTTACTAAAAAATGGCGAATGCAAATTGATCTCTTTTAATTCTAATAAAAACGTACGAGCGATAATGGTGAAGCAAGATAACGGCGCGCGTACCCAAAGAAGTTTCGAAGTAACGAAATCAGACACGCATGGCGAGAATTTTCCAGGGGGGAGGGTCCTTGCACCTTTTATCCAGGGGGTAGGGGGGTGGGTGAGCAAAAAAACAAAAAAAGTTCTGAAAGCTTGTTTTTGATACAAAATATGCACAAAAATCATCAAAAAAGCTGTCTTGAAAAAAGTTCAGAGGGTTGTTTGACGATTTTTGTAGGCCGGGAGGGGGTGGCCAGGGTCTCAGGTATGGGAGGTTGTCCTCCCTACCCCGCTATGTGTATGTATAATCGAAATACGAGTGCATAAGAGCAGACTCAATATTCATAGCAGCGGCAGTGGGGGTATTGGCAACTCCAGAATATGGTAGGAGGAGGCGGCTACAGTAATCGTCGACGGTCCCTGCAATGAAAGGCGCTGGTTGAGTTGAGGGCCAAAAATAATTTGTGCTGGCCTTTCTAGTGGAGAAGAGGCCAAAGCACACGCATTCCTGTATGCACACGGAACAGGGCCATAAAAGGGACGCGGACTCTGTCTGTTGAAGTCGGTAAAGAAGCAGAAAATAGATACAAAATTACGCGGATGCGGAGGCAGACAAACACAAGTGTACGGTATATGAAAATGAGCATACTGTAAAAAATCAAATATACTGTAGAACCATGCGGGTAACGGCACGTGACACAGATTTCCAAATGTTTGACGACAGAGGTCCTCAAGGTCAGATTTTTAGATAGGGATAAAGTTGAAAATTTACTGTGGTGGTAGCTAGACGTCCACTAAACACGCCATTTTTCCAAAACTATGCACCCGTGATCAATTTTTAGGACATCATCAAGCAGAAGTAATACCCCTTCATACCCTCCCTATAAGTCAGTCTGTTCAACAATGTTCGACAGGTAACAGACCATAGCTGTCCAAAATAAAGTTTATGATCCTATTGTTGCCCCGCCAAAGGCTGCCAACTAAAAGTTGCATTGTTTCCTGGTTGGAGATGGGGCTGTCGACTTGTTGTCTGCCATCCTCCATTGTTGTCGCATAAACTTTTTTGGTATTTCCATTCTCAATTCGATGTTTTCCGCAACACTGATCTAGTATTCCATCTTCGCCCACACTCTTCACACAGGCTCCATCCTTATCAGAAATGTTTAGGAGCATCGACTTATTAATAAGTTGAGCCACAACCCATTATTTCTTGGCAAAACTTCTGGCTCTAGCAAAATACGCCAATAATTCCGCAATTGTGAGAATTCCTGAATTCCCAAAAATAGATCCTGAATTCTGAAAATGATAAGGAAAGAATTTCTGAATCCCAAGCAATATCACTGAGCTAAGTTGAAGTTGAAGTTGAAGACTAGGCTTGTGCCCAGCTCTCTTTTGAAACCTCATCCTGGTCATATTTTTAATGGTGCATGGCCTCCAGACATCTTCCTACAAACTCATTTTCGAGAGGTCTTGATCTATTTTGAGAAATGTCACATTTTGGTTCAAATTTTAGGTGTTCAAGCAGAGGCCATTCTGAGAAATTTCTCTAATAAGTTACTCGGAAATCAGTTATTTTTGAGTGTCAGTGATCTGCCATGCCTGGACATGTTCGAATAATTAGTAGAACTATTACAAAATGCTGCTGTTTCGTATGCAAGACTGAGCTACCACGAGAGACACGATGAGCAGGCAATGCATTTTTTTGAATCTTCATGTAATCATCATTTTTGGATTTTTGTATCCCATTCAGTGGCGGACACAGGGGGTGGCGGCGGTGACCACTCCCCCCTCCGAACTCATGTTATAAAAATGAAAATTATCAAGATCTGTAACGTACATGCTAACGCAGTACTGTAAATATATAGAATACACTATGTGATATTCATTTATTAAATATCATTTCATTTTGTAATTTATCGTCTCAAGGGTGCCTGGGATTCACACCCAAACATTCCTGTAAAATTATGTGAAGTACTTTATTTTGACCCTTCCACACCCCAGTAGCTGCTATTGACCCAATTAAGACGCCCCAATTAATTTACACAATGGCAGCTGGTCCCCTAGAATCTACACTAAAATACACATTCCACGGCTACCGTAATTCCTCATAAAAATCGTAAATGACACCTGCACAGAGTAAAAAGTAAAAGCCCCGCCAGACAGTAGTCTCGAGTGGAATGGTAGCAATGGTCCCACAAAACATGTGTACACAGAAGAAATAGATACAGAGGCATGCACAGAAGCACAGAGGTGTGGCTAAGCCCACTGTAGGAAGCAAGCATAGGGAAGACACGAAAAGCATACAGTACTAGGAAAGCGTTGGGAGGCATGACCGAATTAGCGAGAATAACGAAGCAAGAAGCGGCGATTGGCGGAAGAAGATGGACAGAAGCAAGACCTCCCGCGACGCCCAGGGAGTGGCCACAGAAGCCGTATTTAAAGAGAAGCAAAGCATGATTTAGTCAGAATCTTAGATTTTCCGAGTCCGCGTTTTTATTTGCAAGCGATATATTTTGTTCGAAAGCAGTTAAACCGAGTCCGTTCATTTGCAAGCCAGAGCACGCCTTTCCTTTTCGTTATCGACAACCAAAGCGACCGTCAATTGCCCTTTTTATATTATTGTTGTTACCATATCCCGCGCCATTGTCCACAATAGCCACCGGTCGTTTAGGATCAAGTAAAGTATCTCTAGAACTGGTCGTTACAGATTATGGTTCATGAGGAATTCAAAGCCGAAAAGATGCATTTTGGTGAACTTTAGAAGGTCAAAATCTCATAATTTTCTGACGCTTCGTGCCAGTTATGGGTATGATAATAATTATTTTCCGTCAGGCATGGCCGTTGGCACCAGCAACGGTTTCTATCAAATGAAAGAACCCATCTCATTTGGTAATCAATAACGGTCATTATTTCACCGAAAATTAAGATCTTTTATCAATTCTCTCAATTGTTTTCCTTCTTGCCTTGTAATTTTTGAAATTTTTCCAACATGAACTTTTGCATTTATAGGCTTTGAAGATTGAAGTCATCATTCTGGACTGTAATTTTAGAGTTTCTATTCAGGGATATTTTTTGCAGAGATTCAGTTTCCGGCGTATTAGAATATAATAAGTTGAAAATTTTTCCGGAACAAATTACGTTCTATTAATTTGATTTCAATTTATTTCTCAACATTGTGAAGGTTTATTTTCCAGCATTTCAGATAGTGATAATTCAAAAATTTTTCCATGGCCATGCGCCAAACTAAGAAACAAGTACAATTCTCTAATTGTAAATAAGTGCAATCCTCTAATCGGCTCGATTACTTCATATTTCTTGTTGCTGTGTCTGATCCTCCTTAATTAAAAAAATCGTTTGTATGTCGATGCAAATTATTTAACAAAAACATAAAAATTTGAAAAAAGAATTCCGCCCCCTCAAAAAAAAATTCCTGCGTCCACTACTGATCCCATTCATGCATCTGACCCATACCTACTATCCAAATCCACGGATCAGTCATTTTGACACTGAGTCTTATCGAATGTGACTACGAGAATGCTTCCTGTCCAAACACGCTTCCTAAAAAACGGCGGGGAAAGTCTGGGGGAACGCCCAACACAGGTAAGATTCCGGAAAAACGCCCACCACAAAAAGGCATGGGGAAAGCCGGGAAAACGTCTGTGGAAACGCCTGCACTTGACCGTCAGATACGCCTCCTCCCTTAAGGCACCATAGTTGGGGACATCTTCTGTCCATCTGGATCGCGTGTATGTCAGGCTCCTACGCTCCTCTTTGAAAAACATAGTCGGGGAAAATTCTTACCCTACTCCCAACTAGTGATGTGCGTCGGATATCCGGACGGATATTTTGAAAAACGGATATCTGGATGTGAAAAAATATCCGGATATCTGGATATATGCGGATATTTTCACAGTTCAAAAAAGAAGTAGAGGTCACTGAGAAGTAAGATGCTACATTATTACACAAAGTTCCAGCAACAAAACAACAAAAGTTTCAAATTATTTAATTGTATATACTGTTCCTATACTATTTACTGCATCATATATTATTCACTCACTGCAGGTTTTTTTTGGCACGAGTCCCATTAGCATTCCTGCGAATGAAAAAATATTTCATTAGCACAGTTAGCACTGTTGACAAATGACACTTCGTTGGTGTCAAACTAATGTGCGAGTTTGTCAATTATAATAACATGTCTTTATTGTATTGACTCATGAAATTATGCTTGATATTGGTACTTTGAAAAGGAATAAGGGTCTCAAGATTCTCATCTGATTATAATTAAATCAATTCATTCTTACATTATGCACTTGATTAATTGACCGAGAAGTAAATATTCAGTAGTTAGTTTGACGGTAATACTTTTAGGAATCGATAAATTCGCATTCTGTTTCGATAAACGTTTACATCTTTTCATTCTTGTGAAAACCGCGATCTTTGATTTTTCACCACAATTTTGTGATATTCTTAACTTTCTCCTCGAACTTTTTTCAAACATTTTCCTTCCAGTCACTAGCACCGTGCTAAAAAACCCTGATATATACATTACATCATATTTGGCATATTAAACCAATCTTTAAAAAAGTGAGAATCCTACTGTAAAAGCGTTGTGTAAATGACTTTAAAAGTGATTAATGCAGTCCGTCTACGATTAAGAAGCATAAAAAAGATTATATAAACTTCTGTTTACTTTGAAATTCTAAGCATATTGGACAATTGAAGTCTAAAATGTGGTTTAAAAGTAACTTTTCCTGAAAAGTCGCTAAGTTCTTAGAAGTCAGATTTTACCGGAGCTGTTAGATCCAACGATTCCAAAGTAAAATCCAGATCGAACAAATACAAGATCCCGATTCAACTCTAATATGTGGCTGGATCTCCGGAAATGCAAGAGAGACGCAGGAAAAGCAGGTCAATTTTTTAGAATCCATCCACCGAAAAGCCTTTTCACTTTTCACTAAAAAAGAGACGAAAAAAATATAAAAAAACTATACTTTTCCTACACTACTTCCTGAGATATTGCAGTTCAAAAAAGTAACACATTTCTATATATAAGCCCAATAACAATCACGGTTAACGTAAATATAACACGAAAAATTATTGCACCCAGGGTTTTTTTTGTACATGACCCATTTGCACATGTACAAACGACAGTTTCATTTGTACAATTTGTACGTAGCAAAAATAGGTATAAATAAGTAACCTGTGTTCCTCTATGTCATGGTCAAAGACTAATAACCAAATCAGTGTAATTTTCAAATTTTATTTATAACTGCAAAAAAATTCCTGAAAATTGAGCAAAAAATCGAAATTTTCGACTTTCAAGTCTAATTTACAAGCATTGTGGAACAATTTGTCTAGAAAACTATCCTATAGCATAATGAATTTGCATTAGATGATAAACCGATGGTTAATTCCTCCATGATGACATGTGAAAGCCCAGTAATTTTTAAAAGTCGTAATTTTTAGAATTTTATTATTGAAAAATTTTTAAACCAGTAGTTGATTCGTTAACTCTCATGAACTTGGCCGAAAAGATATGAGTGGAAGACTAGAAATTTCGGAAAACTACTTCCATGAAGCTTTTGGATTGATTTTACGTTAAGAAAGGAATAATCGCTTCAAAAAGCTTAGAGACTTGATGCATTGATCTTTGTCAAAAAATGTGTCAAGGAAAAAATGTGAATCTTCATCAAATATCAAGATAAAATATTGAAGATTACCACTTAAAACATGACATAATACATTTGAGATGATGAAAACTATTATACATTAAATGACGGGTGAGAGTAGACATTCTGAAAGGCGCGTCTGAGCTGGGTAATACATAATAATGATTATTAAAGTTTTGAGATTATGAACTTCTAAAATGCATATTTTCTGTACCTTATCGCCAAAATTTTTTTGCCAAAACGGGGAAAGAGCAGTTTGTACATGTACAACTGACTACCTCAACTTTGTTTGCCAAAAAAATTTTCATTCGCCTCCGGCAAAAAAAAACACTGATTGCACCTATTGAATATTATTATGTAGTACTGTAGTTGACCCAGTGTATCATTACTTTGTGACTTCTTTTTACCTCTGTGCAAACAACATAAAAAATATCCGGATATCCGAAGGTGTAAAAAATACGGATATCCCGATATGAAAATTTCTCCGCGTCACATCACTACTCCCAACCATGGCTTATGTTATAAATTGCAGCACGGGATGACCAGGCCGGGCCCACTATTCGGATCAGTCATATCCTTCGATTCATAAAAAGATTTATTATGAAATCACGAACATTCATCACTCACATAAACAAAAATTCCAAAAGAAATAAACAAAAACTATCGAAAAATAAGAAATTATACGCACAGATGTCGATCTGACCGCTGTGCAATACGCAAAAGGGACTAACGCCTATTATGTTATCAAGGAAGGACATAAAAAATCTTTCCTATTAAAAATATTGTTTCGAGAAATCTTCACATAATTATAGCAAAGAAAAGTAAAAACGTGTTTATAAATACTATAAAAGATAAAGCTAATAAATAACGAAGGCACCAAAAATGTGTCGAAAATATGTGTTTCGTTAGCAGAACATTATACTGGTCTACATGGGAATTTTTTGATAATCGATAAAAACATGATCTCAGAAAGAACATTTTGCCGACAAAAATAGAAAATATTGTAATTTTAGAAATTTCACGACTTCCAAGAAAATAGTTCACGATTTGAAATTTTTATATATTTGCGAAAAGGGACGAAAATTTGAACAAATTTAGATCCCATGAAGGAGTGATTCTTCTCGCGTTTTATGTATTTACATAAACATCTTACAGTTATGAAAATAAAATAATTCTCGCCGATCGTCATAATGAGTGTCTCGTCGAAAAATCGTTAATCGTCGAAAACTTTCGATTCTCGTTCGTTTAATCGATCTTCGAGACATTTGATCCGGCGATCGTGACCCCGAACTAACGTTTTTAGTCTCTGAATTTCTTTTACCAACTCTTCGATCTGGAAAATTGGAAAAAAATTGTTCAAAATTCACATACATATCGTGGAATGAGGAAAAGGTGATCTTAAAAAACGGAATATTTGAAAATGAATTTTTATCTTTGAAGATTTCTCAATAGTTTCTCTCCGTCAATCGTTTGCATACTTCTTCCGAGGATCGCGAATTGAAATTACGCAGATCTACTTTTTTTGATGAATAAATGAATCGAATGATGAATTTTTTTGGAAAAAAATGCATTCCTGAAGAACTCATTTTCAAAATCGAATTCAAGCTTTGAGAGGATTAACATAACATAGATTAAGAACCAATTCCGGAAAAGTTGAAGGTTGATGAATGACACTTCCTTTTTTTAGGAGATGTATTGAAAATTGGTGAGTTTCGAAATCTATTCTGAAAATCTTTATTTACAAATCAAAAACGAAAAGCTATTATTGAAATAAAAAAAAATTCATCAATATTTAATAAATAAATAACGAAATTTGGAAAAATTCTACCGGATTCATGTAGGACTAAACAAACTAATAGTATGGAATTATTTTCAAGTTCTTTCTATCTTTCAAGAATTGCTTATTCGAGCTAAAAAATTTACATGTACAGCAAACGTGCAGTATTTTTCAATAAAATCATGAAATTCATAGTTACATTTTTGGAAAACTTAAGAGCGTCCAAATGACTTAAACAAAAAATATTCGCAGATCAAAATAATTTCATGAGCGGTCAACTTCAGAATTCGCAGCATTCAACTACAAATAACGCAAAAATTTTTGGTTTACTTAACTGAGTCCAGTCCCTGGAGTAATGAGCAGGGAGTCAACATCTTTAGGGGGGGGGTACGGCTTATTTGAAGAAGGAATTGGAAGTGCCCTCAGACTGCAAATTTCGACCTCGAAAATTCCTTAAAAATTCTCAAAAATAAGTGTTAATTCAAGTCCCAAAAGATCGATATAAAGTATCTTTATGGCGAAATCTGCTAAAAAATTAGCCCTTTTACACCTTTTTGATCAAGATCAGCCATTTTAAACTTTTTGGCCCAAATTGGTCATCTTTAGCCCAAAATTGATATTTTTCTGGGTTTGAAGTTACAAGGGTGGATAATTGAACAGCTGCTTTGAGTTTAGGTATTCTATGCTGGCGGTCACCGACTCTTGGGCCAGGGCTAAAGGCTAAAGTATGGTCAAAATGTTTTTAAGACGGCTTTAGTTTCTTCAAACGTTCAGACAGTCACTACTGAACTCGGAAAAAGTGTTTTCACAGTTTTTTATGGTAAATTATCAACTTGACGCAAAAATCTATCAATATTGAACGAAAAAAATCATTATATTTATGCAGAATTGTGGACTAAATTAATTTTAGCAATTTGAAGTCATTCGTTACAAAAATTAAAATTTGAATTATTTCATTCGAGCACATCAATTTACCTGTTGAGGATCGCAGCTGGAGCTACGACTTAGCACGCTATGATCCGACGAATTGCCATTACTAGCCGCTAAATCACCGGCCGGTCTACGTTGGACGTCGTTCGTCGTTTTCCCCGCGCTCGTCTGGTGATAACTGGCGCGATTTTGGGCGCTACGACCTGTCGGCGGCGCATCTTCGTGATGCGAAAAACGATTCGAACGCGTCGCTATCGAAGAATCGTCAGCGGCTTGACTATGCTGTTGTTGTTGTTGACTCATTTTACTATAATCCATAATACCCATATCGTCGTCGATACGAGGCGTCAACGCAGGTTTTTTGGCTCCGCGCGGTGAAACGGGCGAAATTTCGCCCGACGAGGAACCGCCGCCGGAGTTTGCCGGCGCTACGATGTCCAAATGCTGCGACGAGACTCGCGATGTTGTTTGGTGTTCGTCTCGCGGCGCCGTACGACGCATGGACACAGGTTGCTGCGACGAGGAACTTTGCGACGATGAAAGATCGTTTGTTAAAATGTTGGATTTTTTGACGATCGTCGCTTTAACTTTTTCGCTGGTTTGTTTGTCAGGTCGCACAGAGACCTGAAAGAGAAGATAAATTGGAAAAATAGAATTACTTCAGTAATGCGCACGAAAACAGTAAAAAATTAGTCTAATTCGGAAAATTTTCGATTTGCCCAGGAGAAACCCTAGGAGGATAAAATGTCATCAGAGGAGCTGGTATAGGTGTGCAGATTATAAGAAAAAATATTAAAATGATACTTCCTCATTCCGTTGAAGCTAAAAAACTCGTCGAATAGATAAGCCAAAAACAGGAAAATATTGTTTAAAATTTGGTTCTTTCATTTCCTCTAATTTCACAAAAAGTAAGGTATTAAATAATCCTGGTAGTGAAAGAATTTTGATTTGAGAAATAAATTCTCATTTTAGAAGAAAAACAAATTTCCAGTACGAGGGAACATTGATTATACAGTAAAAGATGCATCACGAAACTAGTTCTGATGAGAAATCAGGAATATTACTTCAGGTTTCCGGATCGACAGACACATAATAGACGTCTAGAATCTTATCTACTTATGGTTCTATATGAAGTATATACATCTTAATCCTATCTTGACTCGACATACCAAAATTGGATCGGCGTCTTTACCGCCCATCCATTCATCGGCCGATAAAGCGGGAACTGCGCTTTTTGTATCAGGGTATAAATCGTCTTGGAAAAGTTCAGACTTACGAGGCACGAAGAACTGTAATACGTCGATCAATCCCTTGTTTGTGCATTTGTATATCCTTGGAAAAAAGAAAACAAAATGCAAAAGTGCGCTTAAACGTTTCGTATTGAAAAATTTCGAAACAACAACTGAAAATTTTAGGAGAGCATTACGCACTACGCACGGAATGAAGAACTCGAGAATAATCTATAATTTTAAACATGACTTGGAATCCACGTAGCTCCAAAGTATGCAGCAGAATGTAAATTTACCTAGCGATTTCATTTTCATTAACGTTTAGTCCTCTCTTCGGCATGAAGCCAATACCGCGCTGCGGTTCCGATGTCCCGTAGACATTTATAAAATGGACGAAAGGAGGATCATCGTTGACTTCGTAATATCTGACATTGCTATCACCCTAAACATTGCACAACAACCGTAACAATTCGATTAGTCCGTCGCAGTCTGATCTTTGACTGTAATTTGTACGGCCATTTTAATGATCTCGCGTAAAGCAGATCTCGCGTAAAGAGATCTCGCGCTTAACTTTTCAAAATTCTTCGTTGTTGTAGAAAAACTTACTTTTCCGCATAAATATAATAGACCTGTATCCGGATCGTACAATGGGAATAAAACACCGTTGCTCGTATCTAGTTCGTCACTCACAATCGGCACGTCTAAATTATTCTCTTCTCTCAAGGCGTAAACTCTTTCGCTACGTTTAGTAAATCCCGTAGTGAAGATTTTACCGTCTTTCAAAAATATGGCTCGTTGTGGCTTAACACCTTCATGTCCAACAGCTTGCTGCAGTAAAAAATGAGACACGGTAAACTTGACAAAATCACAAGACAAGATAAATTTGTTACATTAAAAATTTTTAAAGAGTCAATAATAAAGACTTCATAACAAAAAAATCATCTTTCATTATGAATTTTTTCTGAACTTTCAGCATTCACGAACATGAATAAAAAATCTTGTCAGTGAGCTAACAAAAAGTTCGATTTTTTGCCAAACAGAAATGTGAAAATGGACCAGAAGAAATAACGCCATTTGAAAGAAAAACAGTTCGAAATACAAAATAATCAAACTAAGACAAAATATGAGTAAAAATCAAGCATATAAAGTGCAAATTCAGGTGAGTAAAAGAAAGCAACATTGACATAATCGCATAGAACGCAAGAAAAAAGTTATGACCGTATAGCTCATGCATAAATTACCTGTAAAATTCTTCCACTTCTTGGATCGATGATCCTAATTTGCTTATCTTTGCACGTCGTTACTATTTTACTGCCGTTATAGTTGAAATCTACGGACCAAATAAGATCTGGATGTCCGTCAATTTCGATCAAAGCCTCGGCTGTTCCGACGTTCCATAAAAAGATTTTTAAATCAGCGCCTTAAAATTGAGAAAAAATAATTATTTTGTGTTTAATTGTAAAAAATGAGGGTAGTTGACCTGCAGTTAACAAAACATTATTAGCCGTCGGATGCCAGACGATCGAACTGACCCGTTTTTGATGACCCAACAATTCGACAATGGGAGTTTTGAGGGATTTGGTCAGACCACCATCGGGAATCTAAAGATACCGAACTTTTATATTTAGCAAGCATGATGGGAATGAACTATGCAGAAGAGTCGAAGTCTCGCCTCAAATCTTCAAAAACATAGTATCCGCATGCATGTGTGAAGATCTATCATTTTTTGCAGGAAAACTGAATTTTACGGGCTAATTTCTGCAAGCAATATTCAAACATGCAAAGTACTTATTCCGCCTAACTTTTTGACACTGTTCATCAAGGAGCTATTTATTAGTTTTGCGATCAACTCTAATAATTCCTGTTGCAAATAAAAAATCCGTCAAAATAAACTTACATGCCATATTTTAGCCGTGCAATCTTCGGAGCAAGATGCGATAACGTTATCGTTGAAAGGACACCAACTAAAATAATGTACAACTCTAAATTTGAACAATCAGATGTAAATTTAAAAAGACTCGGACAAATTTATGCGTAAGTCAATTCAGACAACGGTTTAACATTTTTTCTTACCAGACATCAAGGCACGGACCACGGTGAGCATCAACAATCGGGTAATCTTTATCGATACGACCGGTCTGAAAAATAAAAAGTTACAATAATATAGTAGTCTGGAACATAAAAAGTTACAATGGTATATGACAGCAATTTGATAGCTTTTAACATTTTTCCTATAATAGAGGAAAATTGTAGTCAACTATCGATGTTTGTAAACTCACCGACATAAAGCTTTTATTTCTACGAGTATTGAACTTGCATACGTTGCTGTAGATGCATTTTGACGTACGTTAAACAATACTTTAGAAAATATTGACATGGATCAGTTTTGAAATGAAAACGACTTTTCGTATCTACGTCAACTGAGCAGATCCAAGTTCCATAAGACAGGATAATCAAGGACTCACCGAGATCATAGAATCGTGAGTTTTTTACCTTAACAATACTTACTTGTTTTGCATCTGAATTTTATACCACATACTTGTGTCATATTTGGCAATGCGTACACTGTTTTTGGCCCAACTTTCACTTACTTTAGATATCGGTATAACAGTGAAGGGTCCTCCGCTTCCTTGAACGATAACAGCGATAAATTTGGTATTGACGGCACAAAATAACGAATCCCACGTAATGGCGGTCACCCGGACATCTTCGACGCAAAATTCCCTCTTCAACGGTTTGCAATAAACGTGCCGGAATTTACTTTGGCGAACAAATTGCATTCTCGTTTAATGAGTGTTTATTATAATTTTATTGCTTTCGGCCGACAAAAACTTGCAATAAAAAGTGGGCAAAATGTTTTTATCAGTTTTAGATAAAATTTTTCAATAAAAATCAATGAAAGGATGATTAAATTTGTGGTTAGTCGAGAACCAGGCCGAAAAGCTTGAGAAAATACTTTCTAGACTGAATTAGATGAATTTGACTTCCATGCTCTACAATATTGATCAAACATATACATATTTAAATGAAGTTTGCTATTTCTAAAGATCATTCTTTCATTCCAGAGACTTAAATAGCCAAAAAGAAAAGACGAGTAAATGCGTTTTTGGACTTCGAATTGTACACGATCTGTTGTCATAAGTTTTCACGGCAGTATTCTTCATTATAATTGAAAAATTGCAATTAAGTATTACTAATCGATAAATTTTATAATTGTGAAGGCATGAATTTTCTGGTAAAGGCCAAGCTAACTCGAACTTTGAACTCGCAGAAACTTGTCGAGAATGAAGATAGTACGCAATCATAAAATGACATTACCAGAAATGCAATTTTCGAGGAGAGAAGGTCCCCGCACTTTTCGTCGAAGGGTGGGGTGGAGGTGAGTGATAAAAAAACAAAAAAGCTCTAAAAGCATGTCTATCATATACTATGCTTGAAAAAAATATCCTCAAAAAAAGTTCAGGAATGTTTGAGCATTTTTTTGGGCCAGTCAGGTATTTCCAGGATCTCAAATGCCAGTGTTTTTTTTGCACAGTACAAGCTTTTTAGGCTTCGTGCAGAATCTTTTTTGGATATTTCTGCACTAGTGCAGAATTTTTTGAGTCACGTGTTCGATCACATATACTCTCCTATAATGTGTCAGTCATTGATTCTGAACTTTTAAAATCAACTGCCAATGATTTTGGTGAAAATATTTTATGAATTTATTTTGAAATTCATTTTATGAGAAGGAATAAAATTTTGATGATATGTGTACACACTTCTGATATCAATGAATTACACATTTAATTTACTTTTTCCTATATTCACTATTATTGTATTCGTAACAGGAGAAAACAGCAGTGCAGAAACTTTTTTTGGCTTTTCTGCACTGCGCAGAAAAAATAAATACTGCCAAGTGCATACATGTAAGTGGAAGGAGAGTGCCATACGAAACCCCCAGAAATCGTAAGCCATATGACTAGACCCCCCCCCCCAAGATTTGCCAATCCTATGGCCAGCCATATGGTAGTCATAGGGACCCTCGTACTTTTTGTCGGAAAAATACTAAAAACTGTCAATTTCTGATGAAAGATATCAATTCTTGAACAAAAAATGGTCAAAGATGTCAATTTTCCCAGCGCTTCGCGCCATAAATACATTTTTTACGTTTTTTAGACAAAAATTGTCATTTTTCGAATCTTTCTTCTTGGAAAATAACCGATTTTTTTCTTTCCTGAACCCCGTCCCAGAAACTTTGGGGAATCGTTTACCCTTCTACCCACCTATGTGCATGTATGAGCTAAAAATCCGTGGACTGTCATGCGATTTTCTTACTTAGAAGTAAATTTTTTCGAGTCAACAGAAACCAGGGTTCTCAGACGACCTTGTTAAAATACGCGCTATATATACCTACGCATGGTCAGTCAGCCTGAGAAGGTAAACTGGGATTTTGTAAGAGTAGTTGTAAATAGTTTTAGTGCCGAAAAAGCTTGAATGTCCAAGATCTTTTGGTAGTAACTGGGCACCTGTCAAAAAACTGCAAGTAAAGCAGCTTCTTGGTCAAAAAGACTGCTGGCAACTCACATGTGGTTCAAAAAACCCAGGCAGTATATGCTCATCTGCCTAAAAGCCATGGACAGTGTGAGTGTCTGACAAGTCTGGTAGAGGTACTACATCTACCATACTCCCAAATGCACAGTTATAATACAAGCTTAGACGTCATAAAGAACATTTTAAAATAGGACCACAGTTTGAGGTTCAATGTTCGGGAGATAATTGACAGAAAAGAGCTTAGAGCGACGAATTTCATATTGATTATTATGGCACGTAGGCTAACTTTGCAAATAGGTTAGAGAGACCTTATTTCAAGCGTTCAATATTTTTTGTTTTTAATTGGAATCTGAAAGATAGATATAGTCGAGATTAATTTTTGAAAAATCAGTTAAAATCCGATATCTTCCTTTTTGACGAAGATATGAAAGGGTTTGAGTTTGGGCTAACCATCATCATCATTTCTGTAATGATTGTCGTAGTAAATGAGTCGAATAAATTTTTCGAGTTAGAATATATTAAATTCAATTTTTTCAGTTGCGATTCGTGTAATGCGATTCAGAATAGGAGGCTATATTTAGCGCTTAAATAGAAGCCTTCGTTAATTTGCTTTACTTGTGCTACATAGCAGCTCTTAAAAGGACTTGCAATTCGTTTTTCTAAAATATTTACAGTGGACATAAAGGATGTCGATATTTGCAGAAATCCATATTCTCTATGGATGACACATTTAGCTAATCCCAAATTTCGTCTTTATTGACTAAAAATGTACGATTTTCAAACTTTTCGAAATAACATGGAAATAGATGTAACGTGCCAGTAATCAGTATGCTACAGTAATGCTTTTTATACCAACAATATTAAAAATTTCATTCTCGCTTTCTATTAAAACATCTTGTTTATGGATATGCATAACGTTTGAGTCGATGTTGCTAAATACTTTTCATCGTTAAATCATACAGACACGACATGATATACAATTACAATGTCAACTCATCTCGTTATTGCAAGAAATGGGAAATTCGCATTTGGAGAGTACGTTAGCTTATTTTAGTCATCATTCATCTTAAGAGCTCGGAAAAGCTGCCTGATTTTCCGAGTTCTAGTTAGCATAGTCATTGCACCCTAAATGGTCGGTCACAACTAGGCAGGCACCAGATTACGCAAAATAAAAACTCATTTAGGCAGGTCACCAGTAAATCAATTAATAGCCCATTTTTCCGAATGAGCTTGGGCGAGGCGAAAAGGCGTCTACGCACATAAATAGCCTGCAAGTCCGTATCATCACTTATCACAACTTGACAGTAGTCACACAAGGAAAGTTTCTATTTGTGCTACACAATAAAATCACGAGTTCTTCCTATTTTTTGTCATTTGGGCATTGCGCTTCGCTCCGCTGAGGCCCATTTGAAATCAAATGGACTATAGATTTGCCAAACTAATTAAAATTGCAAATAAAAAACGTGAAGAGTATATTCAAATGAACATCAATGCATAGATAATAACGCAATTTTCGTAGTAATCAACAAACCAAACTTGAATGAGTTTGACCCCTATTGGAGAAGTAGACAGGTACCGGCGGATGTAGTTGATTCTATAAAATTATATACACCATATTATGTAAAATGATGATTATTTTTTTCACTGCGAAAAACTTTTGTTTGATTGAGTCATTGACATTTCGCATATATTCAAATAAGAGCGAAAAAGTTGAGCAACTAATTTGGTGTTCCGTTATGACGAGAAAAAGAAATTTTCAAAAATTATACGTTAGAAACGAGAATAGAACCCAAGGCCGAAAAGTTTCCAATGACCCTCTACGTCAATAACGGAAAGACGAAATGGGCGAAAAATGCAGTTTTTGAAAATTTGCATAGAAAAAATTTCGCTTTTTCGAAGAGCAGCTGCGCAGAAGCCGCACCACTAATGACGAAGTTTTCCGAAATACATATACATTTGAAATCGTAACTGTGTTACGTAATGCTTTTTCGACTAATAGAAAGCTAAAAATTTACTAGATTCTAGAGAGGAGAAAATTCTATACATGAAACTAAAAGAGCGAGAAAGGTACCTTAATAGTGAGTAGGTAACAAATATTGGCATTTCTGCATGACGAAATTTTCCCTCAAAAAGTGTCTACTATTCTGCTTACTATGAGCCAATTGAATCGAATTGGAAATTTATTTGCTTAGTGCGCTTCATTTCTCAGGGAAACTGCCGTCCAGTCTGTTACGTCACGTTTTACAAGGAGCATAAACGCATGACAAGAAGCATAGACCTTCTAGGTCATATCATGCAATCATGTGTCTGTGAGGCTCCGTTCTACCAAACCTCTAAAAATACTAGCAACTGGTGACCAGTGATTAGCAAATTTTTTATTATAATTAAAATAGCTTGCATTCCGCCAAACTCGACACTTCACTAGTAAAACTAGTAATTTTTGACATGTTTCTTCATGGAAAATTTCTGCTTCTTGGGACAGCTAACCTGGCAAAAAATCTATATAAGTTATTTTTTAAAATAAGAACATCCTCAGTATTCCATTTTCGAACATTCCTAAACACCTAAAAAATAACAAAAGGGGGTCGTGGGGATAAATATAGTTTTGAAAAATAATTTTTTTAAAGCATTATAAAGTAATTCGACCTGGATTATCACATGAAACCGTATAAATACCAATTATTTCTATTGCTGACAAAAAACTCTACAGAAAGTGATTCGTGAATGTTTCCCATTGATATTACGACGGCAACCCCGTTTGACGGTAATTAAAAATATCACTTAACTTGAATAACTGTACTCGGATTTATTGAAATAATGCCCACGGATTCTCAAGTTCAAACGGTAAACCGATTTTTATTTCATGGTGTTTTGATGTAATTTATAGATCATTCCATAATTTGGCACAAATCACCATTAAACTAATGAAGTTCAGCCATTTATCACTTGAAAATTTATTTTGACAACCATTATAAATACACTGTAATTATTCTGCTCTTTTCGACCAGTGTTTCCGATTTATTACTATGCTTCATTCAATTATAAATGATCGATGCAGTGGTCGGAGTTTTAACCAACGCAGCTTATCTAGAGATCAGCAAATCGATTTCTATAATCTTGAAACCATTGAAAAGAGTGATCATCAAGGAGCTTGTATCATGAAGGGAAATTTTATTGAATAGAGTCAAAGAATTTGTCATAATTTGGGATAAATGTTTAGCTGCGGCCATGGATCCTTCAAAAATGAATGGAGTATCGGTAAATGATCGTGCAACGCGTTATAAATAAATTCAGTGAATTTTACAAGTCAAACAGCATTTTAAACTGATTTCTACTGCACTCCATTCATTTTGAAATGATAGATGCAGCGACCCACGAAGTAAGTTCAATACGAAAAAAACTAGTAAGATTATTACTGTAATCAATGAAAAAAATTTCGTCATTTGGGCGCAGGGTTTTTTTAGGCCAATTAGGAACCATGGCTCCTAAAAATTCCGATTGGCTCCTAAAAATTTAGCGGCACAAGCCAAATTGGCTTGTAAAAATTATAGCCTAATGACCTTTTTGATTAGTAGCTTCCTGTGCGGAGATGCATTTTGAAATGGAAAATACCAAAAATTTTCCGGCGATTCGTGGTATCATTCTTTTGTGCGGTTAGAAAATGTCGGCCTAGTTTATGCACATAGCTTTTAAAAATCAGCATATTATGGGAGAATATTTGGCCTTGTATTGTTTTTTATTTTGACAAAAATCAAGGTTTTACTAGATTGTTTTTACAAAATCGTTTTGCAGTGCTTTAAAATTTTCAGCTATCATGAACATAACTTTTTGCATTTGAAAAATGATTGAAACATCGTCAGCATGGGAAAATGGCAGAAGTTCTTGCTATCTGAAGAAGCCATCCAGATTCTTTGTTGCTTGCCTAATTTTTGAATTTTAGTTTGCTCGACTGAAAACACATTGAATTCACTGAAAAATTGGACACATTTAATGCAGGGAAAAGATATTTAAAATATTCATTTTCCAACGCTATAGAATATCAAAATCTAAAATTTTCTTCTGGTACTAAGAGCCGGAAATAATTATCAATATTCATGTTGAAGTAAAATACCTATGGCGCTTTTTAAAGCTGCAAATCATTTGAAAACTTTTTGATAAATAATCATGATTGGTACTGGCTCCAGATATATCACGTTGAAAATGAAGCAAAAATGTTTAACCTCTTTTGCCAACCCAATGGTGAAAAGATCATCGGTAAGTTCAGAAGAATGTGCTGAAAAAATGAATTTTCCGACATTTTAAAAGCCTCGAAATCACAAAGGTTCCGAACAAGTTACTCTAGTCAGCCTTTTGATTTTTTCTTCAAAACTTTGGCAATTCAGTTTTAAAAGTCTGAAACTGACGTGAACTGAATGAAATACAAGGGATGTAACTTTTAATCATTTTCTGATCATTTGGCGAATTTATCAGTTTTAGATTGAGCAACTTAAAATTTATATGTGCAACCAAATTTTTCCCCAAGTTACACATCAGCCTGGCTTGTGCGAAAAAACCCTGATTGATTTGAATAATGACTGACCTAATTTGTGAGCCATATTATTCTGTGTGTGATGAGGAATGTATTCGAAATGATTGATCTCTTATGAGGGCCTCTACTGTGATTTTGAAGAGTGTTTTTGACTAAATTTGTTGAAAAGAACTGTTTTTTTACTACCACATTTATTTACAAACTTTATAGTTTTGGCTTGTTAAAATTCCTATTGGCCTGCAAAATTTTGACCGTAGGAGCCAAATGACCTGTCGAGAAAAAAACAAAAAACCCTGTTTGGGCGAAACAGCTGAAAGTTTGTTCAATAATCCGGTTGAGTGGTCTAAATTTCTCGAGTAGCACTCAAGCATCGACGTAGTTCTGTCCAAATTGACAACGGATTAACACGTGACTTTGGCCTTTCCCATTCTCATAGAGAAATTTAGCGTATTGACAGTATAAAGTTTCCCCTCAAGTGAACATTGCGTACCAAATTTGACTTCCGTTGCGCCTAATTTTGAGCCAAAGAGACTATAGTACTTAAAGTTTGTGAAAGAGGAAACTTGGTAAAATAGGATAACTATTTTTTCGACGAGAAATCTTTCTGATTGTTTACTAGTGGCTGGCCGACTTCCATTCTTTTTTGAATCATCCTCGGAATACAAAAAAATCCGAAGAAATTCATAAACAGGTGGTGACCATGCAACGCAAGCCATGCCTTTTCAAGTCGTAGTCATAAACGGCCAGAGTCCAGAGGTAAAAAGAGCCGCATACGCACGTTGTTTCTTATTTACATGACTATCTTTTCTTTCTTTCTGAGGCTCATTTGAAAAAAAGACTATGGTAAAAATTGGTGGAGGAATCGAAATACTTATCGGAATAGAACCAGTCCAAGTATTTTTGCTTCTCATTGTTTAGTGGAAGTGGGCTCACGTGTAACAATCGCGAACTACAAGTAATATACCAATCGATAAACTACGGCTAATTATGAATTTATGATGTCTGCTGACACTGGAGCGTTAAAATGAGCATACAGGGTGATACGAAATCATTAGGCTGTTCCATAGAGGCACTTCACAAGAAGTCGAATACACTAGCTTGTAGAGAGTTTAAAGGCCTTCCCGCCGTACAGCGCCACTTTTTTACTTTTGGATTCCGCTCTTCTCAAAAAATGTGTATTGCTCGTCTCGATAAATGCAACATACGAAAAATGCGAAAAAGATGAAAAATACGAAAAAAAGCGCAAAAGAAAAATAAAAATCAATCATTCCTGCACGGTGCAGATAGAAGCTTGCAAAAAAGCCAGGTCTAAAGATTTTGCTTCAATTTGCTTCTCATTCGAACGATTAATAGCTCTTGAACCGCTGAGAAATATCAATTTATATAAATTGATTTTGAAAAATTGAATATATATACACGATTATTCATTCACATATGTGCCATGTACAGGATCCAGATCAGATCTGGGTCCGGTCGGACCTGCTGTTTAGGACCCAGATTCAAAGTGGATCCATCTCCTTCCCCTAGTACTCGGGAAATCGGGACGTTCAAGGAATAGAGACTAATGCATTTTTCGGGGAAATAAAAAATTTATTCATTATTCGGGGAATCGGGACCTACGGGGAATATGAACTTTCGGACAATTGGGATATTTGCGGAAAAGGGACGTTGGGGGAATAAAGACACAATCGAAATGGAGTACACTTTCTGTAGGAACATGTTTACATCTACTTTGCATATTCATAATTTTTACACATTATAATGTCTCCATTGCAAATTGAGTGATCAACTTCTTAGTAAATCTTCATTGAAAATTAAGTAATCAATTTAGTGAAATAATTTGACAAGTGTCAGAATTCACCATTCAAGTGAAAAATATGATTCAAATAGATGTATAGATGTAACAGTATGCAACAATATGTTACAATATGTTACAACAGTATGCTGCAACTTTAGAACACATAACTTGTTCGAAAATTTCGGTTCAGTTGAAACTTGATAGCGGCGCCGCCTTTTAGTATGGATAGAACGACCGGCGCCGCGCGGTACCGCGCGGTGGAGCATGACAGGGCCTTAATTCTGCGTCAGTGTGTGTGTTTTCACTGAAATTTTCTAAAACATCAACTTTTAATTCTAAAAAACGGGAAACAATACGAATGTTTAAATTTCTAAAAATCAAACGGGTTCATATTCGTTATGACCTCCTTCTGCCTCCCTGACCTGTACGCCTAATCTACCTGAAAGAAGCCAGTCTGGCAGACCAATTGGTTTACACCATTGAACACGCAATTGAATTCTGTACAAGATAGTGTATTCGGTCTTTTGACATCTTACTGTGAAGTGCCTCTGCAAAACGACTTAATTCCATGTCACACTCTATATTTTGAAAACTAGAAAACAATAGAAAATTCGCATATAACTCCATCTCAGCTGCCTGTGGAGCACAAGATTTAAAGAGAGATACATGGAAAACTGCGAATCACGTCAAATGCGATTTTCCATAATGTGGCACAAATTCAATTTGATATGCAAATTCTAGGGTAAACAAGACTAACGGGCAGAAATCAGTGGCGGATCCAGAAATTTTTTCAGGGGGGGCGATGCTCAAAATTAAGTATTTTTCCAAAAAAAAATTCAAAAAAATTTTCAAATTTGAATATAGGTACACAGAAAAAAAATCGTATTTCAAAAGTTCCGGGGGGGGGCCGCCCCCCGCCCCTCAAGTCCGCAATATATATATATGTATATATATATATATATGGTGGTCATGGAAAATTCACAATGGCAGTTAATAATTTACACTTGCAGACTTTCCACTGTTGGATCCTCACGAATCATCGACTATGTGGCGATGTGGTTACCCAGCAAGATTTACTAATCAATCTTAGGGCTACGATATTGGACCCAAAAGGATGAAAATGCTATGGCGACTTTGGAAAACAAAATGGTTGAAAATGTCAATTTACTGTATTCCGTACGAAAACCAATTTTTAAACCAAAAACTATTTTTTGAACAATTTTTCTGAGTTTTGAGGCAAGAATTTCGAACTTTTTTTCAATGAAATCAACATAAAATTTGGGCTCGAAATCTCGTCGTTGAAGCCTTTTAAACAGGAACTTATATCAAATACTTGATCAACTTTTTTAAATGGAATTTTTTCAACTTAATTGAGGGACGTTTTTAAAAGAGCACAATCGACATGCCATCAATTCTAAGTACACGGAGCAATGCCGGAATCTGAAAAAGAATCACGAACTGCAAAAAGTTCCTCGCAAGACGGAAAAACGCCTCAAAAAACAAAGCCGTTTATTCTGAGTAGAATTCCGAGCAAACATGTCAATTTTAGCTTTACAGAAGAAAATTGATTTTTCATTTTCGACCTTTGCCTCTAGCCGGACGTTTACCACCGCGGAATGATGAACCTTTTCGATTCGGTGGACCGCTTTTGCGAGCTCGCGATTTTTTCCGAATCGCCGCTCGACTAAACGAATTTTTCTTTCCATGTTCGGAGTTGGCATTTTCGGCCGCAGAAGTACTGAAAAACATTGCAGAATGTGATTGATAATGAGAGAAAATATCCTCTATAACATACTTTTGTTGATCTCGGTTGAATTTCGATACTGCCTGAATATAAAAGTCACGTGGGTAGAAAATATTGATGAGTTTGCACAGGTTCAGCTAAGGAACTGTTGTAGAATTCATTTGGATGCCCATGTTACTACCCTAGCCTTTGGAAAAAATGATGCACATGCTAATGAAGACGATTTAGAATGAAAATTCCGACCGACTTAAAGTTAACCGATGAAAATCGGAATGACACTCGACGTTTATCGTCTTTTCAGCCGTGAACTCATTTTTTGTGGATTTACTGAGAGAAAATTAGATAAATCTACAAAACAGGTTTTGCAAGTATGTAAATATCACATGGAAACCCGGTATCCCCATTTGCACCTTACTGAACTTACTTTTTCGACGTCGAGGGTGCTTTGTTTGGATTGAAGACGTTGAAGTATACCAAGCTGTTTTTCTTTTTCCGATCCAATTGTAGCTTCATTTGGCAAAAACTGAAAATGACACTTTTCTGCATTAATTGGACGGAAAAATTAAGGTTCAAGACAGTCCATCTGATGGAAGGAGAAATCTCTCAATTGAGAGTGGTATTTTTCGTCACACTTACGAGAAATAATTAGATTATTATATTTTTTGGGGAAGGTCAAGATCGAAAGATAAAAAATAGCTTTGATTGTTATATTCAATTCCGACGATAAACAATTAGAACTTTTTTTAAGTTGATGATCAAAAAATAATTAAATAAATAACGTCAATTCGCTAACATGCGAGGTTTAAGGTACAGATGCATTTCCTAACGTTATTTTCTTCCTGGTGAGTGAGCATCCCGAAAGTACCGTAAAAGACTTATTCTATAGTTTCACTGATTCTCCTCCTTACTTTATCTAATATTTCTAATCGTTTTTCTAATATAGTTTCATTACTTCTTTATTTCTTTCGTCTTTTCTCATGCTTTTGTCATTTATTTCGACTTCAAATTTATCTTCCCTTCTTCTTCAAACTCACATAAAAACTGTCAGCTTATTCTCATGCATAAATCGTAAAAGCTTTCTTCTTCCCCCATTCTTCTATTTTGTCATTGAACGCTGTTCTTCCCCCTTCCCTTTACTTATCCCGTCTGTCCGCCCATACTTTCTGCTCCTTCGACTATTTTCCTAGTTTTTATGGGTGCTTCATCACTATTACTTTGCGTATTCTATCGTCTTTTTATATTTCATCTATAAAATTATTCTGCATGTTTTGCATATGTCCGTTCTCAATAAATTGGAAACCAAATCGGCCCAATCGTCATTTGGTTACGTCTATTTCAAGCTATGTTCGACTTAGATTAGAATCGTTCGTTCTCATCGTTTATCAAATATTCAATTGTCTCGACAACAGAAACCGACTGAAGCATACCTGTAAGAGGTCCGACCAGTTGGGGAGGGGGGAGGGGATAAATCCGAAATTTGGGGGGAGGGGGTCGAAAAAAGTGGAAATTTTTGCCAAAAAACATACTTTTTTGCAAATTTTTTCAATTTTTTCCAAACGGGGGGAGGTTGGGTGTATGGTCGCCGGTCGGCCAAGTTGGGGGGGTCCCACCAGCCCCCCCCCCAATTACAGGTATGGACTGAAGTTCCAAATCTCCATTACTATTTTCTATCATTTTTAGTTCTACGATTCTAAAGATTCGAGTGCAGACCTTGCCCAATTCTCAAATTGCTACTACACATTCTAAAATCGTCCTGTATTTTTTCGCAGAATAAAACCATAGGTAAATTTCTCGGTTCGAACTGCCCTAAACGTTGGATCGCGCGAGTCTTGCAACAGTAATAAACGTTGGATCGTGGTAGTCTTGCTACAGTAACCCGTAATCAAAAACCTCATGCCAAACACATAACAATTGAAAAAGTCGGTTGCTCTTCAAATCATGAAGCGAATTCTATCACGGTAAACTAGTCACGTTTTTAGCACCGTTTTGAAGTCCTCAGCACAAAAATTGGACCGAAAGACACTGATTTTTTTAAAGCAAATTGTTACCGATGAAGAACCTCCCGATTGGAAGTAATTCTCCGTGTACTCATTATCAAAGTAACTTTTATAGAATTCTGTCTTCACAATTCAACAATAAATTTCCCGCTAGCTTACTTTTCGTTTCTTCCCGGCGTTTTTCGGCCGTCTTTCGTCCTTAAATTTCTGAGTGAACTTTCCTAAGGAAGCCGTTGCGCTAGTTGCTCTATTCAATTGTCGAGAAATTTGTTCTGAAGATTTCTGTTCAGGCTGCAAACCTATAAAATTTGTATGCCATTGTAATTTACACACCACAAAAATGACTTTCGAATGACATTACTTGGTAATTCTTCGCTCTTGGCCTGTTGATTACGAATATTTTTGAGTCGCTGTAGTTCATTTTTTGCGACACGTTCTTTCTTTTTCTCGATTCTTTCGCCGATATAATCCGTGTAAGGGTCTGTAAAGTGACAAAGTTGTTGCATATATATTCTGAAACCTTCACACATATTCAAAAAATACAGGGAGAATTTTTATCTTTCTCTCGTAATCAGATAGTTTTTGATTATCTTTTACAACTCTTCTAAACTTCTACAGATTATTATATTACGGAATCTTACATTGTCAAGTCAATTGAACTTTTTTTTTAACTATTCGAATGCAACAGCATTACCTTTCTGATCCGGTATTTCTACGACCCAATCTTTCGTGTCATTCTTGGCACGCTTATATCCAAATCGCGGCTGCCAACTCTGTAAAATGATAATGTTGAATATTGGAGTACTATCAGAGCGGTTACAATTTACAGGTACACACAATTGTTTTTTGTTGTGTTGAGTGACTTAAAAATTATATATGAGAATTTGATCTTTAAACATCAGAAATTTCGACTCGACCTTTTCACATCAGAAATTTCAGAAATGTACGCATAATATTAGATTATCATTAGGTGAATAAAACAACTATCTGTACTTTTTAAGTTACACTAATCCCATATCTACTGTTATTTGTAGAAACGCAATTAGCAAGCTCAAAATTACCTGCGTTTCATCCGACCAAACCATTTTCGATTTCTTCATTTTTCTTATACCTTTTAATGTTGCATACCTTTCCCATCGTGTCGCATCCCTCATTTTAGGAATCTAAAAAGCTTCACTGAAGTAAAACACGGTAATTTATGACTCAGATACCGCCTATACTGGTTTTTCTCGCGGAATTTTCGTTAATGATTCGGGCAACTATAAAAAAGTGATTAATAAACTGTAGTATTAGCTATGCCTCACTCATCACACATATGTGAATAATGTCGAAAAACTTGGAATGGTAGGTTTTAAAACATAACTTACTTTCACAACAATCGCATCTTCGACTCGCTGAGTAGGAAGCTGCAAGACTGCTATATTTTACAATATTGTTAGGATATAATGCACGAAACCAAATTACCTCCCAAATTTTGTTGAATAAATATTGAACATTGTCGCGGCAAAGCGCCTTCAAGTAATTACTATTCTCTTTCCTAAAGAAAAGACCAAATATTGGCGAACTTCACAACAACGTAGATTTTCACAGACTTAAAATCTCATTTCTACAAGATCCTAAAAAATCATGTTGAAACACCTTATGAAAACGCATAAGATGAGGCTCACTAAATAAAAGGGATACAGTTTACACGTAAACAACATTCATAATAATATTCTGACCAGAAAAGTGATCAATTACTCGATTAACAGAGAATTGGAATCAGATTTTCAATCATGTTGATCGAAAGACATTCCCTTACTCCGTGACAACCTAGAGCATAAGTTATCTAGGAATTATGTGAAAGAAAAATATAGTTGTCATTTGTCAACTGAATAAAACGAACTAAAAATTACTTATACAGCTCATAATCGAAAGGATCTAAGTCTTCAATCAGTAAATTTCCGATGTCGACGAATGGTTCGGTAGATTTTGACACTTGCGTCGTTTTGTATTCGTTTCTGCAGTTAGCTTCCAGATCCACGTGATTAACCTCTTCCATTCTAAAATTGTCGAAATTCGTGAGCAAAAGTAGTAGCCAGAGAAAATTAATGAAAGTACGAGTGAATTTGACATGTAAGTAAACAAATCACAATGAAGTAAAGAAATTTATTTCAGAGAGACGATCAGAGTGAATAACAACAGAAAGTCATGTCGATCAGAGGAGAAGTAATTTTTCGTACCACAAATTGGAAAGGTGACCTCTGATCAGTCTAGATAAACAGAACAGTAAATGCTCTGTGAATTGCCACAAATTACCGTTTACGGCTCTCAATGGCAAAACCAGAATAAATTCGTGGAAAAAGGCGGTTTCATTCATAACTTGAAATGTGGGACCGCGTAAGACCGAAAAATCGGATGAACAGTTTCACTGAACCAGCACTGTCTTGACTTCTCAACTATCTTTCGTAACCTACAATTCTTCCGATATTATGCAAATCCTCAGACGTCAGACCACTTTTGTTGACCAAAAATGATGTCAAATCGCATTTCAATTCGTCGCCAAAAAGTTTTTCGAAACATTGAGCCAAATTTCTACCCAATCCTTCGGCTTCATTTTCGTTTCGACACTGATTTAACAATTCTTTCATATAAATGGAGCCCGGAAGCGAAGAATTTTCCGGCGCAATAGCATGATTACAACAATGTTCAAAAGCCGTCGTCAATAATAAAACTTTAGAATCTGTTGTCTTAGTTTCCGCGGGTGGTTTTTGATCAACTGCTTCTGATTTTATGACTGCCTTTGAAGCATCTTAAAACATCGACGATAGTATCAACTTTTGGGATAAATATAAATATAGAGATATGAAGGAAAAAAGAAATTGACCTACAAGATCACGGAAAAAAGATTCATGAGCGATCAAAATGCCTTGCTCAAATGTCTGAACAAAACAACGCTCAATAGGGTCTTCAAAAACAGGTCAATATTTTGAAAATTTATGACAAGACTTCACAAATTCAAATCGAAATTCTAAATGAACTTGGGAAAACTCAGTACTAATTACCGTTCGAAGCTGATCCAATGGCAGGCTTGACCTCCTCCTGCACTATGTTCTCTGCTTCATCCGGTAAAACAGTATCGATAAATTTCTGGAATTGAGTCCAGGAAGGCAGCGATATGTTCCTGAAAAATTTAGGAGTTATCAAAAAAATTTCAGCTCAGATCAGGAAGTTAGAATTCCGAGAATTTTAATTTCGAATTTAAATCGAAAATTTACACGGGTTTTTTATCGTATTCTTTCTCAACACAGTCCTGAGTTTCGTTTTTTGTTGTATGCGAGGTAATTCTAAAAATTTGCGCCGAAAAATCGTAATCAGTTTCGACATCTTCAGCTTTTCTCTCGCATTGAGACAATAGATGTTCCTTATACAACTCCAAATGCCGTGCCCATAAACCCATGCCTAAAATTTTCGGTTTAATACTATCGTTGTTCAACAAAACTGGCAGAATCGTCGGATTGATATACAATTCGTTGAACGCGTCAATTAAAGTTGTCTTATTTTCGCACAACCCGTATTGTTTATTAGTATTAGAGTAAATTAGGCGATTGTTTTCTAATTTACGCAACATTTTAGCGAATTTGTCATCGTTTTGCTTATCACTCAGAACGAAGGCTTGCAACATAATAGCATTGTCATTTTCGTTCATATAATTGACGAATTCCGCAAATAGACTTTTCAATCTAACAATATATTCGGTAAAACGTACACATTCGAACGGCTCAGTAATATCCTGTAGCAATTTTTCCGCTTCTTGATCTAGTTTCAGCGTTTTTAAACATTTATAAAACGAATAGTGATAAACCGATTTGAACGGTTTGCCGCTTTCATCAACAAAATTTGTAAATCGATCAAATTTCAGTACGTCGCGATCATCAAAGAGGAAATATGTATTCGCGGATAATGCTTCAGGAATTTGAAGTTCAATATTCTTGATTTCCGAGCAATTTCGGTCTAATATATCCGTGAAATGTTGGTTAATGAATACTTGACGTAACTTCATTAAAATTAAACCGTAATTATTCAAGCATAACCAATCGGGCGGTGCTTCGCACTTTTCCGACCAGAAGAATGTGAATAATTTCGTATTTAAATCAAACCGTTCGATTAAATGTTTCAATTGTGATTCTTGGCTATGATCACAGTCGATGAGAAGATCAAAATTTTGTAATAAATAGTTGAAAAACGCCGGATTTTGTTCCAATTTAGCATAAGTGGCTTCGATGAGCAGCTGATCATCGGGCAACTTATCATCTTCTTCGTCGCGCAGAGGCGTATTACATGCCAGCCAATTAAGGCAAGTTTCTCTCAAAATTTTTGGATCTAAAGTCAATAGATGATCGACAAAACGTTGCGGAGCGACATTTTGCATTTTGTTCCACCAGAAATAATGTTCGACACTTGAATACACTACGTTTTCCGACGAAACGAACGAACAGATGTGATAACGGCTCAACGGATTGGGTTTCTCGCCACTTTTGCTATTTAAAAAAACGAACTTATTCGATAAAAACGATCCATCAAAATTAACAATGTCGCATTGTTTTTCCAACAATGTGAAGAATGACGATCTAAAATTATCTATCCATTCGTCGGTTAAACTTTCAGTTTGAAGACCGCCACTGCAAACATCGTCGCGTAAATGCATCATTAATAGACCTAAATAAATTATCAAAATGCGTATAAAGTTTCTAAGCTATTTGATGCCAGAAAATAATTTGCATTTTTCTATGTGGCACTGAAAAAATTCTCACCAACTAGCCTAGACAACCAACATGAGAAAGGCTTAGGAGGAAATAAGACTTTGAAGCCAGAGGATGTATTCATAAAATTACTGACTGGTGAGGCCTACATACAGGTAGAAAATCTATCTACCAACTTCTATTAATAAGGTGTCTGATTCATGAAATTTCAGTATAAATAAATCACTGAAAAAGAAGTATATTACAAGAAAATCAGAAAAACCGAGTGCATTTGGTTTGGCCACATATTACCAAATAACAGCTCATTATTTTTTGACATTGTGAAGTATTTGATTTCAATCCAATGAGCTCATCCTTCAAATTGCCAATTTTCGGGGAAAAGAAAGCCCAATTGCATCAGGAAGTCAAATTAATCCTGGAAATTTAAAGCAAACTGGCTAAAATACGCGAGGAAGAAATTCAACGAAAAAGAAAAAATTGAAATACTAGATGAAAAGCTGGAGAAATAAGGCAGACACTATCCAAACACTACATTTAAAGCACGGTTAATACAAAACAGATACTCGTAAGAAGATTAAGGAAAAAATTTCATTTTACAAAAATTACGCTGTATACATAGCTGAGCACTTTTATAGTCAACATCTAAAAAACAATCCAAAATTTTCTGGAATATTTCACATGCAATACCAACGATTTTTATGGTTCAATTTTCGAAACAAAATCACAAAATTTTTGAGCGCACAAGTCTCAATTGATTTGTTATTTTTTTAAACCATGTATCCAATCCAGACATTCAAGTTTTGACTAAAATTTTATCCTAATTTGTTCATAAAGGATGACTTCAACAGTAAAATGGAATAAAAAACGTACCGAGTTTATTTTGGCCAATTTGATTCAATCTAGGAATAATTCCATTATTGCTCCATACAGCATCCAGAATATCTATCGATAAACTATGTAAATCAATAAAATCCGAAAATTGTTCTAAATTACCGTCAAAAGCACCCAAAAACTTTGCTAGCTCTATTAAACGTTTATTATTCTTTGAACCGAAATCTCTAACGTCAATTAAGAAGCACTTTTCGACCAAAAGTATCGCATGTCTTAGCAATCTATTTTGGCTATATGCGGCCTTGATAGCAATTTCGTACAAACTAAAGATATATCGTTTCACATTGTCTAAATTGCCGGAAATTAACGTATCCATTTTCGGATTTGAATCTTTTATCTTCTCCAATACATAAGAATCGATACTTTCAAAAAGAGCGTTGTCGACATAAAAATGTATCGGAAAATTGAACGACAAATAATTTTTGGGACCATTGACTAACATTAATCGATCGTAATTGCGTGGCAGGTTGAACGTATCCCGCGTTTTCGATATGCAAATTGAGCACGACATGATTTCTAAAGAGCAGAAATCACGATGATCACATGCGACCTTCAAAGATATGCTAAGCTGATAAGAGACAAAATGGAAATCCGACTCGTCCGGCTATTTTTTGGGCAAGCATTTGCTGGAAGGCAGCTCCGTGAGGAATCATGGAGGATGTGATCTTTGTGATGTACTCGAGGAAAAAATCAAAGAGTTTCGTAGCTAGATTGGAAATATCGTATTTCCACTTTTATGTATTTTTGAACATTGCTATTAACCAAACCAGCCTCTATATATTTTGACGATTGTCATCAGAAATTCATGACGTACAGAAATTTCGCATCATTCAAAAATCTTTTTCGAGTGCAGATATTCCTTCAAACAGGCTTTTTCTCACGCGTTTATCCGCTTTGGGAATCGTAAAAACAATGTCCGCGCCAAAGCTTCCTTCCTGTATTATGGTCGAAATAATGCAAAAACATGCAAATTGATCGTAACTTCAAATTGTAGATAATTGGAAAATCATCATACAAAATAGTTGTCCCGACTGGAAATTATTTTGGAATTAATGCGTAAAAACCCCTGTCGTCGCTAATAAACCATGGATTAAGTCTTCCAAGTATTTAGCGTGATGTTTTAAACATGGGAGCGGCCAAGATTGACAATCAATAAGTATGTAGAGAATAGTATTTATATTTAGCAATAACGCCGTGAGAACAAATGAACTGAACGGTTGCGACTGTGACGGAAAAAGATGAATGGAGTAATTATTGTTAAATTTTAACATTTTAAATATTATCTTGAACATCACGAAATGCACCTTTTTATCGACTCTGAAAGTGAAATACCCAAAAATATAGCTTCTCCAGCTTAAGTTATGTAAAAAAGAGCAGTAGGTACTTTTCATCTCGATTTTCCAGACAGTCAGGCAACTGGATACTGGCGTCAGCCAGCTAGATAGTCAAAAAAACATTATTTGATAAATTCGGGCGGGGAAGTAAAAAGTCTTGAGATGGAAACAGATCAGCCAAAAAATTAGCAAGAACTTCTTCTGCCCGACAATGCTCACATGATAAAGACACTAAATTTAAATTTAGAACAGTCGATTCGCAATTCAATATCAAATTTAATTTTTAGTCAGTGATTACCGGGGGTATTACCCTTATATAAAGTCATAAAAATAGATCACTTGAAGCCAGATTTTGCGGATGAATGGTTAATTTAGTGGATAATTTGGTATACTCCATTTAAAATTCGAACTACACTCATACCTGATAATTGGAAATTGAGGACCCCTCTCGTTAACACTGACATCGGTTCAATGGTATACCAGTCACGATAAAATGATCTTATTACGTGAAAAAAATGCAAACATTTACGAAGACTATCATAGTATACCTGCATCTCCAGAGTGCGCCCTGAAGTCAAGACCAGATTCAGCCAAAAACTCATGCCGCATGATCATCAACAATCGGCCGTTTACGTTCGATCCGATAGAACCCGGTTTGAATTCAGGATGGAAAATCCAACAAGCTATATCGTATGTCGAAACTCCGTTATCTTTCATCCAATGCTCTAAATCTTCCAAGCTGAATCCAATCGACCAATCCAAATCATTTGGATTGGATTCAATTAAAAAACTATTCCCAGTTTGCATCAGCAGAGCTTTCAATTCAGTATATTGAGCGAACTTCAACTGAGTTGCGACCTTCAACGTGCTGTAAGAAACACAATTCGCAAGAAAGAAAATAAAACAAACAGAAGCAATTTACTTGAACATTTTATTACAGCGCCACGAAGTGATTTCATCGTTTGTACATTGGGCCACAACACTTGCAATATATAGATGAAGATCCTTGAGACTCTTGATTGTCGGGGCGACCTTTGCGGCTTCGAGCTTATTAATATCTCTTAAGCACCAATACTTGATAACATTATTCCTACATCGTGTAATTTCGAAGATGTTGATATCTATGTATGTTCAACGGCTTATGGGGAACATCAAAAGCAACTTTCAGAGTAAACCACCAAACATTATTGTACATATATAAAGGACAATTCATCCGTGCTATTGGTTGAACTACCATAGGAATAAGGAATGTTCCCGGGACGACATTTTGGCCGAAGCAGAGCCAGAACAGACATATAACATCCCAACATATAGGCTATAATTGATATAATCTTTCATGCGTCACTCATAGAAAACTATTTATTTCATGTCAGTTATAGCCGATAAAAAGATAGAATTTTTTAATAAAACTATCATAACTATGACAAACTTATCCTTTTTCAGAAAAATCCGCATTGCTCACCTACCTGTACAAACTGGTGGTTTCCAGGCAATCAGAAAGTTATTTGATTTTCACATCGTTTTGGCGGTTGAAAAAGCCAAATTAGGATATGAAAGCGACTGTTAGTAGACTCCTGTCACATAAAGTAGACAGGACACAAAGTTGATTTGTTATCTTATTTCAGTCTAGTCACTTTTATGACATAGAAAAAAATCAGCATCAAACTGTTCAAGACAAAACTCATTTTGGTGCAGAGTTAGACAGTCATTTAACTAAATTAATCCTGATCCTGATATAAACTTTGATCTAGTGCTGTGAACTTCCAAATCTCATAATTTTTTCCCAGCCTACATTTAACATGAAATGAACGGAAAACAACTTTTTACGTCGGGCGCTTAGGACCTGAAACAAAGTTTACCCCCAAATCAGAAATTATTGTATTCAAATACATTGAGATAAAAAAACTGAAAATACTCAATTTTATTAGAAAATAAGGACTTTGAGAAAAAATGATCACGTCAATTTTTTGGCGCTACCAGCCACGAATTCGACGCTATCCACCTCAAAATTTTCGGCGCTACCCGTCGCGAGTTTCAAGGATTTCATCAAATGAGTACCATTATTTAGATATTCTTAATTTGAGGCAAAACAGGACCCCTCAAAATCTTGGGGAAATTGGGTACCCCTTCCTACAAATTAGGGGTTTACCCCGCCCAACTAGTCAGACCTCTCACAGGCATGGACAATAAATAGCTATTATTTTTTTCGGTTTATCGATTTTTCCAATATTTATCGAAGAATACTTTCTTGACGCAAAAATCGGACAAAAATCGAAAAATTTTCGACGCTTCACGCTGAAATAAGGCTCGCTATCATTTTAAAAGCGAAAATTCATTGTTCCAAACGTGTTTTGTTTATTTTTTGATCGAAAAAATGTATTTTTAAAGCACTCGCTGACACTATCGAGCAAAACTTGGGAAGGTTGGCTACTCCCTTCTAAAAGTGGCTTTTATCGTGTACTTAACAGGTCGGACCTCTTACAGATATAGCGAGCCAAACATTTCTCTGCAACCAAATTTTTCCAGGAGTTGCGCGTTGAAACTGATCTGAATAAATTTTTTTCAGTTTATTCCTTTTTTAAAGGCAACTGACCACTGTTTTTTTCCTCGAAGATATTTTTTCACATGAGAACCATATTTGAAGCTTTTTCCTAATTTTTCAAAAAATCACCACATTCAAAAGAAAATTTCAGTATTTTGCATTCTAAAAAGCAAAAAACTGTCTGCGGACAGGAACTACAACTTAATCAAAAGGGGAGTCAGGCTTCAATTGGCTCTGTGAAACTTAGGAGGAAAATTTCGGTTGCACAGCCCGAAGTGTGATTGCTGTGTGCAAAAAACAGCACTTACTTACATACCTGAATAACCTGGCAGCAATGTAATGAACCATGGATGGATAAAGGGTATCGCCAGCCAAAATCGGTAGTTCGCAAAACGTGGCCAATGGTTCGAAGTACTTTTCCAACGGACAAAAAGTTAAATCGATCACCATATTCGAGCACGAAAACTGTTTTTCCATTGCTCACTGTTTCTTTTTTCGCCAAATTGGTGTATTTGGCGAAAAAATCTAAAAATGCGAAAAAATTGGGCTTTTTCGCCAAATGACGCAAAATTTTTTGGGGTTTCGAGGTCGCTTTTGGTGTATTTTTAAAGGATTCTAGAAGTTCTCTAGCTGGCTGTAAAATCTAAATTCTAGGCTACTTGCCAGATTATTGAATTTTAGTTGCATGTTTTTAAAATGAATTTGCTCGATTATGGAAAAGGATTAAACTCACTTAAAAATCAGACATTTTATGCAGGAAATAAAAGCTAGATTCACTTTCCAGCGTTCTACAATATGAATATCCAAAAAAATTTTCATCCTTCCCGCCGGCATTAACGATATGCAAATCCAAGAAAAGATATCACCACAACAAAAATGTCTGCGACTAAGCTTTTCGTGCATTACATAATTCGAGAAACATTCTTCATGTTTTTTTCTGATTATCTGACGGTGTAGAACCCCAAAAATTGAAATTTTTTTTAGTTGGCTCCATAAAAAATAAAATGATTGAACAATTTTATGAAAGCATAAATAAAGAAGCAGCTGTGGACATTTTTGCGCAGTAAAAGAGGATTTGGCGAAAATAGCGAGAAAAATTTTGACCCCTTTCGCCAGATGACGGAGGACCTTGTGAAAATAGAAAAAAGCCCCATCCAGCTCCAGCTAGAGGTTGATTTGGTGTTGAGCATGATCAAATTGAAGAACAAGATTGGATTTTTTTCTGGTCAACTGTTTGTGCGTTTGTGACGCTATGCTAGCACCGTTGGCTCATACCCGTATCAAGGATTTTCAAAAAAGGGGGGCGGGAATTTTCCACAAATTTTTCAGAATTTACTGAATAAAAAGAAAATCGTTTTTGCAGTAAAGACGATTTATTTCCACCTAGTTTAAGTCTGCTTGGATTAGTAGCTAAATTCTATGTTTGACGAAAAGTAAGTATGTACTTATAATTTAATTTGAGAAATGTGATGTATAAGTACAATGATATTGCTGAAAATTTTATTCTGAAAAAAATTAAGGGGGGAATTCCCCCCATCCCCCTCTGAATACGGGCCTGCGTTGGCTGCGTTTGACTCCGAGCGCGGCCGGATTTCATTTTACATTGCGAGTTGCGACGAAGCAAATGACGATTTTTAAGATTGAATCGTATCGAGAGTACAGTACCTCGAGACACGAACAGATTCATAATACCTACCGTTGAATACTTGATTTCAAATCTGAAATAATGTTCCGAATAGCTAGGCGTCCGGAGAGATTATGTTCTGAAGGGTCATTTATACTTGCTTTTTTCCACGGAACAGAACAGAACGGAACGAAACGAAACGAAACGGAACGCAACGCAACGCAACGCAGCGGAACGGAACGCAACCGAACGGAACGGAATGCAATCGACAACACGGCGAAATCGAACAAAAGGGAAATTCTTGTTCCGCTGGGGTCGGTTGGAGGCTACTGTCGGTTATTTTCTTCAAAATTGTAGTTATATTTTCCGATCGAAAGTGGATTTTCAGGCTGAACGTTTCAAACTGTTGGGGCGATCGGTTCCATCGGAAAAGCCAAGTATAAATGACCCCTTATGCCTCGCAATTTGTAAACGCTCGTGTCAAAACATTTATTCGGATTTGGTCGATGAGAATACGTTTAGAGAACAGATTTCCGATCGTGTACAACATTATATGAGCCACTGAATAATATATATTATAGGTTGACGCTGTCGTATAACAGGAATGTCGTTATGGAAAGAGGCGTGAATTCTAGACATTTCGTATGAACGTGTGTTACCTGATTAGATGTTTTGGAAAAGTTTAAGAAAGGTTGTCGTGTATTGTCTTTTGAGAGTTTTGGATCTGATTTACTGTATAATACGAAATCTTCAACAGAAAGCATTGCGTTGCGCGCACCGTTTTTTTTTCCTCAAATGGGGTCTTTTGAGGAAAAAAAATTCGAAATGAGGAAAAAAATTTTGGGTATGGTTCTCATTGAGGAAAAAATTTTGGGGAATTCCAAACCAAAAAGATGCGTTTTGGTGGACTTAAAAGGGTCAAAATCTCAAAATTTTCCGGCGCTTCGCGCCGGTCACGGGTACAATCTTGACTATTTTCTATCAGGCGCGGTCATTAGCATATCTACTTCGACTTACTAATTAATGCTCAACAGTTTCTATCTATCAAGTTAGCTCATTTTATTTTCTAATCGTTAACAGTCAATTATGTCGCCCAATATTGAGATTTTTCATCAATTTTCTCAATTTTTTCTCTCGATGTTTGGAATTTTTTAAACGTCTGCAACCCGAACTTTTGCGTTTATTGAAGATAGAAATTGAAGGCATCATTCTAGACTGCGATTTTAGAATTTCTGTTTATGAATATCTGTTGGAGAGATTTATTTTCCAGCGTTTTAGAATATAAAAACTGAAAAATTTTCCCGGCGCTTCGCCCCAGAATGGGAAACAAATTATACTTCATAAGTCGGATTTTAATTTATTTCCCAACGTTGTGGAGGTTCAATTTACAGCGTTGTAGAAAGTGAAAATCCAAAAAATTTTCCGGCGCTCCGCGCCGGACCAAGAACTAAATAAAATTAGATGATTCTGAGAGCCATAGAAATGTTAATAGCGGATAAATTCCTGTGAGAACTCTATCGTTATTCGTTAACATGCTTCACCCGCTCCTGTAGAACACCAATATATTCTTCATGAGCTCATTTTGGCTAATATAACTAGAAGTTTCTCAATTTTTTTCTAATTTTTGCAGGTTTCTGACTTCAAATACAACAAAATGCATGGGCATGCTCCTAAAAGCCATAAAAAAGCATCCGTAGCCACATTTTAAGCGTTTTTAAAAATGTGGAAAATTTTTGGAAAATGAGGAAAAAAATTTTGGGTCCGGTTCTCATGTTGAAAAAATCTTCGAGGAAAAAAAACGGTGATTGCGCGGCAGAGTTAAACCACTGTTTTTTTCCACATTTGCACTGCACTATAATGTGGAAAAAAATCTGGAATATGGAAAAAATTTTTGAGGCCTTTCCACAAATATGCAAGAATAATTTGGGGTTGTTTTCATATTGAAAAGATTTATTAAGTAGCTCAGGCGCGGCTTTTATCATGTCTACCTTCATTTATCACTCAATCTATAATAGTTTTCATCGTCTTAAACGTATTATCTCATGTTTTAATTGGTAATCTTCAGTATTTTATTATAATATTTAATGAAGATTCGCATTTTTTCCTTTTGAGAAAAATCAATACGTCAAGTGTCTAATGCTTTATGATGCAATTATTTCTTTGCTAACGTAAAATCAATTCAAAAGCTTCATGGAAATATCTTTCGGAATTTTATACTTTTCTTACTCATATATTTTCGACCAAGTTCATGAGAGTTTACAAATAAATTACGGATTTTGAAATTTTTCAAGTAAAATTCTAGAGGTTACGACTCTTGAACACAAAATTGGAATCTAATTCTTGAAATAAATGTTCGGAAAATTGATTTTCCAGTATCCCAGAATGTCAGTATACCCAAAAAAAATTTCCGGCGCTTCGCGCCCGAAAGATTACCATCTTTTTTGGGCTTTCACTTGTCATCATAGTGGACTTGACCATTGATTTCTTGTGTAATTCAAGTCAATTATGCTCTTGGATAGTTTGCTAGAAAATTTGTTCAACAATGCTTGTAGACATACCTGTACTTGGGGGGTTGGGGGGGACCCCCCCCCCCCCCAACTCGGCCAACCCTATACCCAAAATCATTCCCCCCCCCCCAGTTTGGAAAAAATTAAAAAAATTTTCAAAAAAGTGTATGTCTTTTGGCCTTTTTTGGGAAAAATTTCGACTTTTTCCTACCCCCCCCCCTCTCAACTGGTCGGAGGTCTTACAGGTATGCTTATAGATTAGGCTTTTAAGTCCAACATTTCAATTTTTTCTTCAATTTTAATAAATTAACTCCTCTAAAAACACCGGAAGGCTTGAAAAAGCTCAAAAACAGTGCGATAAAGCGTCTGTGAGCATTTTTAGGCGAAAAAACGAGGATTTTAAAACGAAAAATTTTTCCACATGTGGAAAAAAAATTTACCCCTTTCCACATTTGTGGAAAGAGGTTCGTGGAAAAAACAGTGGGTTAAACACTTGGACTGTAATTGGGGGGTGGTTTTTGGGGGACCCCTCAACTTGGCCAACCATATACTCACCCCCAACCCCCCAAGACTGGAAAAAATTGGCAAAAAAGTGCCTTTTTGGCCTGGGCGCAGCTGCTGTACCCTAAGCCTAAGGAAAATTTTAATGAAAAAATACTCACTAGTCACATGCTCAAAATTAACAAACAACTCATGTACAATAATTATGCTGAAGGCCAGGAACCGACTTATAAAATTTAGCCGAATAATCTTCGATATTTTATCTTGATATTTTATGAATATCCGCATTTTTCCTTGACACATTTTTTGAGAAAGATCAACACGTTAACTTTTTAAACTTTTTAAAGCGATTGTTTCTTATCGTAAAGTTGATTCCAAAGCTTCATGGAAGTAGTTTTCGATGATTTCTACTGTTCTTACTCACATCTTTTCGACCAAATTCAGGAAAGTTCATTAATAGTTACTGGTTTAAAAATTTTTAAAATGATAAAATTCTATAACTTCACGATTTTTGAACACAAAATTCGAATCTAATTTTCGAGATATGTATGTTCGAAAAATTGATCATCAGAATACTTTAGAAAGCTCAAAAATACTTAAATAAAGCATCTATGAGCATTTTTAAGCGAAAAAAACGAGTTGGAGAAAATGGGGAAAAATTTTGACTCCTTTCCTCATTAGGGGAAAAGGCTGGCCAGAAAAAAAAACAGTGGAATGAGGCGTTTCGTTGTAATTTCTAGTCATATATTTACGTGTTTCTTTATTAACTCATGGGATTTTAAGACGAAAACTTTTCGCGAAAAAATTTTCCACGTGTGGAAAAGAAATTTGACTTTCCACATTTTTGAAAAAAAGTTCATGGAAAAAAGAAACAGTCGCTGAGTAGGAAATTACCTACTCGTATTTGGTCCGAAAGCGAAGAAATTCTCTTAGAATAGTGTATTTGTATTGTCGCAGCAAAATTTTTAAGTTGTCAATGACTGATGAATGAATAGAAATTCTGAACTTACTCTGTTCATTCGTTGGGATTCGGATTCGATATTCTAATCTTTTGTGGTATTATAGCGTCTGGTTCACACCCATCTTATAAACTTATACACACTTCAGCATAGTGGGTTATTGAAAGGGGATTAATTGGGATGGGCGGAACTTTGGCTGAGGCTTATTCTTAAGCTTAGGCTTTTACATTATTTAGGCTAGCTTTAAATTATCAATATATTATGGATAAATGTTTGATCCTGTATCGTTTTTTCGAGACTTTGACAAAAAGTAAGATTTTTCTCGGTTATTTCCGTAAAGTCTTTTTGCGATCTTTAAAAAGATTTTGACATGTGTGTGATTCAAATATTTTGGGTCCAAGTGGGAATTCTTGATGGTTCAAGAATCAAAATTCTTGGTTGCTTTTCAATTTTTTGAATTGTAGTCTGCCCGACCAAAAATTCAGAAAGAAGAAAGAAAGAAAAATTTATTTTTCGAACGAAGAGAAACAAAAACAAAAACACATGTTAGTCTAGAAAAAGAAATACAACAAACATCGAGATTATTGGTTATTAATGCAGTACGAAATAAAGAACAACGTGAAACTGTTAGCATATTGAAAGATCAAACAATACAGTGAGTGAGTGAAAGACAATACGAATTAATTTGCATACGGAGACATGCAGGTACAGAAGTACACTTACGCGCGCCCCGATGAACGAAAAAGAGAAATCAACACAGAAATGAAAAAAAAATCATATTATATTAATGTCCTCGTATAAATTTAGAAAAATCGATATCTTTAAGTTTTCGAGAAAAAGATTCTACTGAAGTAGCTTTTACAACGTGGTCGGGTAATGTGTTCCATGTGTGAACGACTCGTTTAGCAAAGCTATATTTGTCAACGTCAAGATGAGAATTGTTGAGTTTAAATGAGTTTCTGGCTCTAGTAGGGTTTGTACAGAAGGAAAAATAATTTTCGACTGGTAGAGTAGATTTTCGGATGATGATTAGATCGATAATTAGATCGAAATGAATGCGTCTAGTCTCTAATCTGATAAGATTCATATCAGTTAATCTTTGATCATAAGATAATGATTTGTCAGTACTAACCCATTTAGTAAATCGCCTCTGAACTTTTTCAGCTGCCACAATATCTTTAATGAGATATTGATTCCAAACTACTGTACTGTATTCTAGAACAGGACGTACGTATGTGGTGAATGCTTTTGCTTTTGCATTGGATTCACTGAAAAATTAAACCTTCTGTCTAGGAGATAAAAGTTGAAAAGGTTCATTTTCCAACGTTCTAGAATATCAAAATCCCAGAAGAATTTTCGGCGCTAGGCGCCGAACAAATTACTCATACGAATCTTTTCATTTTCTCTTCAAAACACAGAACGAATCTTTTCATTTTCTCTTCAAAACACAGAAAATTTGGTTTTAAAAGCATAAAACTGACGCGACTCGGATGAAATAGCTGAAGTCTAGCTTTTGGTGGTTTTTCCGATAAAATTAAGCTAATTTATCGGTTTTAGAGTGAACAACCAAAAATTTATCTGGGCAATCAACATTGTTCCCCAATTTGCACAATGGAACCTGGCCTTTGCAGAAAAAAAGCCCTGTGGTGAAGTTCCTACCCTTATGTCAGATTGTCGGCTGTTCAGAATCAGTTTTAAAATTTTATTTTTCATTATTATCTTTTTATCAAAGTTGACTGTTTGGTTTACTTGTTATGTCAAAATTAGATTGTTTTATGTCGTCAAAGAAATACAGTCGAACACGGTTAATGCACATCCCGAGCGAACCGAAATAAAAGTGTTCACTATCCATAAGTGTTCATCATCAGTACTCAGTCAAATTCAACATAAATTTAACTTCAACATGAATCACTAATCATCATTTTTCAAAACGATGTTATCAGGGTTTTTTTTTCACCTACGAGTCACAAGCCGAGTGGCTATTCCAAATTTTTACAAGCCAATTTCATAATATCAGTATATGGGAATAAATTCCAATGCTAGGTTATTTTTTAAAGAAATGTATATATTGAGCAGCATCATGGCAATCGATCAAAAAAGAGATGTCATTCAACATTTATTCAATAACATTTTAGAGCCGTTAATTCATTAAAATTCAGGCAACATTTGAAATTTTTGAGTTTGATCGAAGTCTAATCTACCAGCATCGTGGAAAAAAATTTCCAGCAAACTATCCAAGAACATAATGACTTTGAATTACATTAGAAATCAACAGTTAAGTTCTCTATGATGACAAGTGAGAGCCCAGAAAAGCTATTAATCTTTCTGCGTGAAACGCATGAAAATTTTTTTGGGTATTGACATTCTACGATGCTGGAAAATCAATTTTCCAAACACTTATTCGAAGAATTAAATTCGAATTTTGTGTCCAAAAATCGAAATTTCTGGAATTTTGTGTTTGAAAAATTTTAAAACCATCAATTTATTCACACACTCTCATGAACTTGGCCGAAAAGATATGAGTAAAAAGTAGAAATTTCCGAAAACCACTTCCATGAAGCTTTTGGATTGATTTTACATTAAGAAAGGAATAATCGCTTCAAAAAGTTTACAGACATGACATATTTATCTTTCTCAAAAAATATGTCAAGGGAAAAATGTGAATCTTCATTAAATATCAAGATGAAATATTGAAGATTACCAATTAAAACATGAGATAATACGTTTAAGATGATTAAAACTATTAAAGATTAAATGATAAATGAAGGTAGACATGTTAGAAGCAGCGCCTGAGCTAGGAAATAAATAATAATGCATATTTATGTTATAACCGGCGCCAAGCGCCGGAAAATTTCGAGATTATGACCTTCTAAAATGCACCAAAATGCATCTTTTCTGTATCCGATATGATCAAACACATGACCCAAAAAATTCTGACAAGCCATTTTGGCTTGTTGGACTAAAATTCTACAAGCCATTTTGTCAGTCCAACAAGCCATGGCTTGTAAAATGCTAAAAAAAACTATGGATGTTATTTTAGACTGTTTCAATGAAGCAATGTGACTATCCACAAAATCATCAATGGAATTCACAGAGGCAAGGACTTCATCAGAAAATTGAAAAATGTCCAGACTCAACATTTAACAACAGTTGCTGTTTTCGACGAACGATAGAGTTGATGGTATTTTTGAAAAGCCATGTTTTTCACCAAGCGTGGCGTAAGAAGTAGTTTCCAGTTCGTTGATAATCTTAAGCTTTGTTTCAAGCGAAACAACATTCTTTTTGACAGGCGGCATGACACACTTAATAGTTAATGTTGTTTTAATTCACTAGAAAAAAAGCAATGTACAATAGCTAACTTCAAAATTCGCTTACTTCATCTCTATTCGTATCGTAAATTGTTTTTTTACACAGTTTTTTATCTTACTGACGTGGTTAACTGAAAAAGCGGTTGAGCACGATTTCTACATGAATTAATGCGTTGAATGTAACTTTTTAATTATATTTTTACCAAACTGTTAGCCAAAAAATTTTTAAGTTTTCGGTATATTTCTAGTCGAAAAATTTTTTTGTGCCATTGGCACAAATTTTTTTTTACCTCTTGTGCTAATTGGCACAAATGTCCGTTTACAAAAAAACACTGGTCTGAAAGCTGTTTTTGTGCCGTTCCGAAACCATACCTATAATGGGAGAGATTGGAGGAAGGATCCTCAGCTTAGTGGAACCCTATACTCAAATGCCGAGACCCCTCCCCAACTCGAAAAAATTTGGAAAAAAATGGCTTTTTAGCCTTTTTTGAAAAACTTTTCGGGCTTTTTCGAGCCTTTTGGGGACCGCCAACCAAAATTCTCAGGTTATTCCCATTCTACTTGGTTGGTAAGGGCCGTGGCCTAACTTAATTCTCCATTATAAACTTTTGACCTAAAACCTTCATCGCAGTTTTGGTATGTTTCTAGCGAGAAATTTTTTTTGTCATTATCGCAAATTTTTTGGCCTTTTCTGGAAATTTTCATGAATGTTCGTTCACGACAAAAGTACTGCTCTCAACATTCGTGCCCTTGGCGCAAGACAAAAAAAATTTGTGCCAACGGCACAAAAAAATTTTCTTACCAATGAAAAAATCTCCCTCAGACCCCTCCCCAAATACAAAAATCCAGCTAGCCGGCCGGAAATTATTGACGAAAAATGCAAATTTTAAGGTCGAAAATTAAGAGCAAAAATCTATCAAAAGACGAGAATATTTTCGGTCCTTATCGCCAAAATAATGGTTATTACCAGGTTTAAAGTAAAAATTCGTTGATCACAAGCAGCCGTCCCCAAGGTCAACAATCTAGATGGGGGCAAAATCTTATATGGTACAGGTAGTACTTTTCCCATGCCGCACCGTGACGTTTTTTTGCTCGCCCTGTGACGTCGCATAGGGTGTATATTAAGGTGGCTTCTTCAATACAGTAGGTGTACAGCAATGTACAACGTACAAATCAGTTATTCCCCAGTACCTTGGTCAGTTTCACATGTTCACCTTATAAAACGCACCAAATTTGTTTTTCGTGCGTCGGATAATCAACATTTGTCCTTTCCTGAACATTTTTGATTTTTGAACATTTTTCATTTCATAGATTTTCATATTTTATTTTCATATTTTCATAAAATCATTTTTGAACATCTAAAAGAAATGCAATTTGAAAGAAAACGGTTGATTACCCAAGCCCAAGAATTGCCACATCAACTCCTGCGCTACGCCCAAGAAAACTGTAATCTTAACAAAATGCCCACAAACATACCACAAAAATCTTCGTGCAGAGCTAAAATTGTTTGTGTCCTACAAAAACCAGTGGTTCTGTACAGAAATGGTTCTTTTATAGCACGGTGCTATTGAAGTTGGGCCCGTGTTAATGAAAATTTTTGTCGCGCTAAGAAAAAGTAAAACAAATTAAGGAAAGTTATCGGCCGTGCTAATGAGACTCGTGCTAATAAAAAAACCCTATGTACAGCTGTCAATTTTTCCACTTTCATATATCAAAAATTTTGTGCAGTAGATACATTTTCAAACATGTGAACACGGTTAGCATATTTTTCTCATACTGACCACGCACTCTCGAAACAATAGCAGTTCTTCTAAAAGTGCCCACTTACTCATTTCCATCAAATCGGTTTACCCATTATGACACTTCCCAAAACTTTGTGTAAGTCATTTTTGTCTCATTCCATTTCACCACGAAGTCATTCTTACCGAGGTGGTAAATGAATTTCCAAACCTAAGACCGGATCGATACCCCTTACCCCCCCCCCTATGGGATGCTATGGAGTCATAAGCGTATCTTTCTATTTTTGGTCGAAAAGACACACTTTCGAGCACTTTCTGACCCTCTCCCCCAAAACTATAGTCGGCTACCTCCCCTTAAAATGGCTTTATCTTTTATTCAACTGGTCGAAGTCCTTACAGGTATGTTCCATGATAACCTAAAATCTCTACTCTGTTTAATGGATAATGGTCTATTCGATAGTATTGCGAACTCTATCGATTCAAATGAAGATTTTGTCGATAAAATTGCTGAATAAAATGTATAGTGGTACAAAATGCATTGCTGACTGAGGAGGACTCAGTCAAATTCCAGTGGTGATTCGAGAAGCCAGGAAGATCCAATCGAAAACCGCGATGCGAAACTGTAGACAATATTTTTAGCTGTAATTTGGTACCGAACTCATCAAAAATGGTCAAGTATTTGAATATCTATAAACTATCAAGGAGTGCACTATTTTTAACGTTTGAATTTGAAGGGGAAAAATTAGTGGTCAAGAACCATACAAATTTGTGTTTAAAAAAATTATCTCAAAACACTCAAAAATAGGTGTAATTCGATATGTCTCGTCGAGATTAAACACTGTTGCCAGCGCTGTAGCTTCATTTTTGACCGAGATGATGAGAATGTCGAAAAGTTTGCTTACGCAGAAGCCGCTGCAAATCCTGGCTACGGGTTTCTTCTTTATTGGTCTGTATTTAACCTACGTTTTCAGATTTGACAACTATGGCCTATAGAAAAACTAGCCTTCCTTATGGCAGCAGCAATGAAAATCCGTTGCCTTCCTCATTCGATTGTCAGTTTTGCGACCGTCATTTTCGATCGCGTGCAAATCAGTGCTTACATAAAATGGATGAGCACGGGGCTTTTTACTTATGTTCGTTTTGCGATAGGCAATTTCACAAACAGTATGAAGTGATCGAACACGTTAAGAAAGATCACCATGCTCGTAATCGCTTTTGGTGTATTTATTGCTGGCGATTATTCGAAGATCAGTCATTTTTGAGGGTATTGTTTATTTCTGGTATTTAATATCATTTAATTTCTCACATCAGTTATACATTCACCATTGCTGCTTTTAATTCGTCCATCTCCCATTTTTTCGCCGACTCACGGTATTGTTAAATTTACGTTTATGTTGGTTCATCTATTCTTACACCTTTTAGGCTCATCAAAATTACGCTCATAGATCGAACGATATGCACATTTGTCCAAAGTGTCAAAAATTAGCTCCTGACTTCGCCTGCCTTAAAGTTCATTTGGAATACGAAGATGGCTTTCGTAGGTCGGGAACGGCTGATCCGACTTCTCGTCATAGCAAGTGAGCCTTTGTTCCACTTTGTAGCACAGATTATGTACCTTTTTATTCCATTTTTTGTGCAGATTCTCTTTTTTATAGTCCGAATTTTCCTTTTTTTTATTCCTTTATCTTTCGTTTTGATGTCCACGTTTCTTATTGTTTTATGCATTTGTTATTTTATCCATTGTTCTTCTTCCTAAACTAAATTTTTTTCTCAATTTTTATGGTCCTTGTTTGATTTTTCAAGTAAATGTGACCTTTTTTGCCAGCCATACTTTACTGGTTCTGTCACGGTATTCGGTCCACGATTTTGGCTTATTTTTCTATGTATTTCGCGCAAGTTTCATTGTTACGTTATCTTGGGATTCTTGATTGTCTTACTCCTTCAAGTTTTTATAGCTGTTGTATTTCCCGATCATACTTGAAAATATGCTTCTGTTTAGTCATTCCCGCCCTTGACAACATTATTCTTTTAGCGATAATTGTCGTTATCCATCTAAAACCAACCAAACCAAGATTTTTTGTTTTCAATGCTTCAAGCGTTACCCTATAGACAATTTTGATCGACACGCCCGCGATCATTTGATCAAAAGTCAGTACTTAGCTTGCAACGAATGTTTCGCCGTGATTAAAAACGATCACGATCTAAAATCCCACAAATCGTGTCTCATCGCCGAATCTTTACGGTTAAATGATCGTCTGGCAATTATTTGTCGGAAATGTGACTTTCGATCGCGCGACGACTCTCAATTTGATCGTCATTTCAGTTGGTGTCATTCAACGAAAAAATCGATGGACGCTATGGTAATATTATTGTATCCTTCCATGTTCTCGTTTTATTTGATTTGGTTTCCATTTCGACTCCTCGATGGTGATTGTTTCTAGTATTTTGTCCAAACTTTTTTATTCCTAGTATCTTGTCCATACTTTGACATATTTTTTCATCCGTTCTTTTCTTACACTTAGATTTCCGTATGGTTATCTTTTTTGCCATTTTTGGCGTACTTCTTCATTTCTACGTGCATTTTATTATTTTTACGCCTTGTATGTTTATTAGGCTTTTCAGAGCTATCGTCCGTCATTTTTATAAGCATTTTTGTCTGCCTCATTTTTAGCTGTAGTCTTGCAAAATTCTGAGTGTTACTTTTTTTACTCAGACCGGTGAAACACGACGGTTAGAAACTTGTTTGAAGGATATGCCCAAAGCACAGGCGTTAATTGCTTCATCGGAAACGTCACTGCTCAGTACCGATCACCGTTCCGCGTCTCTCAGTTGGAAAATCGATCAACCTAAAATTGATAGCAATCCAACTTCTACCAGGAAACCTCTACTCCCCAATCCTTTGTTTGTCGTGGATCAATCTGATCGAGATGTAAAAGCGTCTGCCATCGATTTAATGCTCGGCGGAAATTTTACGATCTTATCGGACAATAAACTCGTCTTGAATCGCGAAAAAGAAATATCTAATCATCGCGATATCGATGATCAAAGGCATATTAAGCGTAAATCGTCGGATAATATATTTCCCGTTAAAATTCACGTGGAGAATCGAGATCAGTTGAATAAAAAGATCAAATTAGAAGACTCTTCCACTTCGTCTTCAGACAGTGATGACGAAATTGGCGCGTTCAGTCGAAAATCGGCGAAAAGAACCTCGTCAACAAATCCAGCAGAAACTGTGGGCAAAATTTCTGAGCTTATCAATAACGTGGGTGCTCAAAATGCTTCCTCACCTATTCGAGAAAATTTGCTGCGCAACAAGGATAATATGGCTCAAAACTTGCTGCAAAATTTGAAGAGCAAGGAAGGTAATTCATTTGTATCTTTAAGCTTGAGGTATTCTATTTTGTATTGTGATGGAAATATTATTAGTTGACAAGTTTTGAGTAGATAACAAGTCCGTTGATGTTAGAATCTTTTTACAAAAGCTGAGTTTGTAATGGAGTTTAGCCAGCTGATCATAAAGAAAAAAGTTTGTAACTGAAAAAATTATTGTTATGCGAAATACGATATATAATAGTCATTTGAAAAATGATCAACGGCACTCTATGTGACAGCGCTTGGTGTATTCTTCACATACTGGTTCCTTATCCCAATGAGTTAATTTTATCACAGGGCCAAAATTAGGTATCCTCGGATTCAATGTGTATTCGTGAATTTATTTTACCTAGTATTCTGTAATCATATTAAGGCAGTTATTAATTATTATGAATTCAAAATAAGTTTTGAGTTTCAGCAACTTTGATTTTGAATTACGAAATACAGAAGACAGAAATTCTTCAGAATTTTCTGATCAGATTCTTAACAGAGTAGATAACAAAGAACTGACGTAAAATGATCCCTTTCGTTTGCTGCTAAGTCTAGTTACAAACGTAGTTCTTTCAACATTATATGAGAATAGTTTGAGAAACTTTGTAGCTTAAAGAGAAGTGAAGCTGAAAATCAAGATCTAGAAGCGGTGATGGATTTGTATTCCACGACCAATTAATGTGATCTAAAAACGATAAACTAAGTCATTGTCATCAACTCGGCCTCAGGCACTGAAAATGTTGTTGCATTCAAACTTTCTAAAATATACGTTTCTATCAATGTTAGAAGCCAAAAAGAACAAACGATTTTTCCCGAATTTTGAAGTTATTCGGTTACGGTTTCGGTTCCTAAGTTTCAATCGGTAGTATAGGTTCCGCTTCCAGTTAACCATTGCACCACCGTTATTCACTATTCGTCACTAATTTGGGAGTTATCAAAGTTGAATAGGCTATTAGTTTTTCTTTGTATACAAGATCCAGTGCCCAAAAGTTGCGGTACGGTTTAAAAAAAGATTACTTGTAAGCATAGCGTTATTAAATATTTGCTTCTTTCAGGACGTAATGTTCAATCCCAGTCGAAAGTGGTAGCTAAATATCATTGTTCGTTGTGCCAATTACAGCCAACTGTCTACCTGCATAGCATCAAACGTCACTTGACCCACGTGCATAAAGTTTGCTTGGGTGATGAACATAAATTCTATGAAAAACGAGACGTCCCGCTAACGGAAAAGATCGACGTCGCAACGCAAGCGACGCTCGTCAGTTTGAGACATGAAGTCAAATGCCGAACGTGCGTCGAAAAGGATATTAAAATTCGAAAATTATCAGATTTGATGAAACTATTAGTTACTGCAGCTAGTCAAGTCCAATAAGCTAAATTGATATAACAATATTATACCGTACTTCAAAAATTATTTTATGTATGATTGCTATACAACGACTGAAACTTTTGTATCGTAAATTTATATCTTCAACGATAATTTTTATGGATGATTCATAAACGTTCAGTAATAGAACATGGCATTTGGGTACATATTGTATCCAAGATATTCATCCACAAAATTCAGGTTGCGCAGCTGACACTTATGAACACACAATTGAAAGATCAATCGTCAGGTTGGAGACAACATAGTTGAATTCGCCAATAAAACTGAAAAACGGTGAATATTAGAAAGAACCGAAATGCCGATGCTGATGTTGTGCTCTGGAGTTGGTCTTGACCCCGTGCAGAATGCCAACATGAGCTTCAGCAGAATTTTGGCTCACCCGTCTAAAAACTCCAATTTTTCGACACAATGCGTGGAATGTTGTGCAAAAATCTGATTTGACTTGCCGTGTTCTGCGTAATTTCCAGTCACAAACGTTTCTATGTTGATAATGTTTTGGGAATCGCTGCTAAGGACCGCAGGCATCGGAAATATATCTATAATCTATAAGTAATTTTTCATGAAATGCTTGCGAATAAAACTGAAGGTATAAATACTATTGTATATTTTTACGATTTTCTGGCGAATAATATTGTGACGTGTTACCGGTATTTGTCTAAATCATTGAAGTAAAAAATTCCATGAAAAAAACTTTATATGTAATGCTTCTAAAATAAAAATCGAATATTTCATATATTTGTTCGGCAGAGCCATATGGTCACATTCGACTGAAAATTTTTCAGGATGCTTAAATGACCTTAAAGAAATTTTTCGAGTGAAAAATCTGACTGTATAAGCTTTGTTTTAACGACCTGACAACTGGGCTGGTTTTGATCAATTTTCCGATTCGGAAGCATTTTATAAAAAAAACAGACTATATCTACAGTAATTTTTATACCTCATATTCATAAACTTTTTATGAAAATTAATCATGACTAAACATGAGAATTTTTCCATAGAAAATGTAAAAAAAACGACTATAGCCCCATTTTGGACAGTCACATCGACAACCAAGGCCCGAATGACCAAAGGAAAGGGAAGTCAGAAACAGGCCATCTGCGCCTAACTATATCTCGTTGTTTAGCCCGCAATTCAGCCTTCGAGAGTTGACTCACAATTTACCCCTAGATTAGCCCACCAATTGCTCCTGGATTTGCCCACTTTAGCTACCCATTGCCCTGCATTTTCCCATCGATTTGTCGCGTCATCCAGTCCAGCAATGGTCCACTGCTTAGTGTGAAAATTGCACCATGAATTTGGACGGAAAGTGGGGTGGGACAGAGTCAGCTAGCTCAGCAAAATGTGCGTTCACATGCGAGGTTAAAGTGTTTTTCACAGTGTCGGGAGAATACTTTTTTAAATAGTCGATGGAGATGAGGAAACCAATTTCGATCATCTTGGTATGGTTAAAAAGAGTGATCATCAAGGAGTCTGCATCATGACGGAAAAATTTATTGAATGGAGTCAACGAACCTTTTCGTCATTTTGAGTAAAAGTTTGACTGAGACCCCGCTGCATCGATCATTTCAAAATGAATGGAGTGTATGAACAGTATTATTGTATGGGGAGTATATTCATGATGGGATTGTACCAACTTTTCTGTTGAAGAAGCATTTTTCTTTGTTGAATTCTTTTGTTGAATACATTGCCCGATACATTGGAAAGTAAGCATTCATTGGCTGCAAAGCATTTCTACAAGGAAAATACAGCAGATTAACTTGGTGATGATCGGAACTTAGCTTCTTTGGTTTCACGGTATGAGCTGGTGTACTTGCATTGACGGGTTCAACGCATTATTTCTTTTTGCTACAGTATGCCGATCGATGGTAAATCATATTAATAATTTCGCGAAGACACAGGTTTTCAAATCTATATCATAATTTGAATTTGATGTTGTCGTGCATTTGGGATGGATCTTTTCTATTTTTAGTTAAAGACATATTATCAACTTGATGTTCTCCTCGATCTTCATCCAGCACTTCGGCTAAAAGATCTACGTGTTCCAGTAATTCTATCATATTGTTCTTGCAACTATTTCTTTTGTATCTCAGGGCTATTTGTCGCAATTCAGCCTAGCCGACCATTCGTCATACGTCGGCAGCTATCCTTAGTCTATCATTTAGCTTCAGTTTGTCCCACATTTTGGCCCTATGTTTAGCCCGCTAAACAGCCAACGATTGGTCTCCCGATTTGCCCTGCAATTTACTCCAGACTTAAGCCCACGATTTGCCCTGGTGTTTTTTATATACTTTGCCCCTACTCCACTTTTCGTTGTTTGACCCCGAGCAAGTTCAGCTCGTAGGAGGAAAGTCATTCCAACGATACTAACCACGAATAGAAATGTGTCACCTAAATGCACTCCAGAAAATGCTGATGATTACTGCTTATTGTAGAAAATTAGCATTGTATCTTGGCTGCTGACATGACGAGAAAATGTTCCTTATTGACTATAGTAATAAGCTTATTAATTTTTCCCTGTTGAACTTATTTTTTTTCTGTTGACTGAGCTATCATTTCAGAATAAATAGACTAAAAACAAACAAAGAAGCAAATTTCGCTCGTTTTTAATTTTTTGTTTTGCTCAAAAGTGCTATTGTGGTGATGTATATCACACATAATCAGTAGATTGATTAATTCAACCATCCACGGCTGCCAAGTGAACGAAGAAAACAAAAATGGAAAATATTTATTAAGAAATGACAGATGCCAGAGAAGCTAAATTTGGCAAAGGCGTAATTATAATCAAAATCATTACTTCAATCTCAGAGCCGTTGTAAAAAAATTGTGTCCAATACTGTCAATCCGGAAAAAAAATTTTAAAAGTACTGTAGTCTCTCTGTTATTTTGAATAGGATTCCCGCTGCATCATGTTATTTTACATAATGATTATGCTTATCACATGTCAAGTAACAACACGCAAACGAAAATTAATTGCCCTGAAAAAGGTGGCCATGTCCGCTTTAATTGACAGAAATAAATAAAAGAAATAAAGCCGCCCTCGGGTTATCATCATCATCCCTACGCTGGATCTCATTTTTCATTATAGCATCCCCGAGACTCGAATATAAAATACCCTGTTATTAAGAGCCTTTTTCCTACTGTAGATTTTATCCGGAAAACATGGCTCTAATCACCTGCAAAGTGACATAATATCATAGCAGAAACTGAAATAAATAAATTTTCATTATCTTTCCTCAAAGGTACCTGCTCTAGCAAGAGGATAACAGTTTCCGCTGCTCATTTCTACAAAACAGCATGGAAATTTCCAGGTTATTGATTCACAATTCTTCGAGTTCAGCTTTTCGAACATACTGTCGACAAAATGACCCTGGTGATCATTCATCGATTTTCATTCAATCGGAAAAGTCGTCAGGTTCATCCGATTTCAACCAAGTTAAAACTGTCTTTTTTAACGGCGACGGTAAGATATGTACATGTGGGTTACAATTTTATGAAAATTGTATTTCTATCCCTGATTCGGGAACTTCATAGACTCAAATTTCCTGCCGTGCCTAGTTGATTGGAAGATGTTTAGCGTTTGCCTGAAATTGATCGAAAAACTGTTACGTTCTCTTTTTTGGTCATGTTCTGCAGACTTTGGCTTTTTCAGACAAGTTAACAAAAGACAAAAAACCGAATGGGAGAAAGCCGCGGACAACTTTTAGTCTCGATCAAAGTGACATCTTAGAGAAGGAATACAAAAACAACGAATATTTGAATCGTCCAAATAGATTAAAATTGGCCGAACGCCTCAATTTGACTGAAGGTCAAATCAAAATTTGGTAAGATTATTTTGTTGTTGTATTTTAATGTTGGATTGCAAAAAGTTAGAACGAAAAATTCGTAATTGTATCACCATTAATCTCAAACCTTATAGGTTTCAGAATCGCCGAGCAAAAGACAAAAGAATAGAAAAAGCTCAGTTAGATCAACATCTTAGGTAAGCTAATCCGCAATTTGCTTCGGGCGAAATAAAGGTTAGAATCAAATGGATAACATTTAAATTCTACTCGTGAAACCAATGGTTTTGAGAGTAGGGATTGAACTCTCCAATAAATTTATGGAAACGAATTTGAAGGTTTCAAATTTTCCATGAATTCCTCTTTTGGAAAATTGACTATCAAGCATGGGATAGATTTGGAGCTTCAATTTTTCTCATTTCTCTCTAGGTGTCTTACGTACGGATATGATCCATCTGCTTTGTTCTATCGTGCCGACGTCGAAATGTCGAGTGAAACGGAAGGCAAAAATGTGCTTTGATAATGATATTTCAAAAATTCGCTTGTTCTGTACGATTAAATGCCAAAATATGCCTTGTTTAGAATAGACACGGGTGCTTATAGGGATCACCTCATTTCATCAGATTTAAATTTTCCTTTAAATTTTCCTGTAAAGACTAATTATTATGAATTCCGCAATATCAGATATTATTTATTACTGAAGAAAAACTTCACATGTCCACAGCACATGTGAAACGAAAAATGTCTTCGCCTTCTTATTGGATTCGGAGAGAAACATTAAGACGTAGTTAATATTACCTGAAAATCAAACAAAATGTGTAATTTTACATGCTGAGCATTGTTGTGGAATTTGTTTTGCATGAAGATCAAAACTCGCGCAGATACAGTATCCTAAACTTTGGAATCTTTCAACTTTTCAGAATTTTATGGTATGTACACGCAATCCAAAAAATCAGTGTAGAAAATACATAACCACTTTCTTTAAGAGACGTTTTCTACATGGAACAATTTTTGATTTCGTACTTCGCGCTTTTTACGCTATCTAAAGGTGTCAAAAAACAGGTAGAAAAAAACCGAATAGGTCATTTGAAACTCTTTCGGGGTACCTTCCCATAGGATGTTGCAGAATTTTTTCATCATTTTTCATAGGGTCCAACCTATTGTCAAGACACGATTTCTGAGAGATTCTACCTTCTGCTCTACTGGCCTAGTTGAAAATAAATAATATCTGGAAAAAAGATATTTAGAGCAGTTTTAAACGCTGAGTGTCGTGGCGGCATTCATTTCGCATAGAAGTCAAAATTCGCATATCTACAGTATCACAAAATTTGGAATTTTTACAGTTTTTGACATTTTCCAGTCTGTATACGTGTTTCAAAAAATTAAAGCTCACAAAAGGCGTTATTCCGTCGCTAAACATCCGTTACATGCAGAAGACAATGCTCTATATTCAGATATAAAAAAGAATTTTCAATCCATTAATCTACACTTTTTATGCTGTTTTAAAGTGTCAAAAAGTGTCAAAATAAAACGAAAAAGTCATTTGGAGCCCTACTTGGGCACCTTCCCATAGAATGAGACAGAATTTTTTCCTGATTTCTGTAACCACTAATGTCTGACATTGTGTTAAAATTTCAATCAAATTAATGTATTATTTTGGGGGCTGTAGGTGTCCGCATATTCTGAAAATTGATATAAAAATGGTGTTCAACACGACTAAATATGCCATTAATGGTATGCAGGAAACGTTGAAGACGTTCAAATTAGACGAATAAAAAGAAAAGATGTGAGTCGAATCACTCGTAAAATTTAATCGATCAATTTACAATGGTTGTGCAATAGAATGCCTCAGACGAGATTTTCTATTAATTTGACCGCCAAACAATCGAAGCTGCGAATTTAATGTTACAAAATAACTGTCGACTGTCTGACTCAGGCCTATAAGCTGTGCGAAACATCTCTTCAATTGAAGGAACCCTGTTTCACACCGCGTGATGTTAGTCAGACGAAAATAGAACAAATGATAGTAGATTGCAATGCCTTTCCAATAGAGCTAAGAGTATTCAAATATTTCTTGTCGTTTTTCTGCAAATGGATTTCAAACAATCACTGAATTTATGCAATTTAATTAAAATTTGCGGAGTTTTCGATTTTTCATTTCAAGCAGTTTGCCCAGAAACCATCAAACCTAGGTCAATGAAAATTTATCAGGACTTCAAACCACATTTTTTATAATGTATTACGTAAGGACGCCTCCTGTGCTCCCAGAGCTTTATTGATTGGACATTTATCCAAATTCAAAAACACTTTTGAATGACAGTGCAGTATATGCAAATCTCAGCTAACAAAACGGTGCGCGATGATGTGATGTTACTTTTGCAGCTGCTGTAGGAATATACGAACTAAAGAATAAAAAGATAAAATTCCTCGGCATCGTGGTTGAAGGTTCTCCCGAGTGCCTAAAAACAGAATTTTTCTCTTTCTTGCTTCTCATTTTTGGCAGTTTATACTTTTTGGCAGACTGAAAATTGTTCGTTTATGAAACAATTAGTACTATTTGATAATTCCACAGTACAGATAATAAACGTATCACGTCTGATAGACAAGGGCTACGAGGAAAATACAGTGCCTTCTGAGTGATTTCCATGAGTATGCGTTCTTCCGAGCTGTGCAGCTCCCCAAAGGGTACAGAGATTTTGATGGAAACTTGACCAATACAGTAAAAATGCATGAGCTATAAAACAAGAAAACAAAATTCTGCGGCATCCGATGGGAAGGTATTCGGGAGTGTCCATAAACAAAATTTTTTCAATTTTGACGGCGCATATTAAACACTTTAAACTCTATGAAAAAGTGCAATATGCACTTATATACTGTGAATATTACATCACAAGAGATCTTATTCTCTCCTCTGTAAAAATTAATATTCATTCATCAAATAAGATCAGTTCGATCCTGAAATATCGCCTGGCTAGCAAGAGCACTGAAAAATGCCAAAAATAGATCAAACTTTGGCATACTGCGTGAATTTTCGTTTTCAGGCAAAACCAACGATAACATGGAACTCAGCGCAGGAAACTACCCAAAAATGTCTCATTTTGAGATATGATTAATTTTCAACTTAACATAGGGAAAGTAAAACCTCTCAGAAATCGTGTCTTAAAATTTCTATGCGCTCTGCGTACCGTTTCACACTGTCTTTCAAATATTTTTTTGAATCTAAATAAATCCTCAACCAATAAATTGTTGAGAATACAGGATTCGCCTTTATCTATTACATTAGAAGAAAGAATGTGGCTCGAACTTTTGATGAGTTTTCACTCATCTAGCTCCTTTGACTGCTGAACGTATGCTTCACATGCGAGATCGAAAATTTTGAAATTTTTCATTCAATTTTAAAAGTCGAGTGATTGTTTAGAATCTACTTACAGGAAAACTGCAAGAGTTATTCCGATGTCCTTTGCTATGTTGGAAAACAATCGAGTATCATTTGTTTTCATCTAGTTGATATAAGGTGGTGTAAATAGGATCCTCCAATTGTGGGAGTCAGACAGCCGACGTTTACTTTGTAACATTAATCTCCCAGCTTCGATTTTTTTCAATAAAATTACCGCAAAAAATTTTTGTTGTGTCTTTTCCGAAATGACCTGTTGCAGAACCATTGAGAATATAGATAAAATTGTAAATAACGATTCGACTTTTACTTTTATTCGTTTAAGCTGAACGTTTCCAATGTATCCTTGCATCCTGTTGAGTGGTATAGTTAGTGGGATTGAATTATCGACTTTCAGGATGTGGCAGACACCTACAACTTGTAAAACGGCACACAAATCTGATTGAATTTTCAACACAATTTGTTGAACATTATAGCCTATTCATTTTCAAATCAGCCTCGAGAAGCAAAATAGTCAATAAAATCGATGAGCAGACAATAGACCTGCCTCGTAGACCGAAATCTGTTTTTTTAATTTATTCGTCCAACTTCTACAGTCAACTTGAGAAAAAAATTGTCCATATATGCAGGTTGCATAATTTGAATTAAGATTTTGACGAGTGCCGATTTCGGAAAAAATAGACTACGGGTGACTACAGAAACAAATAAAAAGATTCTGAGGGGGCCTATGGGAAAGTGCCAAAAGAAGCTCCAAATGACTTTTTGGGTTTTATTTCAGCTTCCTTTTTGACAATTAAAAGTGGAATAAAAAATGTGAAGTGAAAATTTGTTTCATCCCTGCAAGGCATGTGATGAACATTTGGCTATAGTCACGTCTTTTCGATATTTCGAAATACGTACAGACCGAAAAAAATGCCAAAAAAGTAAAAATTTTAAACTTTGGAGTATTGTAGCTATGCGAATTTTGAGTTTTACGCGGACTGTCACAGTGTGTAAAACTACTTAAAAGATCTCATTTCCAGATTAATATCAATTTTCACCTCATCATAGGTCAATGGAACAGAATCGAATATCGGAAATCTTGTCTTAATACTTACAGGACCTCTCAGGACTTTAACAAGGAACGACTTAGAATGCTGCTCATGATTTTGACGGGACCATTCGACTTCCAACTGAAACCCCATGGATCCTTTCCAGTTGCATGAAATCAAGCTCTAAAATCCGAATACACAGAAAATTATTTTTTTATTCTATAATTCTTCGGATGGATCTATCCAGTTTTCCCACAAATCAAACTTTTTGGGGAAAATAATTTTGAGAAAGGGGGAAAATAAGGATGGTTTGAAATGGAAAAGACGAATTTTGGTGTAGTAAACATGGAGCCGAGTTTAAATTCGTATTCATAATGGAAGTGATTTCCAGAAATTTCAAGTTCAAATTGAAGTTTTCAAATATCAAAGTATTAGTTTTTAAAACTAAAGATGTTTTTGCACAGAAGATTCGAACCATATGCTTATTGCATTTTTACGAAGATTTTTTTACATTCAAGGAAGAGAAACACTGGTCGGAAATAAAATTTTAAACATTGATTTTTTGAGCACGTATCAACCGATCGAATATCTAAATACATCCCACAGCGTGGCCCTCAAAAATTCAGACCCAGTAGCCATTTAGCTCATGATTTTCAAAGCAAAAAAGACTGAAATGAGCACAATTCTTATTAAAAACATAACAATGAATAAATGTCATCTCCTCAACATTGTAATATGTACGTGATATCCAACAAATCAAGCAATTTCTTGACGTTCGTGCGCTTAGACACAGGCCAAAAAGTCGGCGCCGGAACATCATCCGCAATGTGCACACACTCAGGGCCGTGTCCACCGAGGCAAGTTAGCACTAACACTATGTCCCAGAGTAAAGACGTAATTTTTTCCCCTCTTTCATTCGTAATTATACCGCAAAAATACATTTATTAATAGAAAGTCCAAAGAAACAATTCGACATAGAAAACTACAAATACGAAAATTTTGCTACAAAAACGATGCGAGGCAGAGGAGCAAAAAATCAAGACACATCGCAACCAAATGACAAAACGACTCATGCTCATTTTCATATATACATGAAAAGACTCGTCTGATTCTTATGTACAAAAATTTGTAACCATAAACAAATAACGATAGAAAATTAGAATTTGCTTAAAAAGGGAAAAGTGCTTTGCATATTATAGAACAATGAAAAACGATTCGATCAAAGTGTACTACATCAAACAAGATATTCTTACAGAAAAAGACTTTGAAACATTTTTTCATTCGGGAAAGAACAATCATGAAATTTAAACGAGAACATTTCCACAATTTACTGCAGTCATTGTTAGCCACTGAATGATTAATCTTATGTAATAAAGTAACGACTTGCTACTTTAATCTAAGATTTCCGAAATTGACAAAGTTGCATTCGCGAAAATGGTGGAGGGTTGAAAACATGCGCGCGGAAGAGGAACAACGATGTGACATAGACGTAAGTTATGAAAGTCTTATGAGTTTTTTACTTGAAGAAATCACGCAACTTTCGAGAAATCTGAAAAAGTTTGACGCTTTTCTAAAAAATTGTAAAAAAATCAAGAGACTTAAAGTAGTGACTTCATTGAATCATCAGGAAGTCATTCGATACTAAATTCTTATGACTCATGATTCTACCGTCGAGAAATTTTGTAAAAATATGAGAACTAATAGATCGTAGCGTCCTTATCGTTTTAAAACGAGACTAGAATGAGCAGACGGACAACAACAGACACGCGTCGCTAATATCGGCGCCTACTAAGCTTACAGCTTCATTTAAGCTCATCTTTTTACTACCAACCGTCATACAACTATCGTCCATTAAGCTGACCAAAGACGTGCCTTTCCGGTATATGTCGGTTAACCAATCTTCCATAAACATCATTATCTAAAAATAAGTTTAGAAAATGTTTGTTAGGAAAAAACATGCAAAACTTACGAATGCGGGGTCGCTATTCAAGAATTTCAACGTTTTAACATTTTCCACCAAATCTAAGACTGTTCTGGCTGGTAAACATTTGGCTTCGTCGATGGCTGAACGTTGCTTTTGTTCGAAAATGTCGTCGCTCTGGTCGTCGATCCTACTATTGGCGTTATTGATAGTGTCACAGGAGAGCAACTTGACCGACCTGAAGTTTTGGAGTACGCGTCAAATTTTTAAAGCGAAAAATCAGTCATGCTTATTTTCAGGACGTTCGCAGACGCCAGAAATATAAAAATTACTCCAAATGAAGAATAAACGATAGGGTGCTCGCCAAACGGCTCAACATTTTTGACTATGTCATGCTTTAAGAATCACTTTTTTCCTACCGAATGCAAATATTTTTTTGTTTTTATCATAGGCACTACAACCCAATTAAAAAAATATTTCATCACTCCGTTTTCTATTCCAAACCGGAAAATTTAGAAACATAAGTGTCGTTAGAAAGCTCGCAGAACAGAAATCATTAATTGCCGGATAGTGCTCTGAAAATTGGTTTCAAATGATTTCCTTTACTTCTAGCTCCTAAATCTTTGCATCAACAACACGTGGAGACTTTGCTGAAATGATATGCCAAGTATTGGAATTCTATATTCTGGAATATGGGCCTACGTATTCTTTCCGAAATGTTTTCAGATACATACATTATTGAACAGCTCAACAGTTCAAAATCAACGAACTTTAAAACTTATATTTTGATGAACTTTATTCCATTATGTTGGCTTCTAACTCAGGGTTTTTTCCGCATCTTACGCAAATGGGCCAATAAATTTCCGCACCACCATTAAAAACCACTAAAAACTTTAAAAAATTTCCGTTCCGCGCGGAAAACTCACCAAAAATTTTCCGCACGACCCCAGAAAAAAAATTCCTGTTCTAACTTATTTATTTTTATTCTAATTATCAAAACTTTCATGATAATCATTTGAGTCTAAAACTTGTCTCTCTTGATCTCAAGCAATATCTCACTCTGGCGCCAATGCATGATCATAACAATATCGTTTTCGAGATCCTTCATTGGAATGACAGTAATGTTTTTTCATTCATTCGCAAAAAACATTGTCTGAAGACGTTTTCGAAGATTGAGTTCGCGTTTTTATGACATAGAAATCTGAAAAAATTCCCAGAAATGATTGTACGGAACAAAAATGTTTGTCTCGTACAAAGATACGCTGACTGCAGCATGTAAATGCTTACATTCTAATCTGTCGAGTCAACTTCGGATTCACGAAAATCTTCGACTTATACTTTGAAAATGAAAAAAATCTACTATAGGCATATAAAAAAGGTCAGGATGTACATACATATGTACAGAATAAATCAGTATTATAAATCTTTTTGCTATTGACAAAACTGAAGCTATCCTTCGAATGACCATCTTGGGAGGTGACATTCCGATAGAATGAACTTTGCTACCTTTTTTGCGTAGCAATTTCAAGTGTAGCGCTTACCAATCACGCGTGTCCGCTGCTAAAACAGATAGAATATCGATCGCCGTTGACGAATCGCTTTGCAGAGCCGTTCTAACTAATCCATTTCTAATCGCTAACTCCTCCTTTGACGGTTTGTTTTCCGACCACTCATCACGCGATTGCCGCGGCCTACCGAGCCGAGGTAGCCAATACGATTCGACGACATGTCGACTTCGTTCATATTTTCCATTCCAAGATCGATTACAAAATGGCGGCGATCGGTTATCGGTCAAAAAGGCGGTCAAGGCGAAATTGGGATTGTAAAAAGAACTAGAATCACTGCAATCGTCGTTGTTAGTTTTATCGTCAATAAAAATCTGTAAACTCGTTTGTAAAGAATGGCCGGGATTTTCGAATCGACTAATTCGATTTTTCCAGTTGTTGTTCAAATCGCGTTCCGAACGAGGCGCGCATAATTGGCAGGAATATCGACGAAAGTGACGATCGGAATCGAATCTTCGACAATTTGATCGATTTCTATTATTCCTAATTGCGTCTACTTTGGCTGATGAGAATAAGCGGCTGAGGATGGACGAATCTTTTTGGTCGTCGTCGTCAAAAAAATTATTTGACGGATAAATAACTGTTGGCGTCACCGGATCGCAACTATCGCCTAAAAATTTAGTTAGAGAAGAAAAGTTAATAGAGATGAGAAAAGCCGTCATCATTCAAAAAATTTTTCTTGATAAAAATTAGATATTCCATAACGACTCGACATCGGAAAGAAATTCCAGGAAACTCACCACTTAGGTTGAAAAAAATATTTGCTTCACAGACGTATATTTACAAATATTTGAGACAATGAGTCATGTGTCTATAATTAACCCAATCCGGACATACTCAATCGGTTCATGTGGTACAAGTCAACCAGAAAATTGGTTGGTTACTAAATCATTTTTGTGGTTACCAAAGTTGAATTAGGGTAGAAAATTGGATATTAGTAGATTTTCGCATAGAAAATAGACAGGATGCAATCAAACGGACTTTGCAGCTTATTCCAGAGTCTACACATTTTTGGAACATGGTAGAAAAAACCCGCTTCAAACTTTTGGAAATAACACCCAATTTTGCGTATATATACTATCAGACGGTAATTCAAACAAATTAAGTGTGATATAAATTTCGATCTGGTGCTGGGAACTAGCTCATCCGGTACCGAAGTTAATGTCCGTTACCGAGTCATATCCAGTTGAATCCATTGTACAGAATATGTTCGGCTAAAGTACCTCACCTTTATACATACAATATTGGCGATATTCGAAATTTGAGCAAGATGACGATAAGCGTCTTGAGCAATTGGCGAAAAGTTCCGCCGAAGAAAAAGTATCAAATATAACATTATCACAGCTAGTTTTATCGATAAATCTAAAATATTTTTCGGATTTGTTTCGTTGCTTTTTTATGTTCGATGAACCGGTCAAGTTCCTTTTCCTTTGTTGTAGCTTGGCTATTTCCATGGACGGGCAACGCGATTTATCGTACAAGAATGAACTTAAACTGTCGATCGAAGTCCCGTAATCGCTAGTAGGCTCGCTATTCCGATCATAATTTTTAACATTATCGTTGATAAAACCGTCATCATCCGAGGATGACAATTTCCGATCATTATGGTTACAATGAGGAACACTTTCGTCGAATCTCTGACACCTTTTAAGGTTGTTACAGCGTAGAAAATACGTAAAAACGTAAATTAACTTTGTCAATAATAGTCTATCGTTTCCGATGAAAGTTGTTCGTAGTGATCGATGATGTGAGTTGAAAACGCTCCACAAATCTCTGAATGAAATGGAATACAAAATTCAACAACAATCGTATTGTCAGCACATAAGTTAATGGTGTAAAATACCACACGTAAAATGTTATTCTATAGGACCTGTGTGTGTGCAGCAAAAACTTTTTGAGTAATAATGCCAGAAATTCAGTTTGGCTGGTATCATAACTAATAATACGATTGTACGGAACCTATATTACAATCCATAAAACTTGTCTTTTCATATGACTATTGTCAATTTCGACAAGAACCTGACATGAGAAAAATAATTCAAACAAGTTACTTATTTTAGCTGTAACCTACGCAGAAAAATACGGCTTTAATAACGACTCAGATGAAGAAAGCGTGTAAAACTTACAGCAATTGACAAATGAATGGATTCGTCGTTCGATCAATCGATGAGCAATAATTCGCCTGTTGAAAGCAACGAAATAAAATAACTAAAACGCTCAATAATTTATTTTACTACCATTTTGATGTTCTTCTTCGTTAACGGGGGAATATTTATCGATGAACTTGGGTCCAACGGCGATGATAGAGTCGGCGGAGCAACACTTGACACCCAACCAGAGTGAAATGTTAAGAAAATTGTCAAAGCGGTGCTGAGGAAGCTATAGAATGAAAAACAGTTTAAAAACTAAATCTGAAGAGTCAAGAGTAATAATCCCGACTTGATATATTGATGAACATAGCATCCGTTTAATTAAGATGCTTAATAACATAGTAACATAATGGGTGCACAAATTCTAACCCTCTTCATACACAAAAGCATCAGATTACAAATGAGTCTTAGAAGAAAAAATATGGAGCACATACCCACAAAGTATGTATTTTCCTTACAAGTTTGCTTCTTTCCGATCCAAGACCTCGGCCAATTCGCAAAACGTTGCGATGAAAAATGATTCGTCGGAATGTCGAATATCGCCATTTCTTCCAGTGGTCAGAGAGTCATCCTGACCTGTCGTCAAAATTGTCCAAAGGGGGCAAGACAGACGAGGTGATTCGTACAGAGACTTTATTGACGAATAGAATTCTTTCCAAGCCTGTGACAGATACAAAAATGATTATCAGACATCAAAAATGTTCTGAACTAGGTTTTAAAAAGGTTTCTAATTTCTGAACGAGATTTTACTTAAATTTTGTATGTCATATTTGAACTGAGTTTCGAAATGATATGCAATTTTTTTCTATTGAAGGTGATATGCCGATGCTTTGAAAAAGGAAAGAGATTCGGCGAACTGGAGTAGAAGGATTTTTTTGGCAAAATATATTTTTCCGTCAGAAATGTATCGGTTTCTAGGATGAACAATCGAATTCAATAAAACCTTTTCGGACACTTATTTTAAATCTAGATATAAAAATCCAACTCACTTTTGTTACAAAGAATATGAAGTCCGCTTTTTTGCAATAACATGATGCATCGATATGTCTTTTGAGGAATAATAATTCCTTTTCAACAAGTTGCATGTGACTGAACAAAAAGCGGCGGAAACAACTGAAAACGCTAGATATAAAATACGTGAGCGAGTGTTTCTCCACGGATCAACTTACTTTTCTACGTGATTTTCATTATCAACGCTGAACAATACGGCTATTCCGATTTGTGCTCGTTTTTGACAACGCTCCTTGACCTGAGGGTAAATAGCATAAAGTGTTATCTTACGATTAAACTAAACACTTTTAAATATTAAGGTAAATTAAGAAATACTCCTTAAATGCTTGATAATTATATAAACTAATATTCTTACCAATTGACTGGGTAAAATACCAGCAACGGGTTGACTAAAACGCCGTTGATATATATTTTCGAATGAATTTTTCATAAACGTCAATTGTAAGCTGGAATGTGAAGCGAAATCATATTATGTTGTATTCCGGGTAGAGGTCTCCGAGGTCAGATTTTATGGTAGGAGCAAAATTAAAAATTTTCGGGAGTTTTGCAGCTAAATGTCTACTCAACACGCTATTTCCCAAAAAATTAGGCATCTAATGATCAATTTTCAAGACATCGCGTAGGGATAATACCTCCTCATACCCCTCCCTATGGAGCAGTCTGATTCTGGGTACTGAAAACGTCGTCAGAAAAAGCCAAAGAACAATCTAAGACTTTGCTATCCGCAAGAACAGAAACAAAAAATTTAGAAAAATCGAAAACAGAAAGAGGTTAAAGAAAATGAAAATATGAGAAAGGAAAACAAAACATCAATAACAATAAAATAACTCGTCAATTGGAAAACGATTTTTAAAAGTATGTAAGATTTATCACATCATCCAATTTTTCCATAATTATTCGACATCAATTTATGGGATTATCACTAAATTTCAGTTCCGAAGACCTTACAATAATTACGTGTACCTTTAGAAGGTTTTGATCACTTATCTGACATTCTTGATTCATAGAAATGCTTAAGTTTACCGCAGGACTTAAAACATGAAGATTATTTGATCGTTACACGCACGAATAACTTTTGGATAAAACAGAAAATTTTTGTGGTTTAGTTTTGAGAGCCATGTTTATAACACGCATGCTACCTCTTATAACTGGCAGTTATCGGCGTAGGTGTCTGTGGTGTACTACTCATGGAGCAATCTTTGATAGATCCTTGCGAATCCGGACTGGAAGTTGCATTCTTCGGTCGAACACACGTGAAATTCTCATAACTCGATTTAATGTTTGGTATTCTGATGTTCGCAGCTGAAAGAAAAAATAATAAAGATGACTCGATTACTGATCAAGATAACGCTATACTTTGCTGTCGACGTCTATCCGTTATTATGATAAAACTATCCATCGAATTTATAGTCGAATATTGACTATCTGAGTCGGATTCAGCGAAATTTTTGTGATTTTGAGAAGCTCTGCCGGTAACAGGTGTATGTTCCCTAAAAATTAAAGGTAAATGTTCAGTCGTGTTCTCCCAACCGAACATTGAGCCAATAACATGTATGCAGAATGGCAAGGTAACCTCTGTGCAAAATAAATTTTTTCCACTAAGTATACCCGTATTCTGTTCAAAGACTGACTGGTTATACTGAGATGATCAGCATCGCTTTAGAGGAAGTGGTCAGAACACGTGTTGATTGTAACAAAATAGTGAGAATGAAACTTCCTAGCTATAACAATCATTCCACCCACAAAATACGGGACTAAAACTCGCATATAAGTTCTTAAGTGTTAACGGAATTCCATTTTTATTCGTTTGTGTCTTACTTTTCCTCTGGCCGTGAAACTTTGCGTTTTTTCGCTGAAAGATCGAAAATATGCGTTAGCATAATTTGAGACGAGGATCTGAAACAATAGTTTGATACAAATATTGATGCAACACTTCATTTCGACGATGAGTAACAAATATGCATTATTACAATGCAATTCCATGTTACAGTTTCCGAGAACACACAAGCGTTAAAATTGACCCTTCTAGCCTGACTGTCTGTCGATGTGCAAGCAATGCTAGTATATATTGGGCTCATACATGCACATAGGGGGGTAGGGTGGGAGTAAACCCCCATACCTGAGACTCTGGCCACCCCCCTGGCCGAAAAATCGTCAAAACACCCCCCTGAATTTTTTTGAAGACAGCTTTTTTCCATGATTTTTGTGCATATTTTGTATGAAAAACGGGCTTGTAGAACTTTTTTTTTTCTCATCCACCCTCCTACCCCCAGGGAAAAAAGTCCATGGACCCTCCCCCCCTGGAAAATTCTTGCCGTGCATGTCTGATTGGGCTGGACATGATGACGGTTATACTTACTTCAGTTCATGAAGTTTTGTAGTGTCGCCTTTATTGTTCATACCAACAGAGCCAAACATCAATTCGGCAGTCGACTTTATGAATGAACGGAAATAATTTTGGTAATTGGATAGCTAAATAAGAAAGAGAAACTCATCTATAGCTTTTATACAGAAAATATCCATTTAATGTAATGAATTAACGGGCAGGAGACATTTTTTGTTACGTATTATTTTTGTAGCCTCTAGGACTCTGTATTTCTAAAATTCTGCATGTCAAAATATAACAGAAAATTGAATTAAACTAGAGATAAGAAAAATGAAGAATGGAAATATATCGGTGCATCGCGCCATAAATTATCAATTTTTATGGACTCTTTTTAGACTACGAAAACTATTTTTTTGCACTATTTTCTCGACTTTTTATTAGACAATAATTTTTTTCAATGATTCTCTCCCTAAATGTTGGAAAAAATATGACCCCATCATCATAATAAAAAAATCCGACTAATACTCCTTAGTAGTGATGGGATGAAGGTCCAATTACACTTCCGACCTGGGGTGTTCTGGTTACCTTTAGCTAGTACGCATGTCGGACGGATATTTATTTGGTGTACTTATTATGACAACGATGTCATGAAAACATGTAAGTTATTCCAAGTTCATTTACACTTTCATCCAATGCACAGGATGATCAAATCAACATAGTGTAAGAATATTCGTTGTACATGCTTTTATCAGAGTGTTTCAAATTTCCCAAGATTTCTCTGTCAAATAAACTTTTTCGGATAAATTTAAAATAAAAAATGTGAATATCTAAATAAAGTGACTTTGAAATCGAATGATTTCTGCGTCATTATACTGGCTATCAACAGCTTTTTGACCGCGCGCATTTACATCAAGATTGATATCTTTCGAGTTCAACTCAATGCTGAAAATTTTTAAACCCATTGCTGGGCATTGAACTCATCGCTGGATAAAAACTGAAATTCAGGTAGTGGTAGCACCCCCTCATACGCTACCTATAGGACAGTCAATTGGAAATAATGTTTAACTTCGCGCTTTGGGCCAGAAAAGACAACTTTTAATCTATAAATCGGGAAAATTTTGACATTTTTGGTCTCAGAAAGACACGAAACTGCGTTCTGGCATCTATTAAATTATCTTCTCTCGACAGGGGGGGGGGGAGGGCGTGCGCCATACATACAACGAAGCCCCGAGGTGTGTGGAGTCGTTGATTGCCCAAAATTACAGATGTTTCCCGACAAAAAAACTAAGATTTTTTTCACCTCCGAAAAACGATGTCCTTGTGACGCGAAGCGCCGAGAAAATTTACATTCTTGATCATTTTTGTTCAAAAATTGACATTTTTAAAATTTTTCTGACCAAAAGTGTGGGGTCCATAGCTGACTATAGGATTGGCAAATCCTGGAACACCCAATGGCTATCCATATAGCCGACGATTTCCGTGGGGTTAAATGGAACTTAACCCCCAAATTTACATTTATGGCGTGCACCTGTCCTCTTGCTACGGGTCTGGTTTCAGGTTGGACCAGCAGAGAGACACAAACGGTCAACTTATCGGCTCAACGCATTGCAATGGATATTTGAACACTTGATCAAATGTTAACACAATTCATCTTTCACATTTAGATCCAGCAAATTCAGCATTTGAAAATCATCTGAAGAAAATAGTCTGCATATACTCGTAATTGAATTTTCGAAATATTTTGATTTTACTCTTCTCCAGATTTTCGTCTTACCAGAGATCTGAATTCCCCGCAATGTAATTTAATGCAGACTAGTTTAAGTCAAGCCTCAAAGTAAAAAAGTTTTAGAAAACTGTCTTATCACAAGATCATATCGAATCAGTCTATCAAACATGATAAGAATTAATAAAGACGAAACGAATGCGCATCAGGAAACGCACAAAAAATCTAACAGTTGTAGGAGAATACTTCTAAATCAGTATTCAGTATAATGGTGAATTACACTCAGATATACTCACACCAAACAATTTTCATCGAAAATTCTGCATTAAATGCAATAGCGTTAAGGGAAAAGTTTGGGTACACCGGCATCGATATATCACTATCCGACTTGGTTCCCTGGAATCATGGTTATCTAAAAGTCATATGACATTCTTGCAGGACAGGCGAAGAATTTTGTCTATTTCGAGCTTTATTACCTTTCAAGAGATGTTTTTGGCTAAAAAACGTATGTTTTATTTACTCAAGCTGAACTAAAAATCTTTGGACTAGTTGTTAGACCTCCTGCGGTTCCGAAGGTATAAAAATAAACCGGAGCTCCGGGTGATCGCTATACCTAGACCTCCGGGCTATGCACCTAAAACATTATTCTATTCTAGGCAAACTTTATTCTAATTTTGTTATCGCTGTAATCGCGATCAAGAATGATCCGAAAGACTAGACATTTTAACGCAACCGTTTTCTATATTAAACTAACCTCATCGTCCATTGGAAATGGACTGGATCGGCTGTGCGACAGAGGCGATAAATCCGCATGCGGAGACGAATGTTTCTAAAAAATTAGAATATTCGCGTTCTACCCTCAGCATGAATTTAAGAAATGAAGATTCTCACCGCAGGAGACGAATTTTTCCGCAGCGGCTGCGTACCGATGGACGCTGAATCGAACATCAAACGTCGCTCTTTCCATTCGTTCTCTCGAAAAATAATCAGCCGCATGGTGGGCAAACGGAGGCCATCTTGTTGCCTAAAAACGAAGCCATGTACTGCGCAAAAAAAGAAAAGTAAGGTTAACCGGAGTTGTTAGTTTTTTTCAAACATTCTTATAATGCGAATATTCAATGGATGAATGAATGAATGAATGAACGTATATATTAAAAAATAGATGTTTTAAAATTTCTGATGAGCCATTGAAGCTATGCTGCTTTCGAATGAATTCATTCCCGTGTTTTTGTACGAGACAAACGTTTTTGACTCCGAACGAAGATTTTTTTCGATATTTTTGTACGGAGTAAATAGATTTTTTTGACATTACCTGGTCAGAAAATGCCGAAAAATTTTCCGGCGCCCGGTTCTATCATGTTATTCTTCGGATTGTTCTATCCACTGTTTTTCCCAAATCGTGCTTGTTGAAGGAAGAATTTCCGGAAAAGTGAAAAACTGTGGCGGTTCCACGTGAAAAAGATGAATTTTTGTGTACTTGAGAGATTAAAAATTTGGGTTTTCCCAACATTTTTGTAAGCATACTTTTAAGCATGAAGTCGAGTTAGAATTCAGGACCATCAGGGAAATTTCAAGTTCAACTTGGTCTTTGAAGCTTATGAAATTAATGTTTCTGTACCAGGTTTTTTTTGACCTACGAGTCACAAGCCAAGTGGCTTGTTGACCTAAAATTTTACAAGCCCTTCCAAATTTTCACAAGCCAATTTTATAATATCAGTATACGTGAATAAATTCCAATGCTAGGTTATTTTTTAAAGAAATGTATATATTGAGCATCATGGCAATCAATCAAAAAAGAGATGTCATTCAACATTTATTCAATAACATTTTAGAGTCGTTAATTCATAAAAATTCAGGAAATATTTGAAATTTTTGAGTTTGATCGAAGTCTAATCTACAAGCATAGTGGAACAAATTTTCCAACAAACTATCCAAGAACATAATGACTTTGAATTACATGAGAAATCGACAGTTAAGTCCTCTATGATGACAAGTGAGAGCCCAAAAAAGCTATTAATCTTTCCTGCGTGAAACGCCAGAAAATTTTTTTGGGTATTGACATTCTGCGATGCTGGAAAATCAATTTTCCAAACACTTATTTGAAGAATTAGATTCGAATTTTGTGTTCAAAAGTCGTAATTTGTAGAATTTTATATTGGAAATATTCTAAAACCATTAATTTATTCACAAACTCTCATGAATTTGGCCGAAAAGATATGAGTAAGAAGAGTAGAAATTTCGGAAAACTACTTCCATGAAGGTTTTGGATTGATTTTACGTTAAGAAAGGAATAATCGCTTTAAAAAGTTTACAGACTTGACGTATTGATCTTTCTCAAAAAATGTGTCAAGGAAACAATGTGAATCTTCATTGAATATCAAGCTGAAATATTGAAGATTACCAATTAAAACATGAGATAATACATTTGAGATGATGAAAACTATTATAGATTAAATGATAGGTGAGAGTAGACATTCTGAAAGGCGCGTCTGAGCTGGGTAATACATAATAATGCTTATTTAAGTTACAACCGGCGCGAAGCGCCGGAAAATTTTGAGATTACGACCTTCTAAAATGCATCTTTTCTGTATCCGATGTGATCAAACACATGACTCAAAAAATTCTGACAAGCCATTTTGGCTTGTTGGACTAAAATTCTACAAGCCATTTTGTCAGTCCAACAAGCCATGGCTTGTAAAATGCTAAAAAAAACTATGTTCTGTACCAGTGTTTTTTTATGCACAGTGCAGACTTTTTAGGCTCCGTGCAAAATTTTTTTTGTTGATTTCTGCACTGGTGCAGAATTTTTTGAACCATGTGTTTGATCACATCGGATACAGAAAAGATGCATTTTGGTGCATTTTAGAAAGTCATAATCTCAAAAATCGCCAGTTATAACTTTAATAAGCATTATTATTTATTTCCTAGCTCAGGCGCGGCTTCAAGCATGTCGACCTTCACTTATCATTTAATCTTTAATAGTTTTCATCATCTTAAACGTATTATCTCATGCTTTAATTGGTAATCTTCAATATTTCAGCTTGATATTCAATGAAGATTCACATTTTTTCCTTGACACATTTTTTGAGAAAGATCAATACGTCAAGTCTGTAAACTTTTTAAAGCGATTATTAATTTCTTAACGTAAAATCAATCCAAAAGCTTCATGGAAGTGGTTTTCCGAAATTTCTACTCTTTTTACTCATATCTTATCTGCCAAGTTCATGAGAGTTTGCGAATAAATTGCTGGCTTTAAAATTTTTCAAATATATATTTCTAGAAATTACGACTTATGAACACGAAATTCGAATGTAATTCTTGAAATAAATGTTCGGAAAATTGATTTTGTCATCATAGAAGACTTAACCGTCGATTTCTCATGTAATTCTTGCTGGAAAATTTGTTCCGCGATGCTTGTAGATTAGACTTCGGTCAAACTCACACATTTCAAATATTTCCTCAATTTCAATGAATTAACGGCTCTAAAAAACAGCAGAAGGTTTGGAAAAGCTCAAAAAAACTTAAATAAAGCGTCTATGAGCACTTTTAAGCGAAAAACGACTTCGGGAAAATGGGGTAACAAATCTTGACCCCTTCCCCCATTTAGGGAAAAGGCCCGTAGGAAAAAAAGTGGTAACAGGAGAAAACTGCAGTGCAGAAATTTTTTTGGGGTTTTATGCACTATGCAGAAAGCCCGGTGCAGAAAAAAAACTGTTCTGTACAGAAAATTTGAACCGTATGTTACTTGAATAAATTATCGGGAAACTGATTTTCCAGTATTTTAGAATAGCAAAATCTAAAAACTTGTCCGCCGTAGGGCGCCGGAAAGATAACAAAGAACAGAAGGACTAAGGACAAAGTTGCATTTTTCAATACTATATAATTTTGTGCTATATATGAAGGACACGAACTCAAGTGCTATCTGGAAGGTTTGCACAAAAAAAAGAAAAGTTATTTTTCTCAATGTGCAAAAATTGTTTTTCGTACAAAAAACACTGATTCGTGCATTACTTTTGATCTATTATTATAGCTAAATTCAAGCCCTGTACTCAAGGTATAATTAAATTTCTTTTGTTTCAGTAGTGCATCTCTAATAATGCGTAGCTTAACGCGACATTGAGTATCTGTCTTCAACTATTCATTTTGAATTTACTAATTTATTCAGAATTTGAAACAAAATATACGGATGGTTTTGAAAAATTTCGAAAAATTTTTTTCTAAAACAATAACCTAAAAATTATCAGTATCAGCGAATTCCAGTGCGGCAGCTACTGATAAGATGTTTATCAACAACTCTATTTCAGCAATATAAGCGGGTATGCGTGCATATTTTAAAAGCGAACTATTTAACGATGTCTAAAAATTGTAGATAGATTGTAACTTTAACCTTGATCCGTTTTTTGGACAAAAAATATTTCTGGGTAGAAGAGATTAAACTGGATAATTTTCAATAATGCTAAAAATAAATATTACTATTTTTTGTATCAAAAAATTGTCGAACCATCGATAAGAAGTTCGAGCGGCAAAACTTATCGAGTCACTTTATAGAACAAATGGGCAACGGCGAAAGTATGCTAAAGGAGCTCTCAATATGGTTAAAAAATAAACACGAAGACGAGAAACGAAAAAAAATTGAGTCAAGCAAAAGCAGTGGGACGTAAAAATAAAATTTTCACTTTCACAAAGATTCGGCCGCAAAATTAAAACTCACTGTTTTGTAAAAATCAATCCAACAGCTTAAATCACCATTTATGTTACGTGCTTTTCCTGATATAGACAGAAGAAAAGCTTCTCGATTAACGTCATGGATCCCATACACATTAATTTCAAGCGCGTGCCAACTACGTGCGTCACTGAGATGATCAAAGAAAAAAATGAGCAAAGTAACATTTCCAGGTTTTTCAAGTTCTAACCAAGTTTTCGTTCGTCATAATGACATCAATCAAAATTTTAGAAGGGGTTCTAGATGAGAAAATGAAAAATTTTCTATAAAAATGAATTTCATTAAAAATATTAAAACATCTTTCAATAACGTAACGTAAGCGCAATGGCAGAAAACAATTTATGTCAAATTGATCTTTTGACAGCATGGACATCAAAAAATTATAAAATATACAATTATAGATCCATCGGACGGCGCTATTTGATAACGTGAACAAAAGTTATTGTATTTATTTGGATAGTTCTTTGCGCCGTTTTTAGTGTTATACCCAATTGCGCAGCCGCTAGTTTCCCTTAATTTGTCCTTTGCTGGCAGAACTAATAATTTTTATTAGCACAGGCCCAACTTTATTAGCAGTGGTTATCATACATGCACAGCATAGAAATTCTGCTGGGTGTCAGCAAGGATAGAGGGTGGAATACAATTTTTTTTCGTTCTTGATAACGAAAAAAAGTCTTAGATAGGTCTTCAATCATCCGAGCACCATATTCTTCAACCTATATCAGACAGATGTGTGAAATTATTTGCTCAGACTGCACTTTTTAAAGTTTTATTACTTTTTTGGAATCAAGTATACTTCGTTTTTAAAAATTGTTAAACTACAGCGTCATTCCCATTTTTATAACGACTTTCTTTTCTCTCTTGCTCATTTTCCTTCGTCATTTTCTAGATCATTGCTGGTCAGTCAAATCTGCTGTGGGTCAGCAAGAATTTATTGGGGGTCAAAACCCCCAAACCCCTCCACGTGCATGTATCGTGGTTACTTGTCACTTTACTGCAGTGGAAAAACAATTTTTTAAACCCTTATACAGTTAAAGTCATTGCTTATGAAAGATTTCATTTTTCAAGCAAAACATCTACTTTTGCTCCCAATGCTGAATTTTTGTAAAATCAGTTACTTCTTACCAAACATTGCTGTAAATGCCTCGTAAATGCGCGTTAAGTACAAAAAGTCGATAAAACGGTTTCTTATGGCACAAAGCGCCAAAAAACTTGACTTTTTCACAAAAGTGTGATCAAAATTGGCCATTTTTAGTCTAAAAATTGTTATTTTCGAAGGTTTGCGTGTGAAAATTGTGAGATCCGACCGGATACCCACCAATTTCCCTTCCCTGAGTTCATTTATCCATTCAGCGCATACTAGGGGGTCATGGATACCATACTATGTGAACAGTGATGACCCCTGGCAGGGAGACTTCTCATACTACTTCACAGCCCCAATTATACGTATTCACTCTACTCTCCAAAATATGCCTCCACGTCCTGATGGCAGCCATACCTGTAAGAGGTCCGACCAGTAGGAGGGAGGATCGAAAAAAATCGAAAATTTTTTCAAAAAAGGCACTTTTTTGCCAATTTTTTCTAATTTTTCAAGTTTGGGAGGGTTGGGTATTGAGTTGGCCAAATTGGTGGAGTCCCCCAACCCCTTCCAATTACAGGTATGATGGCAGCTCGTACATTAACTATATGTAACTTGACTTACCATGCATCGCAGCCAATAACATCATTTTGCTCAGGTTGCGATTTATCGGAATGATCTATATGCTTTCTTTGAAAAATTTTAAACAAAGCCATGACGTATCTCCTTCAAGGAAAAATTACGCATCGCTACATCATCGTAAAAATAGCCGATAGATCTGCGACGCATTAACATCAAAGATTTTGCTGTCTTCTCAAAGCAATTTAGGCCAAATAAACGACAAAAATTGCGGAAAATGTGACTTCGATAAAATAAGGATTCGAACGTAACTTGATATTTTTCACTCCAGTAATGCGCCTGGAACAGACAGAATGAAGTAAAAACAAACAATAAGATAAATGGGGCATATAGACAAAATGAAACACAGATTGCCGCCACGAAAGGGGACAGAAACATTTTCAAAATATAAATGTAGCAACTTCTTTCGGATATGTGTCATGATTTGAGACGCATTATTGTATTGCATAGAATTCCCAACAATTTTTAAACTCATATCGATGCACGTAACTTCAAACCTAAATAGCAGTTATCTAGACACCCTTCGATCTTAATCCGAAAATTAAACGCAAAGATTTACATCGAAGGAATAATGTCTAAGCCTAGATGGGTCAGGCCGATTGGTTAGTGGTCGTATAGAAGCAACATTCTTTCTTATTTGAAAAACAACGAGGAATCGTTTCAGAGTAAATGCGCGGCTGCGAAAGAAACACACATGCGCGTAAAAAGTGTACGCAAGAGAACAGTCTGGCTGAAAAGAACTTTTTGCTAAAAAACTCAGAAAATTCCAGTCACGATTAAATCGATTGTGTGACGTCATAGACGTGAATGCCGCGGAAGGTGGAGAGCAATATTGCATATACAAATTTCCACCCCGTAAAATGCGTCACGCTGAAAGCGCGCGCCAAAAAACGACAGTCTGACGAATAAAAACCTTGGCATGTGGCCAAGTCTAGCCGCTTATTACTGTAGAACTTTAATTAACTATAAAACATGATTGTCAAAAAGTAGAGTCATCATGCACCTGGGAGCGGTTCAAATCGTGACAGTAAAACTTATCGTACTGGTGGAGCGAGACCTTGGCCAGCTTAAAACAACATGGCAACATTGTTGTCTACTAACAGTGAACGATACACATATGAATGACGCTTCCTTCACAACAAAAGAGTCTACGACTACATACTGAAATTCGCAAAAATTTTTCAGGAGTACGTTTTTATTCGGCCTCAACCACTACAAGAATGAATAAAACAGAAAAATTGCAACTTGTTAAAAAAAATCGCCTATAACTTGCATAGCGAACAGACTTTCCAGAATTTGATAGAGAGAAAGATTCAAGTCGCGTAGTAAAATTTTCCAGCGCGCTTGTTTCCAGAATATGCGGATAGAAAACGATACATACAGTAAAAAGAGCACAGTAAAAATGAGGAAATATAAAACTACAGTTCGCTTTTGCGACCACTGAGCAGGGAAAATACATTGGCACACCAACTGCTGCCCGATAATGTCGCAACGTCGTTGGGCGTAGTGGCGACAGGGTTAGTCGATAGCTGTTCTTCACACGATCTACCGCTTATTCGACTAACAGCCAATACGTTGATACCGTGATAATTAACAAAAGCGGCAACAACGACCAATAGGTGGAACAATTGATGAGATTGAAACTGAAAGAAAAATTAAACGAAAATTCAATGTTTCGAAAAAGCAATATAATTCGAGAGCGATTCTAAGACGTCATTTAACATCGGGTATGCTAATGCTTGATGGAATGGTAGTAGACAGTTTGAGTGACGCTGAGGATTTCACTCCGGAAGTACGCATAGATTAGTTCAACAACAAGCTAGAAAAGCGAGATGCCATTTACACCAAATGACAGTTTTATTTTCAAATTGCGCTTGTACCGAATTTCACCAGAGCTATTCGGTGAACTCAGCCTAACCAACCCTAAATAAGTCTAGCTCACCCATATATCACACTTTCCGGGAAAAAATCGTTCGGGTACTCGGAAAGCGTATAATAAGGCACCGAACAAATAAATTAAAGCCATGAGGATTAGCCAACCGAACGCGGATTCTGCGAACGCGGCGTGTATACCGTCGGTAATGAAATAATGAATCAATGGTATAATACCGCAACATCCGAAGGATATGAAAACTCCTATAGGCAAAATATTTAAGACTAAGTTGAAGACAATAAATAATAAATCTCCAAGTGAAAAAGTCGGATTCAAGTGCAAAGTGAGAAGCTTTGACATGCATTCTAAAAATTCCAAAGACATTGGAACGGAATTCACAACAGGGCATTGAAAAGACGTATAGGTAAGCAGAGACATGAGTATGTTTTCAGGTATAGAACATCAATTTATGGAGACTCTGTTGATATGCAGGTTTTTTCCACATAAAGTGGACATTTTTTGGTCGTGCAGAAATTTTTTCGGGTATTTTCCGCACAGAACACATTTTTTGGTTGCTTTTGCTACTGGCGTTGACGCAAAGGTGCATTTTGAAGCGATTTGGAAGGCCAAAATAATTTTTTTGGAAGGCCAAAATAAATTTTGGCAATGGAAATACCCTATAACATTCACTGTAATTAAGCTGAAACACGTCCAAAAAGAAGTCTAGATTCATTTCTCAGTTATCCTTGATTGCTTCCATGAATCTGCAATGTCTCATCTCATATTAGAGTGATACTCGACACGCCCAACGCAACGCATCGGAAAACTTGACGTCCCGTGGTTTCCATTATTTAAAGAACCTCGTCTCGTTTTTCAATCGGTTATCTTCAGATTTTGTTTTGATCGATCTCAATTCTTTCTCTCGCTTGAAGTTTTCTGAACTTTGTGAACACAAATTTTTCCGTTGTGAAAAGACGAAGACATCATTTTAGAGTAAAAATGTAAAGCTTTCGTTTTTGGGATAGGTGGTGAAAAGATTCATTTTCTAACGTTCTATAACATTAAAATCTGGAATTTGTTCAGCCAAAATAAATTATCAATTTAAGTCTATAAATCTACAGCTCTAATCACACTATCATAGAAACAGTATTTTCCAGTCAGTACATATTCATGTCATTTTCCCTTTGCGGCATTTGATAAAAAAATAAAAAGTGCATTCTACTTTAGATCTTTTCATCATTAAACGGCATAAAGTAAACCTAAGACTTCATAAAAAATTCGATTTATGTTCCCTAAAATTCTCTCGAGGGTTGAAGATTTCCAACGACACTTGTTTTGATACAGCCGCTTATCAAGAATGAGAAAAATGGAGGACTGTTTTTTTTGTCTTACCAGCACGCAGATGACGGTAATTTGGCGCCGAAAAAGTCTCGCAAAATGAGATAAGGATGCAGGCTACACCCAAAAACGAAATCAACGAAATGTAAACAATTTTCGGTTCGATTCGACAATAAAAAGAATAATATAGCCAGGGTATTGACGAGCCCATAATTAATAACGAAATGCCGACATAGTCGAGCCTAAACAAATAAGATATATTTTTAAACGTCACTTTAAATTTCATTTTTACATGATCAATCAGAAGTTATCGTAAAACGGCTAATTTCGGCCACACATGAATGGAATCACTCGAAGTATATTTATAGACGTGATTAAGTTCATTCTGCTCTTACTTTTTTAATTTTAAGGCACAATTTGTGGAAGCAAGAAAATATGATTTCTTTTCTTATGTGGAAAAAATATTTCCCGATGTTCGAACTTATTTGTACACGTGAAATGTCAGCAACTAAAAACCGCCGAATTCTTGAGCTACTTTTTTCGGAAGAAAAGTGAAAGTGCAGCAAGAATTCTACTACACTGACTTCAAAAATATCTTATGGATCCGCAGCGAATGGCAATACATCGTGTGGAAAGCTGACGAAAAAGCCATACAAATAACGGCGCCCAATAAAAATGGCATAAACACGAATTTCTTTTCGAGATGTATTTCATGGTGCGGCCTCGTGTAAATGTAAGCAGTAATAGCGACAAATAATAAACAACCTAAAAACAAAATAGGTGAAAATAACAAAAACGAGAGGAATATATCAACAGAAAAGTTAAGAAATTGTGCCGAAATATTTTTAAACATAACCAGGATGTCAAGCAGTTTCCCAAAATGAAATTCCCTGACTTTTCCAGGTTTTCCAGGTCGATTTCTCAGAATTTTCCAGGTTTTTTCAGAGTGAAAACTAACAGTAATTCCTACATAAAATTGTAAAAGACAAATGTACCGGAAAAAATAGACATGTATAAAGCACACATGATCGTAACAAAATTTTATGAATTGATTTTAAAGCATTTTCACTATATTTTTTTCCATTGTTGTGAAGGAAAATCTTCTATCGTTTTTTGTACATGACCTATTTGCACACGTACAAAACACAGCCAATAGTTCATTTGTACATAACGAAAATAGATATAAATAATGCAACCTGTGTTCCTCTACATTCTGCGTCTTAGATCTTTGACAGCTTTAGGGTGCGCTTTATTTGATTAATTATGATGCTTCAAACCACCGTTTTTCCTCGAGGTTTTTTTCCACATGAGAACTGAACCCAAACATTTTTTCCTCATTTTCCAAAAATTTTCCACATTTCTAAAAACGGACCGAAGCATTCTGATGTTTTTGTAGTTAGTAACCTACAAAATTGAGAAAAATATTGAGAAAATTCTAGTCAGGTCAGTCAAATTGAGCTGACGAATAATGTACTGGCGTTCTACAGGAGCAGAAAGCATTTCAACGATAGAGTTTCTCATGAATTTATCCGCTATTAACACTTCTGTAGTTCCGATTAGAATTATTTATTTTTATTCATTTCTTAGTCTGGCGCAGAGTGTCAGTAAAATTTCCGGACTTTCATTTCCTAAAACGCTGGAAAATAAACCTTCACAACGATAAGAAATAAATTAGAATCAAACTGATAGAGTGTAATTTGTTCCTTCGAGTTTTAATATTTTCAAAAACGCTGGAAAATGAATCTCTGCAACAAATATTCAAGAATAAAAGTTCTAAAATTACATTCTAGAATGATGTGTTCAATTTTCATCTTCTATAAATTCAAAATTTCATGTTGCAAACGTTTGAGAAATTCCGAGCCCCAAGAGAAAGAATTGAGAGAATTGATGAAAAATCTCAATTTTCGGTGAAATACTGACTGTTAACGATTACAAAATGAGACGAGCTAACTTGATTGATAGAAACTGTTGAACATTGATTAGTAAGTGGAAGTACATGTGCTAACGGATGCGCCTAATAGAAAATAATGATTATTATAAGCACGAAATTTGGAGATTTTGACCTTTTAAAGTTCACCAAAATGCATCTTTTCGGTTTTGAAGTACAGTATAAAAATATGTCACAAAAAAAACAACTACATGCAAAGAATCCTAGGCAAATTTCCTGACTTTTCCAGGCCTAAAATTTTTTTCCCTGACTTTTCCAGGTTTTCCAGGTTCACTTGACACCCTGCGTAAATCTGATTTGGAAATCGAAGTTTTCGAAAAGCTGAAGAATGTAGTGGGCTAAGGGTGTGGAGGTGACCACTGTAGTACGTTAAAGAACATTGAGTGTTATCCACTGAAACAATTGGGAAAATCATTTGTCGAAAACTGCGGTCTACGAAGGGTGACCCTGTCGACTATCGAAGAATTCAAGGTCGGAAAACCCCTTTGTTTTTTCGAAAATGCTACAAGTGTGTTCAAATATATAAGAAATCGATAACTCCTGGAACGTTTTTGTTACGACGCATTGCATGATTCAGTTTGTTACTAAATTATCGCTTCCGAAAAATCGATACTTTTCTCGCTACAAAAACCATGTCGAATGCTTTCCCATTTTAACTAACCATGGGGTAAACCAGATTTTCGCTGAGAAAAAGCAACTTCAATTAATCAACTTACCTAACATATGCGACCAAATATTACCGGTTTCGGTGTGAATTCTGAATACTGACAACATACAAGCGCTGAACGACGGTAACTGTGGTCTATGACCGTGATGTAGAAAATCGTTATCTTGTAACCACTCGGGTAAGGATCGGAAATGAGCGCATTCCCATATCTAGAAGGAACGAAAACAGTATAAACATTAACGATTTGGCCGACTTTTGAATGTTGAACGTTGATTTCAATTGACTTTTTTGATTGATCCATTTAAAATCTCTTGAAATTTGACCAATTTTTAAAAATTACGTGGAACCACAAATTTGGGGAACAGTTTGAAAACTTAATTGAAATATTCATAAAACAGATTATCTATAGTGGATTACATGTTGTAACTGAAAAATCAGGGAAATATCAACCAAAATACCGATAATTTTACTAAATAAAGAAAGCTAATGTTTGAGCATAGCATGGATACCTTTTCAGCAAAATGTACAGCTTGTTCTTTGGCTTCTTCGAACGTCGGAAAACAGTTGAATTGCTCTTTCGGCGGAGCATGATTTTCCTCCTTGGATTTGATTTTCCCATTCAAATACGTTGGCGAATTTGCGAAGTCGATCAACAAACGATCCAATTCCGCCGATGATAAGCTCATTTTTATGTCGAAATAAACTCTTCTCTCGTTCGTTTTGCACTTTTCTAATTTATCTTTGAAAAAAACGAAAGTTATTTTACTTTATAACCGCATCGAATAAGGTTACAGTTTGACTTTATCTTTTTATGACATTTATTTCTGATAAAGAGAAAAACATGGTGTGAGTGACGTCAACTACGTGTTTTCTTCTAATGTATAGGTGCACTGAAAATGTGCGACGAAAAAATCGATTCCCATAAGCTGTATCAAAAGTTCAAGGATCCTAACTGATGTGAAAGCATCCCCAGTAAGACAACAAAGTACGGGGGAAATAAAATCAAGCATCAAACTGATACCACAACAATAGAAGCAATCAGTGGTTAATCAAAGTATAATTCCGAAATATTTTTATTGAGATTTGCAACCAGAAAGCTTTACGAAAGCAGTTTCATAATTTTTTCACCCATGAAATAATTATAGTTTTGATCTTATTGGCTTCAATTTTAAAACGAATTAAAACTTTCGGCTGAAATGCAGACCATGGTTGGAACATGATTAGAATAGGACTAAGCAAGCAATGCAGTAGATGAACAAAAAAATAAATTGGAAGCTACAGGAGATCATAAAATTTTTTAAGCGCTGAAAAATATGCTTCCCATCTCATGGCAGCTCCACTTTGCACGCATTATACTATGGTGATTGAATTTTGACCAATACACTGCACTCTAAAAACCGGTCGCGAAAAGTCTGCAAAAACCAACAAATACAAAGTTTTTGGTTTCAAATTCGAGATACTCAAAAGCATAACCTGTGACGTAGCAAGGAATTTGATTTAGAGGAGCACAAAACTAGAAAATTTTATTGCAATGGGATCGATACAAGGCTCAAATAGTACATTTCAGAGTTTCTGATCAACACTATTGTTCAACCAGGCACATTGAAAAACCAAAAAGTGCTAGAAAATCCGCACTTTTGAATCATTGTTCTCCCCCCTCACAGTTGTATATTCTTCTTCATCGAGGAGATAACTACACATTTCACATACCACAATCAACTTGTTGAGGTAGAGTCGATGATTCGGATATCGACCTGGTCATTTTCGGATCAATCGGACGGTTGTTGGTATTTTCTGCCATATTTCAGGACGATATTTGAACAACTTTGACGTCGTCCGTATTCTCTATCTATTATCTATTTAAATAAAAGATAGAAATATGGATTCTGTGCACAAATACATAGACACAGCATATGTTCTAACCATCCCGAAAAAAGAAATCTAAAAATATCATTCAGAATTTCAGTCTCAAACATGAAAGCACGTGCTTTGGTACGATCACGTGGAACATACATGTTCACTCTATGAAAAGATATGTTCCAAAAGAGGAAACAATACCTCGAAAAGAGAGAAGCTAGAATAGTTGACGACGAATGTAAAAGAAATAAAATACTATCATCACTGGGAAATGACTGGAGGAAAAAATTTGAGCACAGGAAAAAGTATTTGACTTCTCTGTCAATATAAAAAACGTGGAACTGGATTCGAGGGCTGCGACGATAATGATAGAAGTTGCAGCAGCAGTAGCAGAAAAAACGTCACCAGAATAATCACGGGACTACCGATGACGTCATGTTTTCTTCTTACTTTCGCCCAAGTACAAGCCAGTACCAAAAAAGCGTGATTTTTTTAGTGAGTCGACTATCATGACAATCGAAAAAGGCCTAGTTTGATAAAAAAGATGACACAATGATTGCCAAATTGTTAGATTTAACCTTTTCAAATTGCTCAAAGATCAACAAATGAACGATAAAGATGCGCAACAAAACCTACTTCATGAGTAAAAAACGGAAAAGTGTGTATTTTGTGGGCCAAGAAAAGTGCCACCCCATCTAGGATCAACACTAATTTATCTATATTCTATGAATATGAAAAAGCGCTGGTAATGTTGAAGGTACAGTCAGCATTTGAGCTTTCAACTCTTTTAACACTCAACTTCCTTTTTTCTCTTCTCTGAAACGTTAATATTCTTAGAAAAATTTGACTTTTCCAATTTTCTTCTGCTTTTTTGAGCCATGACGCTTTTGAAAATTTTGGCTGCGCTTTTTAAACAAGTCAAATTATTCAAAAGCGTAGCCGAATAGTCAAAAGTACAGCTAAAATCTTTGGAATAGAATCGTTTCACAAAAAGTCGTGCTTAAAGCACAAATGGAATTCATTGATGTTTAACTATTTAATGGACTTGCGGATTTTTGAGCAAATCGTATATCAGTTTGCGAAGTTTCAATTTATATGGCATGTAGCTTATTCGTCGTAGAGGGGTATTTTCATGTGAGCAAATTCCTAATTGAGCGATTATAATATGAGCGATTCCCAAGTGAGCCTATTCTCAAATGAACGATCCAAAACGTAACACTTTTTTCCAGACATGCACGGCAAGAATTTTCCACGGGCAGGGTCCTTCGACTTTTTATCCAGGCGGGTAGGGAGGTGGGCGAGCAAAAAAACAAAAAATTCTGCAAGCTCGTTTTTCATGCAAAATATGCACAAAAATCATCAAAAAAGCTGTCTTGGAAAAAGTTCAGGGGGTGTTTGACGATTTTTTTGGGCCAGGGGCGAGGTCAGGGTCATGTGCATGTATGCTTTCTTCATATTTTTCGTTCTCCTCTCCGTATAATTCTTATACAGCTCGGCATGCTGTATTTACTATTTAATTTCTTCCTTTGCGACTCTTCTTCATTCTAACTTACTTTTCATCTTATTTTTTTGGTTTCATTTCTCTATTTTCCACTTTTGCTTCCTTACTTTTTTCGTTCCTTTTTTCAAATAGTTCTTTCTCCTTTTTTTGCTTTCTCTGTGTTGCTTTTTCTTCCTTGTCACTTTTCTTTATATTTAAATTTTTTAATCTTTTTTTTGAGCAAAAAAGAAAAAGAGTAGACGGCAAGGAAAAAGAAAATGAAAGAAAGCAAAGACAAAAGGTGAAAACGTACACAAACAAAAACATAAGCAACACACACAGAAAGCGAAAGAAGAAAGAAATACTTACAAAGAAGAATATAAGATAAAGAAGAAAAATATGTAGAAAGGGCTCATTTGAGAGTCGCCCAATCGGGAATTCGCTCATTTGTGAATGAGCTTACTTAGGAATTCGCTCACACGGGAATCGCTCACTTGAGAGTAGGCCGTCGTGGATACAGAGAAAATTTCAAGTCATAACAGACGATGGGCAATGTGCCGATGAGCCGATTTATATATACAACAACCAGCTAGAGAAATAAAATGGAAAAATCAGCTAAAAGTCAACTTCAAATGATAAATTCAAGCAAAAAAACTTTGCATCCACTTTGAGCTGGAATCAGTCAACACCTCGGCTGGAACTTCTACGACTGGCCAGCACTGTTTCAGAAATAACATGAGATCAACACGTATGAAAATACTTGCAGACCTACATATTCAATCGATGCATATCTGTGAATTTTGTTTGATTTGCACAATTTACGATGTCTCATCTTGCATTACACACAATGAACACTGTGAAAGATTTCGTCAAAGCTAGAAATACATGGGAATTTCTCGACTGACCGCAAACGAGGTAAATAGTATAAAATCAGAATCTTGGCTTATTCCATATTGTCTCGTATAGATGATTCACAAGGGAAAGTCTCCAGGTGTAAATTACAAATTTTTGTATGCTATAGCGCATAGAATAGCCTATATACATTTAAGTAATGTTGATACTTGTAACGGAGCCCCGATGTCTGGGGAGGGGGTCAAACGACATTTTTGGGGCCGGGGATCAGCTATTCCCCAAAATTTTCTGGGTGCCCCTTAAGGAAAAAAAATTCGACTTTTTCACCAAAAAAGGTCTGAAAAACGGTACAAAAAATCGTAAATGTTGTTTTTTAAAAACGTAAAAACTATTCATGGCGCGAAGCGCCGAGAAAATTGACATTTATGACCATTTTTTGTTCAAAAATTGACATTTTTCAGTATTTTTTTGATCAAAAATATGGGACTCCCTATGGCTATCATCTAGCCAGAGAATTGGCAAATCCTATGGGAGGATTGCCCAATGCCTAGCCAAATGGCCGACGATTTCTGGGTAGGGGTTCCAATGGCAATTCCCCCAATCATATGTATAAATGTTACACTGATCTTTTTTGTCCATATGACTATTTATATTTAAATTTGAATAAATGTGATCTACGGCGGTAAGTTCGCTTCTACCGGTTACCAGCAACGAAGAAAGTTTATAAGATGCTGAGACATGCATTAGACCTATTATCCTGAATACAACAATAATGCTCATTTAGGAGAAACGTCCATTTCTAATACCCTATGAAATACACAGTTATAAGCTATGATGAAGTTCATGAGCTCATAAATCGGAAATAGCGCGAGATCAGATTGTCTTCCTGTGAAAAACTTTTCTGATATCAGTAAATTTTACAGAATGCTATTTTTCACTTTTCAGTAATGTTATACAACGTCGTCGGAAAAAGTCTGGCTCAGTGCAACCCCAGTAAGCTCACAATGCAACATTTAAGTACTACTGATTACCTAATTTTAAAAGAAATACAGTAAAAATTGATATTAAGAAGCAGTGTTGTACTAGCAATGAGTACAGTTCATGGTATACTGTAGGTATGAATATTAATTTTTAAGGTAATAAACTGTAGAATGTAGTCAGTATGATGAACAAAACCTAATCTGTCTTGATTACCTGAGGTACTACTGTTTTTTATGAAGGCATTTTTTATTATCCTGCAGTTTCTGAAATCAGGTATCGGTAAACTATCGATTGTTCAGTATATTTATGCAAATTTCGGTAGAAAAAAGGCCTATGTGCAAAAGAGGTCAGTGTAACATTAAGCTAGTCGCCGTTCTGGCTGAAATTTTGTGAATTTTTCGCTTCTGATATTTTCAGATTTATTATTAAACACAAAATGTCCTCAACTTGAATGTTTCATCTTTCTCGTATTTTTCTTTATTTTTTCTCGCTGATGGCCCAAAATCTCCGGTGCGAAATCAGCCGCGGTCAGTAGGTAGCCTGCCCAGGGTCAACCTCGCAATGCTCGCAATAGTAGTCCACTTCTTGATCAAAAATAAACTCGATTTCGAACAATTGTCCTACTTTCAAGGTTCTAGTCGCGGTGCCGATTTTTTCGGCTTTATTGCTCATTATGAATTCTTCTGGGACAAGTGCTGTAGAAATATGTCAAAACAAATTGCCGACATTATTCATACTTTAATGCGTGGGAGGCGGGATCAGAGAAAAAGTTCACAGAAAACAAATTGGACACGAAACAACTCAAAAAGTCATGTCCCAAAAAGGTAACGATTCGAAACTATAGAGACAAAGAAATGAGGAGGTGACGAACTTAGGAGCAATAAACTTGGTAAATAAAGTCGTCAGGACTATGGAGTCCAAAAAAACGCACATAAAATTCGTGATGGCAAAAAGTGCGTCTATCCTTGACGGAAGAATAGAAAACGGGGTATTTTAATGGACGCCGATTTTTGTTCCCGAATTTCATTTTATTTCAAGGATTTTTATGGTACAAACGACTGCTGGTTTACCCAGAGTAGTAGCGAGTTACAAAAATATTGGTGTCATATTTTGCCACCTTACTAGTACATTTTTGAGTCGATTTCGTCCGCCAGCTGACATCATTCATTCTGTTGTTGTGGGTTAGTATGATTCGAATTATTATTTTGGCTTTACTATTGGTAAGATGCTAATGGATACTTTTCTAAATCTAACTGTATGGATTGAATAGGTAACACGTTCTCAAATTCAGCTGCAGTTGAAAAAGACGATGCTTCTTCTTCAGTTTTGATTAGCATCAATTCACGACAAATATTCTAAAGCTGCAATTATAAAATATTATCAAAAAAGCTGTGTAACGTAATTTTCTAAAAGTACTTTATTTTGATTCGAGAATAGGGAATTACACTAACAAAGAGTATTCCACATAGGGTCCTGCATACATGTAACAGAAGTCCGGGGAGCCAAAAATGTCCAATAAACCGTTCAAAAAATGGCAATTTTTGTCTCAAAAACCGGGAAAAATATTTGTTGAGGATGACATCTGCGCCAGAAAAATTTACATTTTTGACCGTGTTCAAACTGTTTTTAATCAAAAAAATAATATTTTCAAATGTTTTTCCTACCAGAAGTATGGGGGTCTCTATGACTACCATATGGCGAGGCTGGCAAATCTTTAGAAGGGGTCACCATATGACTAGCCATATAAGCGACGATGTTTTTGGGGGTTGTTATGGCACTCCCCAAATTACATGTGTGGTGTGGTGTCCTGTAATCCACTTAATGAACACTGCTCTATTTCAGCAAGAATCAAATAAGTTCTATAATTTTTATAGCCGAGAAAGTTTTGCTCACGTTGAATTTACGCAAAAATCTTTGTTATAGAGTGGTTTCAAAACCAAAAGCCTGGCTGACTCATTGAATCTCAACAATCAGAAAGATAAAAAAAAACATTTTTTAAACGCACGAATTTCGAACATAAGACAACCTTCTGCTCAGTAACCGTGCGCATCGTGGAATATCGATTATGGTCTGATTTGGAATCAAAATAAAAAGGTGTACTTTTGGATCACCTCTAAAGTGAAGAAACTCCAAATAAGAAATTAGACGAAGAGTAAAAAATAAGAAAGAAAATTCGACTTCAGAAAAATGTGGAGTAAATGGAGACATAGTAAGTCAGCAATGGAAATCAGAATAGAAAAAAACTTCGAGTTTATGCGCAGTATTACTGTAGTTAACTCTATGCGCGTTGCTACTTAAGGTGAGCTCAGTAGATAGGAGTTACCAGAGAACCAGGCATTTGGTACACGACAGTCCCCTCGTATCACTCAAACAAGAAGCCGTGTCGACAGCTGATCCTAATGTGGATGACGAGGAAAATGACGGTAACGACACTCCGATAACACCACCTTCTGATTTGATCGAAGTAGCACCACGAAAACAACCATTGGCTGCAGCAATAGTGAACAGATCGACGACTCAGACAGAAAGCTCGACTACTGAAAAAATTGACAAGTTAACGCCCGGCGATTCTTTGCCCAATAATATAAGAGTTAATAATCAACCATCGGTTGCACAACAAATTCAGAACGGTAAGCAATGCACAAGGGAGTGCACATTTGAGTAAATTTTTTTACTACGAAACGGAAATTGATTCTTGAAGGTCTAAAGAACACAATTTTCTGAAGAAATCCGAAATTTCAAAAAAACGAACGTTGACGAAATTCACAAACTTTAAAAGCCAATAATTTTTTAAAGGATGGATCATATCGAAAAATGCTCAAATATTTTCGAAAATGTTTGATTTTTGGTCAAGAAGGAGCTTTGGCGAACTCTTGTGTAAAATTCAGAACGAGCAGAGAAGTTCGTCCCGTATAAATTCTTTCAGATCAGATATATCAGTATGGTAAAAAGTAGTAAATCAAGACTAAATATTTTTTAGTTTACAAAGCATTTTTTCTCGTACAAAACGAACTCTAATCCAATTTTTGACAAAAGGAATAGTAACTTGACTGAAGCCATCTAATAGCAAACGCTGAGAAAATTAATTTTTGCTGCATGGCCATACACTTTCACAAAATGACGTGATGTTAACTTGTTACATGTCCTTATTAGCATCAGCGAATATGGATGATAAAGGTAAGGACATGGAAACAAAATTTTTCAAAGGGTGCAGACCTATATGCTAACAATATACTCAATCAGGACTATTTATTTACCTGGTGATGAGAGGAGTGACCTCTTGAGCAGATCTGGAATTTTCATCAATGGGTCAATGAGTTGTAGATGTCTGAGCCCGGGCTGGACTCTATGACGTTTGGTCGAGCCCGGGCTCGCGGTAGGTCAGATAAATAATCTCCAAGGAATGGATATTGCATTAAAAAAGTATGAATGGTCCTGAAAAATATAAAAATAGAATACAGTTATTTTAGAAAAAATAAGATAAAAACACAAAAGAATATTTTTTGGACAATATGAGTCTTTCCACGACTTAAAGAGGGTACAGTCGACGCTAAAACCTATAGTCTGCTTTCCTTGGAAAGCTTGTAAATAATAACAGTGGAAAGCAAGTACTGTCTCATATTTTTTACGATTTTCTACAAAGCTATATGTCACATTGGAATGAAAATTTGTGAGAATCAGAATACTCAACTAACCTTGCACAATTTTTCGAGTAAAAAATTCTATTTTTAAACCTTAGTGTCAACGACGTAGACGATGGTGCTAATTATTGTCATTTTTTGATTTACATTAATTCTATAAAAAACTGACTACAATGATCAGACGATTCAGTTCTGACTCGGCTATAGCATCAATCACCACGTTCGTCAAACTGATATAAAGGCGATTATGTATCCCGCAGTTACATTTTACAGTAAAACACATTGTTCCCGATCAACCAAACCCGTTCAGGACGAGCAACAACGAAGGGGGTAACCCCGACCTAGGAAACGCCGAAATAATCAACGAAGAAAGCGTCATTCACCAGCCAAACGTTGCTAGTATTCCCAGCGCACCGGGATTTCCACCCAGTGTCGTCAGCAGCCAACAGCAACCCTTCAACGTTGGTTTAGGTCCACAATTAGCTCCAACGAGTGGACAATGGTCTAGGACGCCGAACGGTCTATCTCGAACCGCTTTGACCGTTCAAGACGTGGAAAAGCTGTCCGGCTTAAAATTGAAGTCCGAATTCCAACAAGCTGGTGGCGATGATTTGTCGTCGAAGAAAGAAACAGCCCCTGAAATTGCCGTCAACACTGCCCCCAACAACCAAAACTTGTCCATCGTACCGCTCGTCCAGGATCCCAAGCAGCACCTAGGAGCGGTCAACAATTCTGGCTCCGTAGTTCGGCAGCCGTTCGGAATTATTGAAAGACCGGTCGGCCCGTTCGGTCAGATTCCACAAATTTCAGCCACCAAACAACCGGCCAATCGATTCAACTTGCCGCCGGCTCAACAGCCTGAACAAGCCAAGGGAATCATAGTGCCGCGCATAACTGCGGATGGCATTTCGTCCCAAGTTGTAGAACAAGGTTAAGATCGGAGCCAAGTTTTGCTTCTATAGTAATCAATGTTTTTGAAGTCGTTTTTTAATTTAATGTATAATTTTTTAAAAAAATGTTCTCGATCCCAACATCTATCGAACTAGGTCGAAGAAACATCAATACAAAATATTTTTTCACTGAAATCATTGGATGAAAAAAAAGAAAAAAATTTTCCTTTCAATCATCAAAAAGTAAAAAATTGAGTTTCCTCAATTTGGCACATTGAAATATGCTTTTTCAACGTCATCGAGAAATTTTTGATCACTTCGAATCAGAATTCTAAAAATACATGTAATCAGTGGAAGAATTATACTCCTCTTGGAATCTTCGATCAGGGGCTAGCCCTATGGCATTGATTTAGTACTGGGCAAGTAGACGTCCTTGCTGGTTCAGGGAACTAGTCTTTTTGATTGTTTTTCTGAATTTTTTCTTTTGAATCTAGGTCGACTATTTTCAGCTCGAAATTGGTACGGTTAAACAGTTTTGATCAAATTTATCAAAAATGTTGATTTCAAGCTGACTTTTTTAGTTATACAGCTGGTTGACGGCACCACTAAACTGACCGAAGCCATCAGCAAATTGCCTATGTCCGTCTTGATCCTGTGACTGGCCGTACGCTCCGCTATGGCCACCCCTAGCACCGTCAACAGAAAAGGAGAAAAAATGGGTATTTTTTGACTGAAAATAAACATTTTCACGGCAGAAACTGTCGAAAAAGTCAGACTTTTCGGTGCTTATTAAAATTCTTCCTTTTCGGACTATACTTTTTCAATTTTTTAGGCGACACGACTTTTTTCTTCATCGGGTCTCTCCCCCAAACTTTTATCCACGAGCTGCTTACTTTCATTTTTAGATCACATTTTTCACTTCGTCAAGCTTAAAGATCAGTTATAAAAATGATTCCGAATGAAAGTAAAATTATCAAAAATGTAGGAAAAAGCAAACTGAAAACAGAATAGATGAAAGAAGAAATTGAAGATAATTTCAACATGAGCAAGCCTGAGTTAGGCGAAGGAATCTCAGCCCAGTTTTCACTAGTCTTCCTGACATTGTGATAATGGGCACAAGTAGAAAGTAAAGCAAAGTGTTACGAAATTGACATCAGAAAAATTACTTACTTCATTAAGCTTAGGGAATCACGAGCGTACAATGCAACGAAATTTCGATCTGAAAAAATACGGAATTGCAAATCAGGACTGCGGCATAAAAACTCACACGGATTCTATATAAATTCTAAATTCATAGCTTTCAGAATGATTTTATCCGGCATAAAACAACGCCTGGAATTGGTAACACGTCGTAACACGAATTACGGAAGCCAAAAAATTGGAATAATGTCAATCAATATTCGTGAATACAAATTACGTTTGAATAATTTTACAGTGCGGTTCGCAGCCGCACCGTTTACTTGAATTTTCAATAATTTATCGAAATTTTTCTGACAGAAGCTTCATTCAACCTCAACATTAAACCAATCTATCAGCGTAGAGATGAAGTTGTAATGAAGCTTAAATCGTACCAAATGATATTCTTTTTAAGATGATACGACCGCCAGTGACTCTGGCAAAAAAGACTGAAATTTTTGATAGAAAAGCAAAATACTTGAGCCCACGTGGATTTAACAAAATGAAAATCGAGAAGCAAGTAAACAGAAAAAATTTTATTTCTTATGGCGTTGGAACTAAAACGCGAATGAATAATAAGTTGAACTGAACATTGAAAACGGAAGCAAAAGGATAAAATAATTTACGATTCACAGCTATAAGTGAAAATGATCCATAGTGGAAAACGTTAGGAGCCGATTACTATGTCTCAACTTGAGGCTTGGATTAAACCTCAAGCTAAATTCGAAAAAGTGACCGTCGAAAAGAATGAACTCGATTTTAGTTCGAGCTGGGGGATAATTTCGAGCTAGTTGAAAAAACTTCTTATTCATCTTGCCATTGCAACTGCTAAAATACCTGTAACTGGGGGGGAGACTGGGGAGGACCACCACTCCCAACTTGGTTGAGTCCTATACCCAAATGTCGGAACTCCCACTCCCAACTTGATCAACCCTATACTCAATTCCCGGTGGAAAAGAAAAGAAAAGGTGGAAAAAAAGTGTTTTTTTTTGGGGAAAATTTCCGAAAGTCTTTTGACTTTTTTGTTTTTTTTCGACCCCCACCCCAACATTTTGGGGTTACCCTCCCCCCCCCCCCCCAACTGGTTGGACGTCTTACAGGTATGACTGCTAAACCCGAAATTCGAATATAAATGGTCGAGCTCGAGGTATATTCCTAAATTTAAGAATTTCACATTTAAAGATCATCTATTAATCTGAAAGTCTTCATTATAAGACATTTGTGAGAACATTTTCTCTACATCGATTATTATAGCTGCGGATATGGTAGATATCAGACAACAAATAACTTCATTGTAAGAGATCGACATCGTCGTCGTCATCCATCGCAGAATTTAGTGCAAATTTCAGTGGTATGACAAAAACGGTAATATCGTCCGTCGAGGCCTTCCCACCTTCTTCTAGTCCTTTCCAGCGCTTCCCTTCTTTGTAAGGCTGACCTCGAGCGGCTATCACCAAGTCTTGAGCGGCTAAAGTGTATCTGAAGTTGGAATGCAAATTTTTTTAAAGGGAATATAGCTGTGATATCAAAGTAAAATACTACTCAAAAAATGGCAGGCAGCTTGAAACAATTTCTGGTAAGAAATAAGAACACCTATTATAAAGGACTACGCTTGTGCGCTGCGTTCCATGGAGTCAGACTACAGACAGAGCATTTTAAAAGATAAAGGGACTGATGAGTCTGTGTATTATACCGAAAAGACCAAACACATAAATAAAAAGTTTCCACGATAGAAATTTAAGTTTTGAAAAGGAAGTCTGAACTCTAACAACTTAAATTCTTGACGAAAAAATACTCAATAGTCGCTGAAAAAATTCAATATTACCGTGTCCATTCTGGCCCAGAAATTTGCGAAATAAAGCTCTTACGAACAATATCGGCCGCTTCTTCGTTTGTCATGACATCCCACAGACCGTCCGATGCCATTATGAGGACGTCTTTATCCGTTAAATCATTCAAGGACGTCAGATCAAAGATAACAACCTGAAAAATACAATTTTATTTTTATTTTGAGTACCTACTAGAGATGTATCGGGTCCAAAATTTTGGAAATATCGGGTCTGGGTCCAAAATTTCAAGAATATCGAGTTCGGGTCCAAAATTTTAAGAATTCCGGGGGTCCAGCAAAATAGTCGGGTAATTTCGAGTCTCATTTCGGGTCCGAGTCCATTATACTTTTCAAAACGCTTATCTGTGCGATATACGTGTTATCTTTATATAATAAAAACTAGAGATGTATCGGGTCCAAAATTTTAAAAATATCGGTTCTGGAAACGGGTCCAAAATTTTAAGAATATCGGGTCCGGGTCCAACAAAATGGTCGGATACTTTCGCGTCCGGGTCCCCGAGTACCTACTATATATACTATGAAAGATATTCGGTAAAATCTTGACTAAAACCGAAATCCTTAATATATTGATAATGTATAATTTTCGGATGTTTTTATTCGAAAGAGACACCGTTTTTCACCTCCGCTAAAGACATGAATTTCTTTTTTTTCATTCTGTAATTACTGCTTTCCATTAGAACTCTGAATATAGTGATAGGAAAAAAAGAACGTCTAACAACTAGTCCGATACCGATAAAGCGCTACTAGTCTCCTTTATTGAAAACTGATGTAGAACCATACATGTAACGGAGCTCCGAGGTCTGGGGGGGGTTGGAGCACTTTTTTGGGACCGGGGGTCAGTAATTCCCGAAATTTTGGGGGGAGGGGTCCCTGAAGGAAAAAAAATTCGATTTTTTTCATGAAAAATGTCCGAAAAACGGTTTAAAAAGTAGTAATTTTTGTCTTAAAAATGATAAAATATGTACTTATGGCGCGAAGCGCCGAGAAAATTGACGTTTTTGACCATTTTTTGTTCAAAAATTGACATTTTTCAGTATTTTTCTGACTAAAACTATGGGGGTTCCTAGGGCTACCATATGGCTAGCCATAGGATTGGAAAATCCTGGGGGGGGGTCGCCCAATGGCTAGCCATGTGGTCGACGATTTCTGGGGGGGGGGGTTCCCATAGCACTTCCCCCCAATTACATGTATGTGTAGAACACTAACTTGTGGAACTGCGCTCAAAAATGGCTTTATGGACAAGTTTTCATCGACGGTAATTAGATGGTGATCGCCAAATCCCCGTGTTACGCCGATCGTGTTCAGTAATCGGCACTAAACATCGAGAAATTCATCAAACACTCGTCTTCTCACAAAAGCCTCATAAAGACTTCAACTTTCAAAAACTAGCAAAGAAACGTTTTTCAGTGGAAATTCTGAAGTTCGTATGATAGTGCCTTCGATAGCCCAAAGTTACCTGGGTAATATCACATTATTCGTTTTTTCAGTGGATCTTATTCACACTAGAATATCCATAAGTGTACTCAATAATGTTTAGTCCACCTATATCTGATCTAAGCAATCAAAGAAACGCGGCACAGTAACGGATTCATTCGAAAGGTCTTTCCGAGAACTGTAGGGTTGTTCATGTAATCGGATTTTCATCTGTAATATTCTCGGATACAGCTGTAGATAAGTAATGATATGAGAACCGTTCTTGAGGATGAGAAGTAATTTTTTGATTTCGGTGTGATTTATCACATATAATTCTCCGCATTTTTGTATTAGTTGCGGTGATCAGGTATAGGCGTTACGCCACTTGGATGAGAAATTTTGCGGCAAATTAGGCCCACTTTGAAAAAGAACTTATGTAACACTACTCAGCTCGCTTAGAACGCACTATAACTAGTTCATATCAAAAATTTGCGTCGTCAAACGTTCCCTCGTAAGAAGTGAGAGTTTACGATTTTAGCTGATTATAATCAAAGTTGGAAATTTCTAGAGAAATTGACATTTTTCTATTAAAGACGAATATATTTCATTGCAGTGTAGACAATTTCGAAAGATCTCTAGAAAACAGCCTTAGTGAATGTCGTAGACTATTTTGCAGTGTCATCAATCGAAGAAATTCTAGTCTCTGCTAGCTGAATGATTAATGGTTTGCTATAAATTTATTCATTACCCAACAGAGCAAGAGTTTCTAAATTTAATCCACAGTTATATTACATTATCAAATAATCATTTTTCAAGGTAAATAATTTGAAGAAAAACGCATAAATTTTACTTTTCGATGATTCCGATTGATCATAGGTGGTCGTAAATCACTTTCGCGAACAGTTTTTTGACACCTATATAAAAAGAACACATTTGTGATTCCAATGCTCAACGAATGAGTAAAATTCAAGTTACTTCAGGAAGCCGCAGATATATGTCTAAAGTACATCGACACCACCACTACGATACAACATAACGTTCAAGGACGGAAAAGGATAGAGTTGCCGCATAATTATATATACCGAACGCAATCATGAAGAATCCAAAGTCTTACCAACCATCCATGTACCAGTCACGTACAAAGACTTTTGTATTCAAATCTTTACGAGCCAAGAAACGATCGTATTCCAATCGACTGAACGACTTGTTCAGTAAGTCGGGTTGTCGATGAGCCTGAAAATAAGAACAAATAGGGTACACTTCAATTATGTCTAAGCTGCATCAAAAATTTCTGGCATGAAAGCAGACAGCAATACGTCTTTCACCAGTCTCGGCTAATATATAATTGACAACTTTCATTCCTATTTACTTCGCGTGTTTATAGTGCAATATGAAACATGTTAACACCTCCTCGTACGCAAAGTACGGTGGTGGAATTTTTTCCTACATTAAAACTTCTATTAACTCACTAAAAATTGAAGCCTCTTCCGTTCAACATCCGGCGTGAAGTCTGTGGTCAACTGCTGTACGTTTGATGGCGTTGTACAGATAATGGCTCTGAACTCGTCAAAATTTTGACAAAAATAGAAAATATCACAATCCTTACCTACAATCACCGGCATTTGCGATGTATAACTTGCCCATGAAAAACAACGCCGCTATTGCGGCAGCGCCGCCCGATATTCGCCAAAGTATCTTCTCATCGTTGATTTGTTCATCCTTGATGAAAGAATCAAATGCTGTCATTATTCTTGAAAATTAACGATTGAGGAGGAAAAGTCTGCGAATGATGAGATGTATTGATAATGAAAACAGGATGGCCACGAGTTCGACGAAAACAAATTCCTATTTTTTCCAGTTATTTTCTTAAAAATTTTACAATTTTTTAACCAGTCAGGAGCATGTTACGCATAGCAAATTTTATTTAAAAATGGTCTCAGATGTTTTTAAAAGTTTATTTTGTGGATTTAAAACGTACATGCAATTGGGGAAAGTGATATAGGGAAAGTGATATCAAATATTCGAACAAAATATAGAAGATTACTTTTTCAGAAGTACGGTGAGACATTTTAGACAATAAAAACTATTAACTACTTAAAAAACTATTGACTAATTAGTAAAGAGGACATGCTAAAGACTGTGCCTGAGCTGGATTATAGCAAATAATGATTACAAAAACAAACTATTGAGGTTTTAACCTAGTAAAACGCATAAAAATCCAATTTATCGATATTGAAACCTCAAATTTTTTTTCCGCCATTTGGTGAAAGAGCTCGATTTTTCCCATTTCCGAGATGTTTTTCACTAAAAGCACCGATTTGACGAAAAAAGACAGTGCTGAGAAATACTTGAGTTATATCACGATCTGTGGCCCGACCACTCAATATTGAGGTGCATGTCTCAAAGATTTATTGAACAGTGCAACTACCACATTTTTTCAAAAAGCAGTAAGAACTTTATAGCGCTTGAGCAGTAAGAAATTTAGAATCCATTTACTATAATATTCTAATTCGTATAATGTCGTGAAGTGGCAACAAATTTCAAATTTTTCGAAGTCAAATATCTCACAACCGCTCAAAAATTATTCAAAATGTATTTTTTTCACTATCCGGTTATTTCCCGCCTGCTGAAGAAGTCTCACTTATTTCCCCGTTTTCCTGGTTGATGACCATCCTGTGAAAACAAGCCTGTAAAGTTCGAAAAATGTGGGAAATGCTGTAAAAAGGCTTTTGCTACTATTTAACGACATGAGATTTTGATAGAATGATATTACCATATCGAGGAATGCGTTTTCCAGTGCACCAACGATTAATGAATCCTTTGAAACGTCCAGATCGACAACCGATGTGTTAAGCGTTTTATCATTATGTCGCAATTTAACCGCAGAGCAGCTTGATTCTTTCTCGTCGAGTTCTAAAATTGTATGCAAAACGCATGCCAGTCGTTCCTAGACAATAGAAAATTGAAATTTATAGAGAAAACAGCTGATTGTTTACGTATACTCGAATATGTTCGTGCAAGCAGTTGTATGCCATAAGCGCAGCTCCTGTTCCGGCGTGGCCGTCAAAAATTGCAAAATAATTGGCTTCGACGCGTTGCACTTCGTCAGTATTCTCTTTGCCATCAATTTCGCAATGCTGGAATTAAATTCGTGTTAGCATTGAACTATGAGTAATATAAATATGTACAACGTCTTTCGTGTCAGAAAAACGAAAGTTTGAACGAAATCCATACATTTTAGCGAATTATGAATTTCCCATTCGAGAATTGTTTTGATTTTCTCAACTAAATATGAATAAAACTTGAATGAACCGTACTTGTATTAGTGATGAGCCTGGAAAACATCTCATCGACTTACTTTGGATTTATCCGAAAACGAGTTTGCATTCATCGACAAAAGATCCTCGTCAGATAGACGTCTTCGAAGAGTCGCACCATTGCCCGGACTTATTGGATTAGGTTCAACCGATTTCGTTCTTTTTTTATTCGATTTCAACCATTTATTTTCAAAACTTGATTTTTCCATCCTTGGATCTGAAAAAATCAGATAAATAAAGAATTACTTCAATAGAACATTGATCTGCTTACCTGATTTAGTGCAGCTAATTTTCATAACTTTACAGCAGGCTTGATCTTCGTTTAAATCCGTTTTGCCTGCATTGATGGTCTCAGCGTAACCAGCCAACATCGGCATTTTCTGTGGATCTTTCGGGACTAGAACTGGTCGAGTCGTTTGATCGGCCGATACACCGAGCTCGTCATCCGTCGTCAAAAACAAAAATTCTGGCCGGGAATATGCAAACCGGGGTGTTTCACCGCCAACTAAAAATGAAAAACCTTTCCTAGCTTCTCCGAAGAAAAAACGAAATGTAAAGTCTACACAGTCAAAAATAAACACGAGTAAAATACAATTCCCGAAAGTTCGATTCAAAAAAATTTCTCTTATAGTGCGCTGCAAAAACAATGTTTTACTTGGTATCAACCCCCACGAAACGTCTGAGGCGTCCATGACCATACCAATTTTAGGCTGTGGTTGGCCTTGATCTAGCGGTTTGGGATTCGTTTGATCCGACGACGCTTCGTTTACGGATAGAAGCGCATCGACGCCGATGTCAGGTTTGCTTAGACTATTGACCTTTTTAAGCATTGTCGAAATCATTCTATGCATAAAATATACTTCTAAACTTGGAAGACATTCTCAATCAGACTGCCTCATAGGCAGTGGTATGAGGGGGATATTAGCCCTACTTAAAATCCTAAAATTTCACCAGTGGGTGCCAAATTTTTAGAGAAAAATGGCGTGTTTAGTGGACGTTTAGGTACACTATCCCCGCAAATTTTTAACTTAACCCCTACCTGAAAATCTGACCTTGGGGACCTCTGTCCTCAATGCATCAAGTTCAGTCGTTTCATCTAAATACATTTCGGTTATCTCCAATTGTTTGCATGGGGTCTACGACAATTGGGTGAATGCGACTATTGGGTGAATGCGACAATTGGGTGAATGACAGTTGGGTAAAAGACAATTGGGTGACTACGAGCAAAGGGGTACGCAGGGGAGGGCCGCCGCCCCCTGGCGTATTTTATTAAATGGAAAATTATGCATGTTTACACGTCTACAAAGTTGAAATTGCCAACTGAATGATTTACTGTAATGAATTTAACGAATTTGAATAAAAATTTTTGCAGAATTTTGCTTCAATCTTTCTGAATTTTGATCTCGGTTGTAATGAATCCAAGTTGCATTTTTTCGATTCTTAGCTTTCTGCTATATGTAAATTTTCTATGAAAACGTTTCTATTGGAAGCAATTTCATTTCTTAATGGCAAAACGCAAAGGCGCTATTGAAACATATTTTAAAGCAACAAAAAACAACAAGAAGTCACAAGCTCACAAGGTCTATAAATTTTTGTGGAAGAAGTAGAAGATACACCACACAACTTTTTTGCCCAAAATATGTGTACTGTTTACTACATATGGTTAAGCCTATTGAGGCACGTTCAAAACTGCTTTCAGATTTCTTCTATCAATATTATTGAATGAGATAATGGGCATTAAAAACTTTTCGTCCCCCCCCCCTAAAAAATCCTGCGTACGCTCTTGACTACGACAATTATAGGTAAATGCGACAATTTGGTGAAAATCATGAAAAACAATAGCCTAATGTGGGTGGAAATGTAAAAAATTCCCTGACATGCTAATTAGTTGTTCCAGTAACTGTCAATGATTTGTAACATATGATTTTAAAATAAAATAATTATAGTAGATTTAGTGAGAACAAAAAATTTTGTTAGTGCTTATAATCGTTCGAAATTCCTTGATCAACCTGATTTTCGCTCATGTGCATAAAAAGTTTATTGAAGAATGAAGAGTTAAATTGAGTAGGATCGCTTCAACCGACTGATTTGCTTTTCAGTGTAGAGTTAACTTGAACTCTTGGAATTCAACTTTTGATGCAGTTGGAATTTAAGTAATGTTTGACTCGGCCTCGTCAGTGGCCAGGAGGGCCACCTGGGCGGCTAGACCTCATTCTGGCCATAGTTAGTGCATAAATATTTCTTCATAGATATCGTCGAGTGTGAATATTTTTATGATTTTCACCCAATTGTCGTAGTGATCCAATTGTCTTTCACCCAACTGTCATTCACCCAATTGCCGTTCACCCAATTGTCATTCACAACATTCTCGGGATCCCGAATAGAAGATTCGGTAAAGTACTTTTAAGTCAGTGTGCTAGGAACTCTCGGATAGCTAAAAATACAATTCCGTCCTGATTTAGTCTGTCTTGCAATTAACATATTAGGAGGCATAATTCTGAATTACTTATTTACGAGCATAGATGAAAACCTTTAAAAAGTTTTATGCAAAAGTTTGATAAAAACTTAAACTAGAGATGCTTTCACCGCATTAATTCGCAAAAAAATAGTGCCTAACTCTATTTTATCTAACCACGTCGGTGCGATAAGAAAAACTGATCGAGAAAACGGTTTATATACGATTTGAAAAGAAATCGGATGCTGCGAAAATTCAGATATATGCTTATAGAACTTGTCAGATAGTTTATATTTTTCTTTCATTTTTGGCTACGAATTTCTTTTTAACACCAATGTATATGTAAATAAATTAAGGATGACTTAATTGCTTTCTCCTGAAAAAAAACTAAGCCGAAAGTTGCGTCGCGTAAATTTTTGATTGAAAAATTGTGCCAACAATGTCAATTTTTCTGTTCGAATCAAACACCAAAAATAAAAATTTTGGTTCCCAATCACACTGAATGAGCAGAGGAAGCTAACCACAGTTTTTTTCCTCAATCGACCGTCTTTGAGGAACTTTTTTTGAAATTGAGGAAAATTTTTTTGTGCTTAGGCACCACTTTGAGGAAAAATTTTTTGATGGTTTCCTGTCTGGAGATGCATTTTACACGTTATAAAACTGAAGATTGTCGAAATCTTCCGGTGCTTCACGCCGAATTTTAAATATTTAATAATTTTTCTACATTTTTCCAATGCGCGGTTAGAAAACGTCATTCTAGCTAATGCTTATAGCTTTTAATTATCAAGATATTATGGATAAATGTTTGATCCTGTATCGTTTTTTTGAGAATTTGACGAAAAGCAAGATTTTTCTCGGTTATTTTCCCAAAGTCTTTTTGCGGTCATTAAAAAGATTTTGACATTTGTGTGATTAAAACTTTTTGAGTCCAAATGGGAATTCTTGCTGGTTGAAGAATCAAAATTCTCGGTTGCTTTCCTAGTTTTTGAATTGTAGTCTCTGCCCGACTGAAAATTTATTGAATTCACTGAAAAATTAAACCTTCAGTCTAGGAAATAAAAGTTGAAAAGGTTCACTTTCCAGCGTTCTAGAATATCAATATCCCAGAAAAATTTTTGCACAAGGCGCCGAACAAGTTACTCGTATCAATCTTTTCATTTTCTCTTCAAAACTCAAAAATTTGGTTTTAAAAGCCTGAAACCGACGCGAATCGAATGAAATAGAAGAAAACTAGCTTTTGGTGCTTTTTTCCGATAACATTAAGCTACTTTATTGATTTTATAGTGAACAACCAAAAATTTATCTGTGCAACCAAAATTGTTCCCCAATTTGCACATTGGAACCTGGCCTTTGCAGAAAAACGCCCTGTGGTCAAGTTCATACCTTTATGTCAGATTGTCAACTGTTCAGAATCAGTTTTAAAATTCTATTTCTCGTTGTTATCTTTTTATCAAAGTTTACTGTTTGATTTTATGTCTTTAATGTTTGCTATGTCTTTTTGTATTTATGTTATGTCAAAATTAGGTTGTTTTACGTCGTCAAAGAAATATAAGATATAAAGGTTATGCTGTTGAATTATTCTCTTGTTCATATAAACTCACTTCTATCTACAAGCAGGTCGTTTAAGAAACGTTCAAAAAACACATCAGAAATGATTTTGAGCGATTTTTAAGCAATGAAACTAAAAAAATTGATTTTTCCTCATGGGGAAAATTTTTTTGGGTTTTTCCTCAAATGGAGCAAAAAGTTTTGAGCAAAAAAAAACACTGAAGCTAACAATTTCTATTCATTTATCAGTCATTGACATTATCAAAGTTTGTTGCGATCATACAAGTACAAGTATACTATTTGAATGCATTCGCTCAGATTCTATACAAATAAAAGGTACCTAATTAATATTTATTGTTAGAATAATTAGAGAAAATTTTGCGTTTTCAGCACGGAAATTCAATCTCCCAACACGTCCAAAGATTTGTGCCAATTGGCACAAACGCTCAAAATCTTTTGTGCCATAAATTTTTTTGGCCCAAAAACTATGTTTCGGCACAGTGTTTTTTTTGTGCCAAAACAGGGTTTCTGGCACAAAAAAATTTGGAATGGCACAAAAAATTTTGAGCATTTGTGCCAGTTGGCACAAATTTTTTGACTGGTCCAAGGCTAAATTTCCTTGATTTTTGGTCATTTTAGGAGCTGAAATCGTAAAATTTTCTCGGCGCTTCGCGCCGATTCAATGATTTCAATATTAACTACTTTCCTTTGTCTCGAAGGCGAGCGGATTCTATCCGAATAGTATATTTGTATTGTCGCAACAGACTTTGAGATTATCAATGACTGGTGAAAGGATAGAATTATTAACTTTCTCAGTTCATTCAATTGGATTGAGAACCCATACACGTAAGAGGTCCGACCAGTTGGGCGGGGGGGGGGGGGTAAATCCAAAATTTGGGGGGAGGGAGTCGAAAAAAGTCGAAATTTTTCCCAAAAAAGCCAAAAAACATACACTTTCTTGCAAATTTTTTTAATTTTTTCCAAACTGGGGGGGTTGAGTATATGGTTGGCCAAACAGAAAAATTGACACTTTTGGCAGAATTTTTCAACCAAAAATTTACGCGACACGACTTTCGACTTGGCTTTTTTCAGGAGAAAGCAATTATAGACAAGACATCCTAATTTAATCTTTAATAGTTGTTATGAAGGACGCCGAAAAGTGAAGGAAAATAATTTTCATGACAAAGTCTACGAAAATATCTGAATTTTCGCAGCATTCGATTTCTTTTCTGATCGCAGAAACCGTTTTCTCGCTCAGTTTTTCTTATCTCACTGACGTGGTTAGAGAAAATGGAGTAGGTACGATTTTTATGCAAATTAGTGAGTTGAAAGTTATTTTAGTTATGAATTATGATGAAACTTTCGGTACAAAACTTTTTAAAGTTTTCAGTACATTTTTAGAGTGAAAAAATATCTTTTGTGCCATTGACACAAATTTTTTTTGCCCAATGTGCCAATTGGCACAAATGTCCGTGCACAAAAAAAACGCTGTTTTGGCACAAAAAAACACTGTTTTCATCTGATATCACTGTTTTTTTCCACATTTGCACTATAATGTGGAACAAAAATCTGGAATGTGGAAAAATTTTTTGAGGTCTTTCCACAAATGTGGAACAAAAATTTGGGCTTTTCATATTGGAAAGATGCATTTTAGTGCATTTTAGGAGGTCCAAATCTCAAAATTTTCCGGTGCTTCGTGCCGGTTATACCTTTAATAATCATCATTATTTATCAAGTAGCTTAGGCGCGGCTTTTATCATGTCTACCTTCATTTATCACTTGATCTATAATAGTTTTCATCATCTTAAACGTATCATTTCATGTTTTAATCGGTAATCTTCAATATATTATCACAATAGTTAATGAAGATTCGCATTTTTTCCTTTTGAGAAAGATCAATACGTCAAGTCTCTATGCTTTTTGATGCGATTATTTCTTTGCTAACGTAAAATCAATTCAAAAACTTCATGGAAATATCTTTCCGAAATTTATACTTTTCTTACTCATATATTTTCGACCAAGTTCATGAGAGTTTACAAATAAATTACAAATTTTAAAATTTTTCAAGTAAAATTCTAGAAATTACGACTTTTGAACACAAAATTGGAATCTAATTCTTGAAATAAATGTTCGGAAAATTGATTTTCCAGCACCCCAGAATGTCAATATACCCAAAAAATTTTCCGGCGCTTCGCGCCGGAAAGATTACCATCTTTTTTGGGCTTTCGCTTGTCATCATAGAGGAATTCAAATTCGCATTTTTTCCTTTTGAGAAAGATCAATACGTCAAGTCTCTAAGCTTTTTGATGCGATTATTTCTTTTCTAACGTAAAATCAATTCAAACGCTCCATGGAAATATTTTTCGGAAATTTATACTCTGCTTACTCATATATTTTCGACCAAGTATCAGAGTTTACAAATAAATTATACTGGTTTTAAAATTTTTCCAAGTAAAATTCTAGAAATTACGACTTTTGAACACAAAATTCAAATCTAATTCTTGAAATAAATGTTCGGAAAATTGATTTTCCAGCGTCGCAGAATATCAATACCCAAAAAATTTTTCCGGCGCTTCGCGCCGGAAAGATTAACATTCATTTTGGGTTCTCACTTGTCATCATAAAGAACTTAACCATCGATTTCTCATGAAATTCTCAAAGTCATTATGCTTTTGGATAGTTTGCTTGAAAATTTGTTCCAATGCTTGTAGATTAAACTTTGAACTCGAAAATTTCAATTTTTTCCTCAATTTCAATGAATTAACGGGTTTAAAAACACCAGGAGGCTTGAAAAGGCTCAAAAACACCTAAATAAAGCATCTGTGAGGATTTTTAAGCGAAAAAAACGACTCCGGGAAAATGGGGAAAAAAATTTTGACCTCTTTCCCCATTTGGGGAAAAGGCCCGGGGGAAAAAAACAGTGGTTTCATGGACTAAGCATTAGGGTAGGGACAAAGTGTTAGCCCTCTTCTGATTGGCCGAAATTGCCGCCCCCCCCCCAGACGGTTTTTCGCCTAATATGTATTTTTCATTAATTTTTCCCTTAAAATTTTCCTTAGGCTTTTTCTTTGCTGTTGAGGCTCTATCTTCCAAATGAAGTTGTTAGTTAAAACCATTTAAAACGCATATAATGCATTTTCGACATCTCAAAAATTTTGACCAATCAACAAGCATACCTGTAAGACCTCCGACCAGTTGAGGGGGGTGGGGTAAATCCGAAATTTTGGGGGGGGGCGGGTAGAAAAAAGTCAAAATTTTTCTCAAAAAAGGCCAAAAAACACATACTTTTTGCAAATTTTTCTAATTTTTTCCAAACTGGGGGCGTGGTTGGGGGTTAGGTGATGTTGGGTACATGGTTGGCCAAGTTGGGGGGGGTCCCCCCCCCCCCCCCCCAGCCCCCGTGCACGTACAAGTATGTCAACAAGGGGGGAGGGTAATTTCGGTAAATCAAAAGTGGGCTAACACTTCGTCCCTAACCCGTAATGCTTAGTCGTTTCACGAGATGGAGTACTTATGAACGCTACAGTAAGTTGAACCGCTCCTTTTAAAGCGAGCGAGTCGATAAACTTGTATAGAAATCGATCATAACGACATACTTTACCGACCGCCTCCTGGTAACCTTTCATGCCAACTTTTCGTTCAACTACAAGAAAAAATGTTTATTCCTTGGTTCCTCAACTTCGACGCAACGTCCCGGTGCAGTCAGACTTGGCTAGTTAGTTCAAGTCGAGTAGATCCTGCACTTTTGAGAATCTCAGCACAACGTGTTCGACAGAACAATGTTACACCGACAAGGGTTTATAGCAAAATAAGAATATTTTGTGGTAATGACCAATAACTTTTTTAGAAAAAAAGCGTATGAACCTGAATGCATAAAATGAACGAAATTCTAAAACCGAGTAAATTATTCATCACTGACTCAATAGGCGTGTTTTTCGACGAAAAGGGAACCAGCGGCGCTAGCGGTTTTTTCTTCTCCTTCGTATTTACCCAGGGTAGCCAAACCGTTGGCCTAAAATTGTAAAATTTAAATTTTTGAGAAACCCCTTGACGTTCATTCGAATTCCGCCCATATCCATACATGCACATAGGGGGTAAACCCTCCTACCTGAGACGTTGGCCACCTCATTGGCGCGAAAAAAGTCGTCAAACACCCCCTTGAAGTTTTTCCAAGATGATTTTTATGTATATTTTGTATGAAAAACCTGCTTGCAGAATTTTTTTTTTTGTTTTTTTGCTCGGCCACCCCCTTGATAAAAAGTCCGAGGATCCTTTCCCCTCCTAGAAAATTCTTGCCGTGCATCTCTGCCTATATCTCACCTGCGCCCTGTGCAAGAACACTTTTTGGGCGGCGACAACGTTGGCGTCTTTGCCTTGCCAAGTTTGTAGGACCGAAGCTTGTAAGGCCCGACCGTACGAAAAACTCAGGGCCCAAGGTTTTTTAGCCTGGTATTTATTGATGGCGTTCAAATTTATTGTGGCGTCGATTTCTGATTGTCCTCCGGACAGAAAAACGATGCCTAAATATGCAATATTATAGAAGATATTACGAATTTATCCAAGCTAATTACAGCATCATTCTGCAAAAAATTATGTTCCATGCCTGAAATCATTACTTTTAAAAATTGATTCAAAAATTGTAAGATTTCGTTGCTTCTGTCTACAGTAAACTTTGACCATAAATGTTGAACTTGTGTACCTGGAACAGCTGCCGGAACGCCTCGCTGCAACGCGGTTATGGTAGCCTGAGCGATTTCTTCGTGCGTCGCTCGTTTAGCGTGCTTTTCGCCCGGCGTCACCATATTCGGCTTGAGCAGGGTGCCTTCTAGGAAGACGTGATGGTCGGCCAAAGCTTTGTACACGTAGGCCAACGCTTGTTCGGTGACTTTTTGGCAACGAGCTATGTCGTGGTCGCCGTCTTGCAAGACTTCGGGTTCGACGATCGGCACCAGCCCATTCTATAACGGAGAATAATTATGTTTTTCAGCAATAATCGACTGTTTGGACGCTTAGCACAGCAGTTTTCTAGTTTCAAAGGCTCAAATATTAAACCAACCGTTAGATCTTGATGAGATCTACTCAAGAATGCGTTTTATTACGTTGTATCTTCATTTTTGACGCAGTTGGACCGACCAGAATAAATTGTTGTTTTCCATGCATGGATTTTAACATTTTTAGCTGACAATAATTCTTGGATTATTATTTTTTAAAAACCTGATTTTTATCCAAGGATATCATGAACATCACAGGAAAAATTTGTTGATCAAGCTGCTGGAAGAAATTTCTAAAAAATAAGGACGGAAAAGTACTTTTTCATCTTACCACTTGGCAAATGCTGGCGTATCTAGCCAAAACTCGAGCATTGTCTTCGAAAGCCAAATGAGAAGGTGTGTGAGGACCGATGTTCAAAACGCAACGGAATTTGGCGAAACGGGCACCTTCAGAGTAATATTGGGCGCAACGTTTGTCCAAATTGTCCAATCCTAAAAAATATTGGGTAAGAATTTTTATTCACAAAAGCGAGAAAAAGATCGGTGCACCTCTAAAACGCACAAGGCCTGGTAAGCTACAGTAAGTTATCTTCATTGTAGAGTAAGTAGAATTCTGTTTTTTGAAACACATTACTGCACTAATTCAGTTCTTGTTTTAGTGCCAAGTTGATTCAAATTCGGGTGTTCCGTGCAAAAAAAATCGAGAAAGACTCCTATATCGACACATGCATCCAATTTGAGTTTTTGTCCAGAATATTGTCGAGAATCGTTCACTTTTGAAGCATTTACCAACCTTGTGTTGTCGTTTCGTTTAAAGTGCCGGCCAATGGCGCGACTCCCGTATCGACCTTGAAATATACGAGACTATACAGAATACTTCTAAATTGAAAAATGACAAACAATTTTATTGTCGTCAAAAAGTTTAGCATAGAAATTTTTACCCTAAAATTGTTCAAGGTTAGATTTGACTCTCAGTCACTGTTTTTTCTAGCGCGGCGCTAATAAAACATCGGCCGCGCTAATGAAAGATTTTGGTCATTAGTGCTCCGCGCTAATGACCAAATTTTTATTTCATAATTTACTATGGTGAATATAGGTAGGTACGTTTTAAAGAACGCTGTCAAAAAATAAGTTTAGAATAACACATTTCTCAATAAGGCTTAATACAATCACTAATAACTTGCCCACTAATGTAAAAAGAAAAAGCTACTGTGCGCTAATAAAAATTTTTTGCGCTAATGGAGTCAAACTGCCATTAACGGCACCCCTAATGGGTGTGCCGCTAAAAAAACCCTGCTCTCAGTTATGACTTATGCAGCAAAAATCACAAAAATTGGAAATAGAGCTTTTTTCCAGTTCAGAAGTTTTTCAATGGAAAAGTCTTTTTCCAGTTAATGAAGACAGATATAAAATCTCTCATCAGTTAATTTCAAAAATTTGTGGAATTACTTAGATTTGGCTATTCTAGAGAATCTAAAATTCAGGGTCACTTTTGTTGCGAGCATCACATGGCGTTATCACCAAAGCTTGCAGATACGGTGTATATTGCATCCTGTGCATCAACAATGGTATAAAAAGAAAAAAAAAAACATTTCATGACAAACAATCTCACCTTGATACCAGGAATAATGCCTTTTTTGGTCAGTAAATCGGCGAAACGAACGCCGTCGTCCGTCTTCTGTCGCAACGTTTCTTCGTACAAAATGACACCCGAAATATTTTTGGAAACTAGAGCGTCCGTTTTGAACAATAGCTGGCGGTATTTTCGCCGGTTTTCTTCCGTATTCTCCAAATTTATTTTGGCGAAGCGTTTACCGATAGTTCCTGCAGAGGAAAAATCTTGAATAGCTCAAACGGTTCGAGAAAAATTGGACGACAACAGTATGAAGTCCAATGAAATTCAAGGTTCAGACAGCTGAAAAAACTTCGCTACAGATCAGTTTCCAATTTATCGCTTCAACTGAGCTACACGTATCATATCATTGACGACGGTAACAATTTGTTCATTTTTCAGTTTTACTTCCCAAGGAGATGTTCAAGGATATTCAATAAATAAACCGTCAATCAGTGCACTTTGCCGACCAGAAAATTGACACTTGATGTGCTTATGCCGCACATAACCAAAGAATTTAGCCGACGCTGCCCTCTTAGTTCTTGTCGTCCTATAGAAAGCCAACACTATCTGGTAGATATAACAGAAAGGCCAACTTTCGTCATACTGTAGGTCAAAGCAAAGTGCATCGGCACTACACATTCTAAAAAATCCATGATTGACAGTTATGAATGATCAAGGTTTTCTTCGGACGAGTCTGGGACGTGACTTTTCAGGGTTATTGGTAGTGTATACTCTTTGGGTTGTAGTAAAGAACTGGGGCCGGTATTACTATAAAGCTGGAGCTTAAGTTTAAGCCGGAGCTTAAGACCGTCCTGGTTAAGCCGAAGCTTAAGTCAGTATTATTAAAGGTTAAGCCGGTGCTGAGGAAGAGAGACCAGTTAAGGTGCAGCTTAACTACATTTCTATATCTTTTGTGTGGAAAGTTGGTTGCTACAGCTTAAGTCGGTATAACTAAGAAGTTAAGCTGCAGCTTAGCAAAACTGTTGCTGAGCACCAGCTTAAGCTCCAGCTTAACTTTTGCGTAGGAAGTTAAGCTGCAGCTCAGCAAAACGCTGTAGCTTAACTTTTGTGTCGGAATTTTTTTGTGCCTCTACGACGCTTATTAGTTTATTGTGTCTCCACAATGTTTATTTTCTTCTGTGTGCATAATCCGACAGTAGTACCTAGTACCTGTATGTGTTGAACATATTGAAAAATATAACATGGATAGCAAAACATATACATAAATAAAGCGATTAGTCGTTATATTGATTTCCTAGGAAAAGTTGTACAACTTTTGTTGTCATCTTTTTCGTTGTCACTTTTTTGTCCTTGCTTTCTGTCATCTTGAGTGGTAGTGGTCATTTTAGTCATCAAAACTTCGTTAATTTGTTCATTCATCGATCCTCTTGCAGATTTTCTTAATATCAAACGAGTAGGAAAAAAACCAAGCGCGAACTGGTCTGATGTCAAATATATGATTGATTCTCGATCGAATCGATATCTGGCATAAAGTTTTATATCATTGTAAAAGTCCAAGGGATTCAGATGGTTACGAAAAATGTGATTTCTACAAATTCTGTCTTGACATTCTTCTTCATCAAGCAATAAAACGACCAGCCATTATCGTATAACAGCATAAAATACGAATTTAAGACAGCTACCCCCCAGTCTTAACTTTTTCACGTTAAGTTGCAGCTTAAGCTCTAGCTTAACATTTGTAATACTGGTCCAACTTAAGCTCCAAATGGACTTAAGTCCGAGACTTATGTTTGAATCTTAATTCTCTTGCTCAGCTGCAGCTTAACAATTTTTTAGTAATATCGACCAAGCTGGTGCTCAGCTGGAGCTTAACTTTTTTTATGTTATAACGTTTTAGAGACTTAAGTTGCATCTTAAGCTCCAGCTAAAGCCGCAATAGAAATACCGGCCCCTGAAATTTTAGATCATAATAATTCTTTACATCCAGGATGAAAAACACGAGATAATATGTTTTGAACCATGTGAAAGAATTTCAGAATTAGTCGATGTTCAAATTCAGTATAGTTTTATCGATACTTCAAAAAAAAAACAAATCCATACCAGTGCTTTCATCGGCGGCCAAAATCCCTTTGCCTGGCGCAACGATGGCTTCGGCCACCGATTTCAAGGCCATTTTTTGTGGTTCAGTGAGGAATTGTTGGAAGGCGCCACCGACTTGAGCCATGTTTTGTAGGGTACGGTATCAAATTTCTGCAATGAAATCACAAACTTAGAAGCAACTTGTCTCCTTGAAAACGCAGCACACTGAAAAATTCCAAAAAACTGGTTGTTATCGATAGAACAGCGAGAGCTCCCTGGCTGCACTAAATGGGATATGCGATAGGGGAAATTTATGGACAGACTTTTCATATGTATATGCTGCACACTCTCCCAAAACGCAAGGTTTACTTTGCAGATTCTGGGAGAACAGAACGCACAGGGTTGTATTTATCTGAACCACGTGTTTCCCAATGTTCAACAAACAAACAACAATCTATTTATACGTACTGGGGCGGCCGTTTATTAGGAACGTGAAAAAATTAGAATATGTTTTGAAAAAAACAACTTTTGCAGAAACCTTTAAAACTAAATTTTCTTTCATAATAAAATTCTTGTAAATTTTTAAAATGACAGTAGAATCCTGCTCTACTCGAAATCGTTCACACGATGCTTTTACTATAGAATTTTTTACTCGAAAGCTGTGGGCTGGGCAGGCTCACAGATTTTTAGTTCTGAAATGGTTTACTATAAAATTGCTGGCAAAGAAATACGTTAAGCACGTTAAGAGAAACTATAGTTCCTTTAATTTAAACTGATAGACGCAACCTAGAAAGTAGGTTCAATTTGAAACGCAATTTTCACGTAATTGAGAACTTTATATTGTAGAAAAACACAAAATTTCTTCATGGGAATGTGAAAGGCCAAGATCATTGAAAAAACACCATGCTTTTCCCTTTTCGATTTGGATAGACCTTACTTTCATCGATCATTTCAGAGTGAATAGAGTATAGTTATGGTATGAAATTTCTGATCTAATGATTTGTTTTTTGTAAGATGTTTCTAAATAGACAAAAGGACGAAAATCAATCTGATCGCGGAGCCGAGATCAATTTTGGTTCGTATCGATTGCAATGGCATTTCTCTCAAAATGTTTGTGACAGTAACTACAGTGTATTTTTCTACTTGGATAAGTGCATAATGTTTATGATATTCATGCAATAAGTTTGAAATGATCCAAATGGCCAAATAAGACTTCTCATGTAGCGCCCATTCAGTCTCTATCACCTGACGTTTCTCCGTTGAAATATCACAGCAATTATTTCAGCTCAACACGTTTGTTCCTTACAACACTTTTCTCGGAAGCTGAAAAGCAGTGAGTTGGATATACAACAACCGAAATTGAGCAATACAGTGTTCCTACCGATTTCCGATTAGTTAAAATCATTTCACGCATGAGCATGTAAGAAGAAGGAAGATCCCTCCAATAATCGTCGATCATACAAATAGCCGTATGGTGATGTCCGTCAAGATTTACTAATCATATCTCTGAAATGGGCTTGCCATTAGAACCCCATTTTGATCAAAAAAAACTAAAAATGGTAAATTTTTTCGCCTCTTCGTGCCGTAGATACATATTTTCATGATCTTCCAGACAAAAATTATTATTTTTATAAATCGTTTTCGGACTTTTTAGACGACAAAATTGAAATTGTTTTTGCGTTCAACGACCTAAAATTCTGGGTAATTGATGACCCCATCCACAAAATAATCGCTTCACCACCAGATTCCGCAGGTCTGTTACATGTAAGACTTCACGTTAATGTTCATTAGTTTTATGAGAAATACATGCGTCTTGACATACGGTTCGCGTTACAGTTTGAGTTATATCGTCATATAGTAAATCTGCAAGTACAACTTTTCACATCAGCAGCAAACTTATCGCACTGTAGTTTACTGTAGCGTTCGGTCCAATATTTCGATGATGAGTCAAGTAGTTTCGAATCGAGCTGTCTGGCCCACCGTTTTTTTTCCTCAAATGGGGTATTTTGAGGAAAAAAATTTCGAAATGAGGAAAAAAATTTTGGGTATGGTTCTCATTGTGGAAAAAATTTTGGAGAACTCTAAACCGAAAAGATGCGTTTTGGTGGACTTTAAAAGGTCAAAATCTCAAAATTTTCCGGCACTTCGCGCCGGTCATAGGTATAATTATAACTATGTTCTATCAGGCGCGACCGTTAGCATATCTACTTCGACTTACTATTTAATGCTCAACATTTTCTATCAATCAAGTTAGCTCGTTTCATTTTCTAACCGTTTACAGTCAATTATGTCGCCGAAAACAGAGATTTTTCATCAAGTCTCAATTTTTTCTCTCGATGATTGGAATTTTTTTAACGTTTGCAATCTGAACTTTTGCGTTTATTGAAGGTGGAAATTGAAGACATTACTCTAGAACGCGATTTTAAAACATTTGTTCACGAATTATCTGTTAGAGAGATTTATTTTTCAGCGTTTACAGGGTTGGCAAGACCTGGGTTTTTGGGGTTTTCTGGGTGCATTTTCTTGACAAAATTTGGGTTTTTGGGTTTTTCTTAATCCTTTTAAAATGAGGATTTCATCGTTAATTTCCCTGTGGCAAATCCAGAACGAGATTGAGGATTTCATCGTTAATTTCCCTGTGGCAAATCCAGAACTAGCTGACCAAAAAAGTGCTGTGTATCAAGAATTGACGCAATACATGATTGAGGCAAAATTACAAAAACAAAATAACTCATTTCGCCACCAGATGCTCGTCAAAAAGAAAAAGTCTGTCCTTGAGTATTGGCTCACAGATGGAGCTGACTGGCCGCTGGTGCAACGAATCGCTCTGAAGGTACATGTTATTCGTTTCAATGTATTACATGTTTAAAAAAATTAATTGAGGTTTTTTTGCTCGTTGTCTCTACCGCATCTTCGGAAAGAAACTTCTCTACCTTTGGCTATGGCTTCATACATTCCAAGCTGCGAAATCAATTGTCGACGGAAACAGTGCACAAACTGGTATTCGTTAAGACAAACTTTGGGCTGCTAGAAAGTTCCCGTGACTGTGAATCTGATGAAGTGAGCGAAGCCGAAGCGTGAAATTTGATTTCCCTAATTTTCAATTTTTTAAAGTGACATTTCAATTTTTAGTGTTTAGATCATGCAATAAAAAATTCAATAAACAGCCAATCGCAGGGTTGGCAAGGGATTGGTTTTTTGGTTTTTGGTTTTTTTGGTTTTTTAAAAAAACCAAAAAATTGGAAAATCTCTGGTTTTTTGGTTTTTTTGGTTTTTTTCCAAAATCATTGGGAAAGTGTTTTTTCACATTAGTCGATCTTCTAGGCATGTATTGATGTCTATCTAAATCAAAAAAACTATTAATTGCGTTGAATTGACTTCACTACAAAGTAGAAAAAAGTCGTATTTTTATGATACATCTCGTACTCAAAAGATGTACAATATAAATCAATCGATATCCTTTGTATCCATCTTGCAAGCACACATTTAGTACATGAGTCAACTTTGCTATAATTTGCTCACAAAAAAGTAGACACTAAATCTTTTGTGGAGTGTACTCCGACCATACGGGGTGACATCCATTGATCCATATCATCATCAAAATGTTATAAAACATGATTGAGTTTAATAACTGATTTTATTGTTACGGTAAGCTTTTTAATTTTCTTAGCTCGAAATTTCAAAATATAAATGAGACAACAATAATGAAATTTTATACAGATCAGTTAAGCATACTGTAGGTTAGCAAAGAGAAGAGCTTTTGAGTGGCTCATTTTTATGTGACTTGACGTCGCTACTAAGTAGAAAAAATCGTGCAAAAATATGTATATCTATCTTGCAAGCGAGAATAGCATATATAATAAGACCTATTTGCTGTAGTTATAGCTCGAAGACAGTTTTGAAAAGTAAAAATTTAGAAACATCTGAAATGTCTATGTGATGTGTGACCTTCAACTGCAGTTTGTAATATTAATAACATATAACATAATCTATCAATTTAAAACCCTCTTATCGAAAACGGTATAGTGTCATTTCAACTTTTCTGTGCATATGTATATATGTGATGCATTGATACAATTCTGTAGTTGATTTCTTTAGAGTTTTGATTACTTACTTTGATTACTTTTATATTTCTCTTTATTTGTAATTTTTCTTCTTTTCCTTGAATTTGCATGCTCTGTTCCATTTTTACTTTTCTTATGTTCTTCACTAATGGTTCCTTTCTTATGTGCCCACTATTACTGTATTTCTATTGCTAAATAGGGATTTCTTATAAGCATAAAATAATGAAACTTCAGATAAAATTAATACTTCTAGCTGCCATTTTACGGCTCCCTAACTAGTCTTAGATGATACAGGGAGCTTCCAGCAGTTTTTTACATAGTTATTTTGATGTACCAAACATTCTAAAGAATTAAACCAGAAAAAAACCGTTAAAAAACCATAGAAAAACCAAAAAAACCAAAAAGTCGAAATTTCAAAAGTTTGGTTTTGCCAACCCTGGCCAATCGTTTTAATGAGCCAAATCGATAAAATCGTTGTGCAATGTGCAGTCGCGTGACTCGTGTAAATATGTTACAACCAAATGTATAGTCAGTCTTGAACACTGTTCAGCAATTTAATACACTTTATACGTTAAAAATAACATTCTCATATATATTTTAAGTAAAATGATCATTCATTAGTACAAAACTGGAACAAAAACCCTAGAAAAACCCAGAAAAACCCAAAAATGACGATTTCAAAAACTGGGTTTTTGCCAACCCTGGCGTTTTAGAATACAAAAACCCGAAAATTTTTCCGGCGCTTCGCGCCGGAATGGGAAGCAAATTACACTTCATCAGTCTGATTTTAATTTATTTCCCAACGTTATGAAGGTTCATTTTCCAGCGTTTTAGAAAGTGAAAATCAAAAAATTTTTCCGGCGCTCTGCGCCGGACCAAGAACAAAATAAAATTAGATGATTCTAATCGGAATCACAGGAATGTTGATAGCAGTTAAATTCATGAGAACTCTATCGTCAACTTGCTTTATCCGCTCCTATAGAACACCAATATATTCTTCATGAGCTCACTTTGGACTAACATAACCAGAATTTTCTCAATTTTTTTTCCTCATTTTTGCAGGTTTCTGACTACAAATACAACAAAATGCTTGGATATGCTCCTAAAATGCACAAAAAAGCATCCGTAGCCACATTATAAGCATTTTTAAAAATGTGGAAAATTTTTGGAAAATGAGGAAAAAAATTTTGGGTCCGGTTCTCATGTGGAAAAAATCTTCGAGGAAAAAAAACGGTGGTCTGGCCTGATTCATGTTGGAATTTTTAACTGGTTTCTGGAATTTTCTCTCGATCGGACGCCTTCACCTCAGCTTCCAGTTGGCGGTGACCTCCCCACCAACTGAAAAAATTGGACAGAAAATAGTATTTTTTGGCCTTTTTGGGTAGCATTCTCGAAACTTGCTGTTTTCTTCACTGATTGGGGTCCAAGGTTGTTTTGCAAAGACCAGTTTGTTATGTGCAACCTGTGGAAAAATTTTGGTTGCATAGATGAATTTTCGGTTGCTCACTCTAAAATCAAAAAATTTGCTCAATTTTATCGGAAATACCTTTCTTATTATATTTCATTCGATTCGCGTCGGTTGTAAGCTTTTAGAACACAATTTTCTGATTTTTGTAGAGAAAATCAAAAAGTTAGTATGACTAGACTTGAGTAATTTATTTCGTGCATAGCGCCGAAAATTTTGCCTGAATTTCGATATTCTAGAACGCTAGAAATTGAATCTTTCCAGCTTTTACTTCCCAGACAGAGACAGAAGGTTTAATTTTTCAGTGAAATTGATGAATTTTCAGTCGGGCAAACTACAATTCAAAAACTAGCCAAGCGACGAAAAATTTATTTCCTTCAACCGGCAAGAATTTCTAGCACTATCTTGTACCCAAAATGTTTTAGTCACATGAAAGTCAAAATTTTCATAAAGATCGCAAAAAGATTTTGGCTAATTGACCGAGAAAAATGTTAGTTATCATAAAATTCATCGAAAAACATTAAGGTAACGTGGGGTGACTTTGATCAGGGGCGACTTTGATCAGAGTATGGCATTTGATGACTATTTGAGATCAGCAGGTCATTTTTGTTGTGTAGACAATCCCTGCTGTGAGGTTTACCACTTTAACTTACAGGATCAAACATTCATTCACCTGTAAGCCAACCAACCTGTAAGCATTAGCTAGAATGACATTTTCTAACCACGCACTAGAATAATATAAAAAATTATAAATGAATTGAAACCTGGCGCGAAGCGCCAAAAATTTTTTTTCCATTTTAGAACGCTTAAAAATGAATCTTCGGACACAAAACCCTCCTTGTCAAAAAGGCAGTCAGGCTTCAAGTTGCACAGTGCAACTTGGCGGAAAAAATTTCGGTATAACAGCTCGTAATTTGGTTGCTGTGTTCGAAAAAATCCAGTCGGGATCATTTAGAGATGTAGCTTAATTCGTTAATTTCTAGAGCTGTTACAGCTTTCTAGTTTATTTAATGTTTATATTATTACTACGTATTATTTTCGATCTAACTAATTATTATTATTGTCATATATGTGAGAGGTTCGCCCAGTTGGGTTGATTGGTAAACCCCAAATTTGTATGGTGGTAGGTAGCACCAAGTTCCCAAAATATTCGTGGGTCCTCAAAAAATCGAAAATTTTGAAAATTTTCTCCAAATTTTATACCTGTATTTAAAAAACTCGAAAAAACTAGAAATTTTAATTATAAGGCTAGTAAATAGCGTTTCTTTGCCCAGTTTTTTAAAGTTGGGAAGAGTCCCATCTCCGACCTAGTTTACTGTTCGAAATTTGAGGAATCCCGAGGAAAAATATACGGAATAATTTTCTTCAAAAGAAGTTGCTGATGACTGAACATCCGTTGTACAGAGATTTTGTAAATCTCAGTGACTGGAGGTGGTCTGGCCTATACTTGTGCTGTGCATGGTCGATCAGCCTGATGGAGTTGAATTGGAATTTTTTTAAGGATTGTATGCGAGGTTTGTCCCATCCCAGAAAACTAGCAGAGAAAGCTTAAGCGGCCAAAATTTTTTTGTCCGAAAAATTCTGGGTTGAAAAGTTGTAAAAAATAATTGAAAACTTATTTGGCCGATAGTGTCGACGATTTTTTTCCGTCAACATTTCTGGACTCTAAGTAGCCTAGGATGATAGAGGGCGTTTCCAGCAAATTTTTACACTACCTATTTTAAGCAGTGTGCATTTTTGAAAGTTAAATCAGAAGAAACCACTTGGAAGTATAGAAAACCCGCAAAAAAATGAAAATTAAAGTTAGTTTTTTCCAGTTCTGCGAGGTACGCGCACACGTTTAAAAAATCGAATGGAAAGAAATGGTCAATACAATAATAGTACTATTAAATTCTGAATGAGCGTAAGTTCGAAAACAGTATTCTTCAAATGCGCTTTGAGGAAGAGAACGTGTTTTTTCTCGAAAAGTTCGCCACTGTAATTTTTTTCACAGTTAAAGCCTCTCGAAATTTTTTTTCTCACCAAACTTTTTGTTGGCTCCAATTTTTAAATCTAGGTCATACCTGTAGCTGGGGAATCATCACCCCCGAAAAGTTTAGACAGTCGTCGACGACTCTCTTCCCAATTTCAGTTGTTGACAGCCAGCTCCGCCAGCCGGCTGGAAATAGAGGGAAAATTATCAATTTTTTGGTTGAAGATGATCTGTTTGGAGCAAAATGGTCAAAAGTCAGATTTCTTTACACCGTGCACATTTTTTGGGTAGTTTTCCTCACGGAAAGGAAACCTTTTTAATAACGCGGGAATTTTTTTGTCGGTTTCCGCACAGTGCATAGCGGCTGGTGCGGAAAAAGCTGTGTCAAAAAGCCAAAATTTGTTGGCATTCAGTCAAAATAATGCTCAAAATTGCCCACAACCGAAAATTGATGGATTACGAGCATGTTTTTTTTACATTTTTTAACCGAAAAACAAATTTTGAGCACTTTTTGATCTCCCTTCCCTGAACTCTTCGAAAGTCGGCTGCTCCCTCCCCTTGAAATGGTTTTATCCATACCTGTAAGAGGTCTGACCAGTTGGAGGTGGGTCCTGAAATTTCGAAAATTTTGGGGAGGGGGGTCGAAAAGACCCCAAAAAAGTCGAAAAAATTCGACAATTTTCCATAAAAAAAGGCCAAAAAAGCCAATTTTTTGCTAATTTTTCCTAGTTTGGGGAGGTGGGTAAAGGGTTGACCAAGCTGGGGGTGGGAGTCCCAACATTTGGGTACATGGTTCGACCAGGTTGGGGGCCCCCCTCCAACCCCGCCCCAATTGCAGGTATAGTTTTATCGTGTACCCAATAGTTCGAGGTTCTTATTGGTATGATTTACGCTCCGACCGGTTGCAGCTGAGACTGTTGCTGTTCATTGATTTTGTATTCGATATTTCGATATGTGTTTCCGCGTTTGCTAACAGATCATATATCAATTTCCAATTTAATTGCTATTTGACATTTCTTTAGGTAAACGATATTTCTTTATTCGCGTTTCACAAACATTCGAATTATTGAAAAATCATGGTTCAACGGTTGACTTACCGCCGTCGTTTATCGTACAACACGAAATCAAATAAGCGAAAAGTTTCGAAAACTCCGGGAAACAAGTTGGTTTATCTTTACACGAAGAAGCAAGGCACTATCCCACGATGTGGCGATTGTAAAGATAAACTTAAAGGCGTAAGTCACTATTGTATTTACCATACATGTAACGGAGTCCTGAGGTCTGAGGGGGGTTGGGCCACTTTTTTGGGGCCAGGGGTCAGTAATTCCTAAAATTTTGGGGAGAGGGGTCTCTGAAGGAAAAAAATTCGATTTATTCACGGAAAAAGTCCGAAAATGGTTCAAAAAATAGTAATTTTTGTCTAAAAAATGATAGTAAAATGTATTTATGGCGCGAAGCGCCGAGAAAATTGATGTTCTTGACTATTTTTTATTCAAAAATTGACATTTTTCATCAAAAAATTGACATTTTTCCGACCAAAAGTATGGGGTTCCCTAGGGTTACCATATGGCTAGCCATAGGATCGGAAAATCCTGGGGGTAGTCGCCCAATGGCTAGCCATATGGTCGACGATTTCTAGGGGGTGAGGTTGTTATGGCAATTCTTCCCAATTACATGCATGAGCATGTTATATAGCATACGTGTGAATAAATAACCGTATATGTTAAATATGAAGAAATCACAATTATTACAGTATTTATTCTAAAAACGTATAGATGACCAAATTAAAAAATCGCGAATGTATGTCAGTCACAGTATTTTTATTCGATCATGCCTAAATTAGAGTAGTATACTTAACAGCCGGAATTGTGGCAGAAAAGATGCCAATTATATTGTGATTATTAATCCGGCATATGGCACTGAAAAATTTTGTATTTTAACTTGTTAAAGAGCCGAAAAGACATCTTTTCATCGATTCTCAAAAATTTCTAATTTCTGTTGTATGCAGAAAATGCTCAGGAATTTTTCTGCGCGTTCAAAAAAACAGTGCGCTGCGCATTAAAAAGTCCTGTTTTGGACTAATATTTCACTTGGGAAGTAAAATTATGTCTGTAAATTTAAAAACAAATCAAGACTTACGGTGTATGCTTTTTGCAGACAGAAAGTAATTGAAGTTCACATTTACATACCCTACCAGAAATCGTTTAAAGGGTGATACAGCTGAAAAACCAATGCAATCCCAAGTGAATATGAGTATGGTTTTCATTGTGACCGGATCCCGAGCGTCTGATCCCCCTAAACGTATGAGCAATCAATGACTCCCACAATCGCATGCACTTAGGGGGATGCCACCATGATATAAGAAAAATTAAACATAATTCTATAGCAAAGTGCACTGTACCAAAGACGTAGGGTCTCAGGTATGGGGGTTTACCCCCTATCCCTTCTATGTGCATGTATGGTCTTTCCTGGATCTCAACTTGGCGTTTCACTTGAAAGTCTACGTATTTGTTCTGTAGGTTACGCCTGCTCGACCGCGCGAACTTTCTCGTATGAGCAAACGCTTGAAAACCGTCACCCGCGCCTACGGCGGCTCTCGATGCCCGAAATGCGTCCGTTCGCGTATCGTCCGAGCGTTTTTAATCGAAGAACAGAAAATCGTCAACAAGGTTTTGAAAGCTCAACAAGGAAAGAAAGCCGATAAATAGAGAGAAATGATGAAAAACTTTGTTGTAGCGATAATAAAAGACTTGTTTTCGTTCAATGGTTCAAGTTTGTTGAAAATATAAAATGAAAATCAGCAGACAGATACTGTGGGGTCGTGCAGTAAATTAACAAAAATTATTATTCTACAGCAATGTGCATTCTTGCAAATCCGTCGGGCACCCCGAGCCAAGCAATTAAAGTGCGAATCCGGGTCAAGGTCAACAGGGTTCTGCAAACTTGAAAAATGTGCGACGACAGCCGCTGAAATCTCAAAAACTGAGGTGACATATTTCGTTGGCGTGCATGGGGCCAAATTTCATCAGTAAATTTTCCGCGGCATGAGATACCACCCAATGCATTGTAGATGGCAATGCGTCAAACCGTTGCTTTGGGATTTTGCAGACCGCACTGTTGTCAATCGGTCGACATCAAACTGAGAGTATCACAGTTTCACAAATATATTGTTGATGTTGCTGTAAAAATTTGAAAACGTTCGGTCTGTTTCTTTATAGAACGCTACTAATCAAAAATAACATGAATATTACGTGACTGGAAAGTCTTCAAGCTTTTACTTTTTTCCCTCGAAAAAATTTCAAATGTTAGTTGAGTGTCGTCACAGAGTTTTAGCTCCATATGAAGTATAATTTGACAGAAAATTCTGAAAATATAAAATAGTACTTGCTTTCCAGATTCATTATTTGGAAGCAGACTATGCTACGCATGACAAATGGTTCGGAAGACATGATAGGACTAGAGTGGTGAAGGATATTTCGCCTATTTGAGGGTCCTGTACTTGAGGTACCTTTTTGAGCATATTTGATAGCTCTCAGGGCGAACAATATATTGTATATCTTCATTTTTGAATTGAACTAATCAAAAGTGTGGTACAGAGGTAAATTTTAACTCAATGTTTGGGTTACTATAGTCTCATGTAGAGTAACCTGTTTCAAATTTACTCATAAATTTACAAAAAAAAAAATTTACACATATACAAAATATATGGATTTTGGGCTCAACAATTTTTGATTTTCCAGGGGAGCGTTTTTGCCTACTTTTCATGTTTTTCAAATTTATAGAAAGCCTGTTGCTCTTAAGACCCGGGTTTGCATATTGACATTGCTATATCTTTGGTACATGTGAAGTTTGCGAGGATGAAAAAAAATTTTCTTTATATTATGGCCGTCATCGTCTCGCACAAGTTGTTTAGCTCCAAAATGGCATTTGATTTGAATGGAATTGCAAATAATCAACAGTGAATTCATTTTTTTAAGTTTTAAGTTAGATTGAATTTTAGTCTAGGAAATAATTTCAATAGGTTTGCAGTACGTGAGCGTTACTTCGTTAAGTTTTGGAGGTATGGAAACATTATCGCTTGATTTCAAATAGATTTTTCAAATTTATTTCTAGCTGGACATGGTCAGGATAGAACGATAATGATGATGATAAAGGAGAAATAAATCGAAATGATGCAAGGAATAGACATATTTTGTCATTTTTCGAAGCATTTTAGTAAACAGAGAAATCAAGATGTTCAAGACCGTTTAATTGTGAAAATGGCGTGTCCCCAATACAGCGAAACCCACAACAGCGGAACTCAAAACAGCGTTTCTCATTACAGCGAAGTCTCAATACAGCGAATACTAAAAATTTATATGCATTAGTGTAAACGCGCACATCCTTTTCATGATAAATTATGCAAATTGGGTATATTAAAATCGTTTTTGCTAGTTGAGATAGACAATTTTTAGTTGCATTTGGCCATCTAAATTTCACATGCTTTTGTGCTGCATTGCAGCAGGTATGCACGAACGGACCACTCGAAATCACAAAAAAATTTCTGTGAGAAAAACATTTTTTTCGAAACGTTTGAAAAAAACAAAAGCAACAAATTATCATAAGAATTCTATATTAAAGTTGTTTTGTAGGCAACTTAATTGCATTTCAAAAAAATTAAATTGATGAAATAAATAAAATAAACAAATAAGATGAAATGAATAAAATAATCAAGCAATAAAGGCAAAACAAAAAACCAATGATAAAGACATGAGAAGTAAAATAATGTAGTAAAAAGTAGAACAAAAGTACACAACCTGAAAAAATTATACAAAAAGTTGCACAAAATAATATTAAAAAAAATCGATAAAAGAAACATGCATATGGATATGAATAAACAAATCGGAATAAAAAGCTGTAATGTCGTGAAAACACATGCTGTAGCGCCATAATGTGAGAGATCTGGCAATTCGTGCCAAAATGTGACAACCAGCATCCACCAGATCGAAAAGGAGGACCAAATGGGCCATTTGCCGTAACGTCTCAATTTTTTCATTCTAAAAATAACCATTTTGAAAATTCTTCATTTTGAGAATCTTTTCTGATACTTCGCTGTTTTGAGAATCATTGTATTGAGACTTCGTTGAATTGCGAATCGCTGTATTGAGACTTCTCTGAATTGAGATTCGCTGTTTCGAGAATCACTTTATTGAGTCTCGCTGTTGTGTTTCACTGAGTAGGGGTGTATATATCTAACAGTTGTAATATGAGAGAATCAGGACGGCAGTAATGTAAGCTGCTTTTTTATTTAATAACTGGAGGCAGCAACGCGTAACAAAACCTGCAGGCCGTCACAGGTGTTACGATTCTTCCAATATAAAACATCACAGTAATTCGTTGCAAATCCATAACAGAAATTTTCACGAAAGACTTCGATTTTAAATCTTCATTCGATAATGTTGACATCAGAAATGACATGACAATATCATTTAATTTTTTTCCAGTAAGTCGATGCACGGCGACCAAATTTGTCCGTACAATCTTCCACTCCGAGACCTTCGATATATGCAAAACATTCATGTTTTTGTCCGATAGCTGCGAAATGTAAGATATTGCGACCAAAACGGTCTACTGCAGCCGGATTGGCACCCAAAGCAATAAGTTTTTCTATTGTAGATATATGACCCTCCTGAAAATAAAAATCGTCTTAGCCAGAAGGTCGGTTAGAGGGTATATGTTATGTGGTAGAGATACGACCGCCCAAATTTCGGTTCCCCAACCCCACATGTGAATGATGACAAAATCTTCTAAAAAAACAAATAAATTTCATTGTAGGTAAAAAAATTGGATCTTCAAAAAATTTTCAACTCATCTGACCACTCCCACATCATTTTCAGAAGTTTCAATCTTCTACATTTTGATCGAAAATATGAAAAATCCTGAACAAAATTTCTGCCATACTGAACTTCTACCCTTCGTGCACCAGCAAAGAAAAATGTTAAATCGAGTTGATTACATTAAACTAACTTTTGCCGCAAAATGCATGGGTACCATTGAAGATTCTTCTAAAGTTTTCCCGTTAATGTCTGCGGAATACTTGTGGAATAAAGAATTTAGGCACTCATTATCACCACATATGGCCGCGATATGGACAGCTTTCCGGCCTAATTTGTCACTTTTGTTCACGTCAGCCTAGGAAAAATGAAAGTTACACCTTTTAGGAGAAACAATGAAAATGGAGAATTCAAATTGTAAATGCGAAACCGCGATTTTTTGACATACGAAAACCCAAAACAATGTTACATGCACTTGAGCACTTGATCAAACTGGTACCATTTTCTGGCATTCTTAAATGTAATTTTAAGTTTTACCTCGTTTGCAATCAGTATTTCAATAATTTCGGATTTTCCGGCACGAATGGCATCCATTAAAGCAGTTGTGCCGCATACATCTGGTCGATCAATTTCAATTTCGGGAATCGTGAGTAGAAATTCAACAACTCCCTCACAACCATTTAGACCTGAAAGGAATGCATTGCAGTTAATGAATTCACGTTAGGTGAGCGTGACCTACAAGCCGTATGGAGAGGTGTTCGTCCATTTTTACTCTTAGTTTTCCAACTTTTTGGGTCATCCTCCATGATAGTTTGCAGCTTTTTCGCATCACCCGATCTGAAACAAAAAGTTAAATCTTCACAGATAATTCATTGCCTATTAATCTGAGCTATAGCCTGCCATTATAGCTAATTTCACTTTTTAGCCCGTTTCCGTTTCAATAATGTCGAAGCATTTTTATAGTTAGCTTACTTTGCAATAGCCAAATTATGCTGTTTACATAATCCATAAAAATCATAAACAAATGACATCAAATGGCCGTAGTTTCCTATGAACAAATACAGCTCCTCCTATACTATACATCAAATTTATAGGTGGGAAAATAGATGATGAACAAAACGGAAATATTGCAGCTCACTGTCTGAGGAACTATGAATAATTTTTAGGCTGGAAGTTTTTCGGGCAAGCATGAAGTGTAACCTGCAAGCTATATGGAAAGCAGTCCATCCGTCTTTATTTTTCCGCTGAACGTCGGCTCCGCGATCGATCAATAAGCGTACGATGGCACGACTTTTGTCGTTTTTGGCGGCGCAAGCCAGCATGAGTGGCGTCCAATCACCTTGTTTCAACGAATCGGCGTTCATTTTCAAATCGTCCAATAGAAATCTCAAACATTCAAGACTAGAATTTTGGGCGCATTCGTGCAATAAACCCTTCCCATATTTGTTATAATGGTGGCTCAAAATGTCAACAACTGCTCTTCGCGGATTTGCTACTTCCAGCTCAACTCTGGATTGTGTTTGGAAATCGGAGCAGAAATTTTCGAACAAAATTTTCAACTGCGCTAAATTGTCATGACGACAAGCGATTAAAAATTCGGAATCGCCTGTTTGCGTCACTGGCGTCAAATAATCTTTGTTCATCAAGCTAGCTAAAAATTGCAAAGACGAAAAGTTTAACCAATATCGTGGCTCCTTGTCTGGCGAAAGTTTTATGCAATTTATTGAATAAAGATCATGTGAATTGCTTCAAATGAGAGAATTGTTTTCTGAAGAGGGGTTCAAGACTTCTATTGTGGATGGTTCAAAAATGATACGCATTAGTGTTTCGAAAGAAACATTGAAGTTAGGAAATCAAACTGAGAGATTTTCTACCCCGAAAGCAAATATTTTGTTCAAATCAAAAAATTTACAGGAGCCGCTTCTGTGTCGAATTCAGTTTAAAAATCTTCTATTCATATTACTGTACTTGTGAGGACAAAAGATGTATCGAAACATATCTGTAATTTGGGGAGCTAGGGGGAAATTCCTCCCCAACTCAGTCAGACCTGGTATCTAAATGTTGAGACCATCACAGCTCGAAAAAATTGGTCAAAAATGACATTTTTTGACCGGGAAAATTTCCGACGTTTTTTGAAATTTTCGGCTTTTTCGACTATTTTGGGGACCACCAAAATTTTTTGGAAAATGGGTGCCTTCCCCCCAACTGACTGGAGGTCTTACAGGTACGTACTGACGTAGGACTGGGAAATTTATCAATTTCGAACTGATGTTCCAATTTAAAGGTGTATCAAAAATTGTCAGCATTACTTTTCGCGAAAAGGACCAAAAAGCGGTTCCGCTGTTATATTCAGCATGAACGTCATTCTGATTAAACTATGACTAAAATAACTGTTTACAAAGCTTTTAGACAAAAATTGATAGTAATTCAACGAGCGATGGTACCCGAAGCTACTGGAACGTGTAAATCGTGACTACAAAATCTTTGATCATAATTTTCTGCTTCTCAGAATCCGTCATAGCTGCTGTCTGACATATGGTTACAAATAGGGAAGACTGATTTTCGATAAAAAACACATTTTCCACACAATAAAAACGACTAAACGATGTTAGAGTTTTAGCCATGCTGTGCGCATGGTTTTCAACCAAATTTGCGTTTTTCGACTTATTTTCAGATGGAAATTTCGATTTTTCTTCTCAGATACTTGAACACTGGTCTTAATCTATGTTGCGATGATGATCATTCCTAACTAAGTTAATAGAACTTTACAGACACGTTAAATCTCATTATACAACAGCTCGCTCACTGTACTCGACAGGCTGACGATACTTGACTTCCACGAATGTCGTTCAGGCTTAAATGAAAAAACTTGTCACTTAGTCTGAATAACTCGGAAAAACTATTACCTTGTTCCAAAATCTACAACTGAAAAAAACGAGTACACACACTGCTTCCCAAAAGAGAAACTTTTAGATAAACACGTTTACTAATATAAATGGCCATACAAAAGCTGGAAAAATGATCATACAAAAAGATTTTCTTCAAGCACTGGCGGAACGAACTTGAACAGTTTATATTAACGAACATATCCAACTAACTTAAGATAAGATCATCCTGTATAGTGTATAATCCCATCTTTCCCGATCAAAATTTCACAAATATGGCTAATTAACAAAATATAATAACAGAAACGAAAAACGGTCAATTGGAGTTTTTTCACAATTTTGGCATGAGCAATTGTTGTTTAGAAATGTAGATTTTCAACTTCAAAAAATGATCCGTATTGCTTAAAATCAGAAAAATATGATTATCACGTTTAAGAAATGTTAAAAACAGCTCTTTTTGATTTCTGACGTTTTCAACAAGATTTACCTGCAAGTACCAAAATCGGATAGATTCCATAACAAAATATTTGTTCAAAAAATTATTAGCTTTTAGAGCAAGAAAACGGTAATGCTGAAAAAATACGCTAATCGACGAAAATTAAAAAACGACTATAATATAAAGGGAAAAGGAACTTGGCATCAGTTTTTGGCGTTAGATTGTTGTTGATAAACTTGATTATCGGATTCGGCAGCAGCGTCTTGGTTATGGACAATTTTTCGCACGATTTGCGGGGAGGAAGACAACGATGTGACCGAAGGTTTACGCGGAATGGGCGGTTTGACTAAGTTTTTAGCGATTCGCGACGATGACAATTCTTCCATTATCGCTGTGGTCGATGATTCGGCCGATAGCCGCGAAGCATTGTCTTGTATTCGAGAATTCATAATTGAAGATGGCAACGGCAAATTTTGCACCAGATCGGGTGGACTAACGGTGACATTCCGCTCTGAAAAAGTAATTAATCGTTTCCAGAAAGCATAACAGTTAGATGGCGAATGTCGGAGCCCAAGATTTTCACCAAGGTTAAAAGCAGTTTACTATCAGGATTCAGAAATATGGATTCAGCATGGAATCGTACCTTCAGTAGCGGAAACTAATGCGGAACATGGATGGAATGAACGATTGTCAGAAAACCTCATCAAAGTCATATTTTTTTTTCAACGTGGAATTTTTCCAGAATATTTTCATTTATTAGTGTTACGCTTTTGCAGAGCGATAATTCAACCTTTCCAGGAATTTTTCTAACCAAGAATACATGTACTAAACAAGGTCTTTCGAACATAATTGGCATGGAAAAAATATTTGCACGTTTATTCAAGCCATATGTATCGATCTGGAAGAAAACCTCAAGTCTAGAGGATCAATTCGATTCCAGCTTAACTACCGAGTCTAACATTTAACACTGTTGCATAACTTACGATCATGCGGTGAATCGAGCTGTCGCTTTTCGTTCATGTAACCTTTCAATCCGAAACGCCGCTCAACTTCGGACGCGTCAAAATTCGGAATTTTGTTGTCTATCGTCGTATTATGATCACCGACGACAACGTTACTCGAACGTTTATGCTGACTGGCAAAACTTTCTAAACTGCTCAGTACAGCTTTCAATTCGACTTGAATTTCTTTCAACGAAGTAGGCGAATGAGCTGTTACAGAAAGACTAAATTCGTTAACTGCTCAACAAAACACGCAAAAGAAATTTACATAAAAGAATTCAAATTTTTGGAAAATTCAATAACAAAGGGTCGATAACGTTAAATTGAAACTAATTGGAAAAACAGAAAAGAACAAACAATAAAATGAATACAAACAAATGAAAAACAAATCAAATATTTAGGAATTTGAAAAATTAAATAATATAAGTTTAGAAATTCACTTGGCAGATTTTACTTCAAAAACTTAATCTAAAAAAAATTAACTTCTTAAAGATCTTACGAATTTGAATATTGTATTTTATCAATGTTTCCGGACAAGAATTGTATATTTTTATCTATGATTCCCGACAGGAGTTTTTATATTACAAGCGAAAATTACCTCTCGGTGGATAATGCTGACAAAGTTCGAAGCCATCGGCGCTTTTGATACTTTGTCGAGCGTCGAAATTCGTTTGATCATAATTATCATTCTTGCGCAAAATATTCGGTTGAGCAATGGCCGCACTTTCTATTGGTTTGAAAATATTTTGCGACGACGATCGATTTGGGTTACTCCACGTCGAAATAGTAGACACTTGATCGTCAAATCTCGGTGGAAGCGTCGCCAAATCACTGTATCGATTTTTCGGCGATAATTGATTTGAAAAATCGCTATTTACCGGCTCATAAGCGCTTGAAAACATACTTTCGGACATGAGTTTGGAATAAGCAGCAACATCTCGATTGTTCAGCGATGAAGCAAGTATATGAGTGTATTGATAATCGCCGCCATCTACTGTCTTGCTGGCGGGCCTTGAATATTGATAGGAATATTCGTTGCAATGACTTTTGGACAATGGAGTGTTTTCAATGACGGAGGACATCATAGAGTCGGAATTCGGAGAAATGCGAACTGTTGGCGGCAATTTATTAGAATACGCACTTTTTGGACTGGAGATGGATGTGTGCAGATTGGAATATACGCTGTGCATGGCGCTAAAAATACATTGGAAAAATAAAAAGTACATATAAGTAAAGACGCTTGAACGAATAATGAGCATTTATAAAATCTGTTCTGTGATAATGAACTGGACGTTGACCTTCGTTTTTCATCACTGAGTTAAATTTACTCATTTTGCTTACATATCGACGGTATTCATCTAAAAACAGATAGCCGTTAAACGCGGAGTTTGAAAATTCGAATAAATTACAATTCATTGGATGAGGTCGATTGTTTTTCTATCCTATTGAGCTGATAATCATTTTGGAAAATACTTCTGCAGAATAGTACAAAAGTTAATTACTCTTGATTAGGCGAGCCGTGCCTAGCAGCTGGTGAATATTTCACTGAAACTGGTTCATTCGCAGACCCGATAACTAAATCTTGCATATCGCGAATTTCATTATCGAATAGAGGCGACCGACGACCGACCATCACTTCTTCATAGGGCGTCAAGGGCTTAATTGTTCCGTTAGATATTCTTTTACCAGATTTTTCGTACGAAACAGGTATCTTAAAACGCAAAACAAGACATTACGTCATCAACACGTCAGTAATTGAGTTTATTCAAAAAATAAAAAGGTGGCACTCCAAAAATCTATCATCTCGAAGAATTTCAGCAAGTAGCCAACAGTTGCTCGTTTAAAAACTCTTTCTGTGGTAACATTTGTAATTGTATATTACCCTAAATTTTTCTGAAACACAAAGTAAACATTTTTTAGTATCAAATGCAAACGAGCAGTGTTTTCTCAAAATTTTAGAGCAAAAAAACGTGAAAATTCTTCCGCGCATCCTTCCGGATAAATGAAATTTATTCGATCAATTACTTTTCAAGCGAGCTCGCAGTTCATTATTGAACTTTATTATCAAATTTTATCTGGCGATCAGATGCCACTCTCTCTCTTTAGAAAAGTACATTATACGTGACGGATATTTTATTGTCGACACCTAAACGTTTGTCCGGATTTTTATCAATATAAAAGCTATGAAATATCTTTTTCGATTAATTTTTCGTAACCCGATATGGAAATATTCAACACTTTGTTTTCTGTAGAACGATTCTTGACTCACCGAAGGAGGTCTTTTGTGCCATACGACGTCCGTATTGGCGATTCTATTCTCTTCACATTCATTAGCTGGTGTAGGGGAATCTATAGCTCGCAAACTGTCGTGCATCGATAAACTATTGATGTCTCGCAACGTTACGAACGCCGAGGAAGTAGAGTTGTTCGTGTCTTCGATCATCGGTCGATGATTGCCCGAACTAACCGACCGCCGACGCAACGAATCTGTTGAGCTCGGAGGCAATCGATTTTCAATTCTAGCCGTCAATGCCGGACTGGGGCAACGATTAGATCTGAGTGTTGAGTTGGAAACGTCATTCTGCGACGGAGCTCTTGCTGACGATGACTGGAGATCATCTTAAACAAGTAAATTCTATACTAGAACGAAACTTAGTTCGATGAATAATTTTTTATAAAATGAAATTTTAAAAAATATACTGTTTCCAGATCTCAAAGCAATAAATTGGTCTGCTAAACTGTTCATCAAAGCGTCATCTTGTTCATCATCGTCAGTATTATTTCCCATGTCATCTTCGTCGTCGTCGTATGTTTCTTCTTCCTCGTTATCATTTTCAACCTGCTTATTTTCATCATTGCTACCATGCTCGTTTGCATTTGTTGACGCAGAAACATCTATAAAACAAAGAGATGAAGTTCACTGAATATAATATTTTTTTGGAGTTCTGTACTCTAGGACGCTGATAAATGGATGTTTTCAAGACTTATCCCATGACTCAAGGTTACATTTTTCTGCCTACAATGGTGGCAATGAGACGATGTTTTTAATCTCTTTTTTTCTAGCCTACTAGAAGATCACTTGAAGTCAATGATGTTTAATAAATTCAAGCGAAACAGCAAGAAAGATAAAAAAGTTCCTGCGCGAAGCGCTGTGAAAAATGAATTTTGTCAACATTTATTTCCCGGATAAGCGGTCTAATTTTGCAAGCATGTAACTTGAAAACTCGCGTGATATGAAAATCGACTTCTGCACCGTGCACAAAGATTCTTAAAAAATTTGTGCACGAGTTTCGAAAACTATGCTCAGTGCACAAAAAAACCCTGAAGAAACCATATTTTAACTGTCAAACATTGATTTAAAGAAGAAATAATTTTTAAAAAGTGATCATAATGTAAAGTGTTAGCTTTTTAAAAAAAAGTTGCTTCGGGCAATAATTCAGGTTCTCTGAGTCTACCTATATTGGAAGAAACCAACGGTTCGGCGATTTGAGCATCGTCACTATTATCGGCGGCGAGCAAATATTTTTCGTACAGGAAACCCGGCGGCTGATTATCAATTACTTTAGGGAAAATTTCATCGTGATAGATGATCATATTTTTCATTAACTCGTTGACATGATTGTGAAAAAAAACCTGATCGCGCGATTCCGGTATAGGCAGAAGCGTGGGACCAAAACAAATAGCTAAATTGAACGGATCCATCATATTTTCATCGCTAAATTCCGAAAGGCTGAAATGAGCGCGGTGATTACTTAAGGAAGAGCACATAGCTGAAGGTAAATTTCCAATCATCTAAATTCCAAACTGTCCAAAGAACACAGTCAGAATTTACTGATTTTATTGGACAATACAATTTTTGATTAAAAATGTATAATTTCAAGTCAATTCAATCGAATTTTCTAATGCGATGGTGCAAGCTGTATCTGCACTTACTGATTCAGGAAAGCAAAAATATAACGCATAACAACGAAAACTGGCCTCGGCAATGTTAAAACTAACTCTCGAACTGTTCGCGCAAACTCGTCCTTGTTTTCTATGCCTAAAGTCAGGGTTGTCAGGAAAAACGATATTTTCAGGGTAAGAAACGAACTTACGACTACATTCGACGAATTGATCAAACATAAAAATGGGAAATAAAGGCTCCCTTAATTCTCGAAAATATAGTTTCAAGACGCCAGCGACAGAATTGACATCACTAGAATCAGCGATATCGGATAATGGATCTTCACCTAAAGAACGAAAAAACTGAGGCAGTGGAAAAGCATCACATGTATAATAATATGGACTGGAAAGTCAGCTATTCTAAAAAGCCCCTCGCTGTAAATCCTTCCCATCATTCTGTTGAGACCTCAAAACAGCTTCCAAATCATAGTTAATTGACATTAAAATGTTTTACGTCGAGTTAAACGACATCGTAAAAAAGAGAATTTTCGGACACATAAGCACGTTGGGACCATACATGCCCGTGGGGTGGGAGGTTTGACCCCTAGCAGATTTGACTCCCCCAGCAATGATTGAGAAGATGGCGAAGAAAAATGAGTGAGAGAAGAGAAAGTCGTCATAAAAATGGAAATGATTCTGTAGTTTAACAAAAACAAAGCACACTTGATTCCAAAAAAGGAACATTAAAACTTTAAATGTGCAGTCTAAGCAAATAATATCACATATCTGACTCATATAAGTTGAAGAATATGCTGCTTGGATGTCAGAAGACCTTTCTTTTCGTTATCAAAAACGAAAAAAATTTGTATTCCACCCCTGTCCTGGCTGACCTCCAGCAGAATTTCTATGCTGTGCATGTATGGTTGGGACTACACATAATGCACAAGACGAAAAATCTGCTGGGGGTCAGGGAACACAATTTTTGAAAAAATCGAAGGCATTTTGAATTTTATATCAAAAAAGACGTCTTTTGCTAGGGGTCAAGCCAAATCTGCTGGGGGTAAAGGATGATTTTCGAGGCGTCTAGACCCCCAAAAAACCATCCGCATGTGCATGTATATTGTTGGGACCCATAATCCAACTTCACGACTCAAGCAAGGCCGTAGCCAGGAATTTTTCAAGGAGGGGGGCAGACCGAGCAAAACAAAACAGGAAAATTAATAATCATAATAATGAAAATAAATTGGAATCAAACTAATGGATCGTAACATCTTCCTTATTTCGACGCGCAGCTCCGGGGAAATTTTTAGACTTTTATGTTCCAAAACGCTGGGAACTGAATGTTTACAATAATTATTCCTGGATAAAAGGTCTAAATGTGCAGCCCTAGAATGACGTTTTCATCGTTTTAGATGCGAAAGTTCACGTTTCATAACAATCGAAAATTTCTAAGCGAGACGAGAGCAAAGATTGTAAAGGTTGATGAAAAATCTCATTTATTGACAAAATACTGATTTGTAACCAATAAAAAAAAGAGATTACGGCAATTCAGTTGATTGAAACGGTTGAAGGCTAATTAGTAAGTGAAAGCAGATATGCTAAAGGCTACGCTAGATAGAAAACAATGACTGTTATACTCATGACCGGTGCCAAGCGCCGGAAAATTTTGAGATTTTTCTCAGTGATAGACACGAAATTGACATATGATAAAATCCCAAGGGGGACGGCAGCCTCCCCTAAATACGACCATGGACTCAAGATAAAGGACATTAATTTGATCGGGATCTATAAGAGAATAACAGTTCAATACTGTGAAGACGATATTGTACCTTTTTCAAACGAATCTCTGAAAGAGTTTATCTCGATTTGCGATCCGCTGACGCGAAAGACGCCCTGATGATGCAGTCCTAGGAACAAAGAACAAATACAAGTGCTAAAAAAGTCTTAAAATTTAATAGGAAATTCAAGAACTCATTCAGTATCTATCATGTCAAAATTTTTTCTTGACCTGAACATATATGAATAAATGCACTGAAATGAATGTTTTTGGAATTACATAAACGATCAGAAAAACTTTTCGGGGGTGTTTAACGTTGTTTGTGATACTGAAAAAGATAAGATTGTTACTAGGTATAACGCATAAAAAAGCGGCATTAAAACCCATGACTTCACAAACATTTTTCACGAATACTTCAAAATAAAGATTGTTTACCATGCAAACTTAGCATCCGAACGCAACTGCGTATTATCAACGGTATATCTTGCCCAGTCATTTCTACATATTCTTCTATGCTTCCGCCGAATAATTTCGGCCGTTTACGGTTATGAGCTTGAGCTGATACGCCAATACGTTTTTTACGTCGCGTCCGGACCGCGCCGGCCGGAACAGCCGGCCCGGCGTACGATGAGTCGGAATTGGGATTCGGCGAAGGGGATGATTCTAAAAAACCACCGCTGTTACTGGCCGTAGTTGTAGTCGAAACACCAGATGGTAAGGCGGATCCGGACAGTGGACAATGGGCGATGGCGCCGCTGTCGCCGCCGTTGATCGACTGAGAACGACTATGTTCAAAAGATCCTGCTTCTGCGAGGAAAAACACATTTTTAGCGTTTGACTTCCACCCAAAACTGACTTTTACCCCCGTACGCAACAACTCGGATTACTTACAAAAATAGATATACAAAGACCTGGGTGAACCCTAATACCTGGGATAGTGGCGTTTCCTTGGTCTTTGAAATATTAGGGATGGGCCGGATCGACTTATCTTTCAATAAGTATATGTACTATGTCTAATTTGTCTAAAATTGAATTGTATGAATTTATATTCATTGGTGTCAATAGATTAATAGATTATTAATGATTGAGGTGTTCGTTTATTGAGATAGTTAACATGTACTAATTGGTAATTTTTATTCATTAAATTGAATTCATGCTTAGATTAATATTGGTTTCGTCAGAAAGGAAATAAATAGAAATGGAAACTTTTTTCAAAAATTATGGATTCAAGTTCTTCTTTAACTAGCAGAGTGTGGGACTACTTCACAGTGTCCCCAGATGATGAAGAAAAGGCAAAGAGCAATAAATGCAGAATACAGTTATCCAGAAAAGGTTGTGCTACTGGATGTCAGAGAAAACATTTGGAGAGGAAACATATGGCAATATACGAGTATAAGCAGTTTGCGTCTAAATAAAAAGAAGATAATGAAAATAGAAGTAATTGTGGAACAAATTGCTACTAGTATAGAAATGTTAAAAAATTAATTTTTGTGTTTCTTTGAAGATAGCCAAAAAATGAACCTAGCAACTCGAAAACCAAATTAGAGCTCAAACGTCTCTGGAATTGCTTCATGCAGAAAGTAAACTTAAATTAGCACCAGCGAGAAGTGTCCCCTATGAACAGCTATTCAGTGGTGCTGGTCAAATTTATGATCCTACCAAAAATCGTTCGAAGGGTGATACTGTTGAAAAATTACTGTTTCTCAAGTATAATTTTGCTACCATTGCAGTGTTTTTTTTTTGTACAAGCCTGTTTGTATCTGTACAAAGATCGGCCAAAAAGTCTTTGTATGAAGAAATTTTTTTATACACTGAAAAAACCATGATCTAGCACTCGAGTTCTCACCCTTCATAATCATCTTACAAATTAGCAAAATATACTCATAACTTTCATAGATCTGAAAAACTTCAAGTTAAACCATGCTTCTCAATTCAAACGCAGCTTCATGTTTAAAATTACAGTTGCAAGAAAATTGGAAAAATAGATTTTGGTGTTCTGAAATGGACCGAAATTCGCCTTTTCCATACAGGAGGACCACCAACATTTTTCCCTTTACCGGAAATTTTTTCTCCAGAAAGCACGATTTGTAGAAAAATAGTATTGCAGAGAACGCGCCGGAAAATTTTTGGTTTTTTCTAATACTGCAAAATTTTATGTGAATAATAATGAATAAAGATCCGATTATGACCGGATCTTAATCATTGACAACAGCGGATCCGGATCTTAAAAAATTTGGTTCAACGGATCCGGATCCAAAAAAATCTGGTTTAACGGATCCGGGTCGGATCCGGATCCTAAAATTTAGGCGGATATCTGCGGATCCGGATACCCGGCCCATCCCTATGAAATATACACGTCATTGGGGAGGAGTGCTATAGGAACCTCCCAGAAATTGTCGGCCATATGGCTAGCCATTGGACAACCCTCAGGATTTCCCAATCCTATGGCTAGCCATATAGTAGTCATAGGAACCCCCACACTTTTCGTCAGAAAAATACTGAAAAATGTCAATTTTTAAACAAAAAATGGTCAAAAACGTCAATTTTCTCGGCGCTTCGCGCCATGAATAAATTTCTGTACGGTTTCTTCAGACAAATGTAACTATTTTTTGAACCGTTTTCCAGAGTTTTTTTTGGTTGAGAAAATCGATTTTTTACCTTCAAAACCCCCTAAAGTTTTGGGGAATTAGTAACTCCCGACTCCAAAAGGGGTCGTCCGACCCCTCCTTAGATCTCGGGGCCGCGTTAAATATGTATGCTTTGAAAAAATCAAGTCGCCCAATGAAATGTCTCTTTTTGAAAAAAAGGGGACATTTTTCTCTTTGACCCAAAACCCCACTTCAACATTTTTCTGCATGGTGTGCGTTTCCTACAGGTGTGCCTATGCAATATCCAAAATGTATTCAAAGCATTCCAAGAGACAAACCACAATAACTGAAAAAGCAAAGACAAGAATTTGGAACTTCTGCGTGAAAATGACGACCGAGCTAGGATTAGAGGAAATCAGCAAATCAAGTGGTCATCGAAATTAAGTTTTGAATCGAAAATTATAATTGCCTAATTTCAAATCGAGTTTACTGGCTAATATAAAACAGACAACAGTTACAAGAATGTTAACCTGAAAAATCCGTCATCTGAAATCTTGACATCAGTTTGAAAACCAGGAAAATCTCTTATGAGCAAAAATGGAATAAAGTTCAGAGAAAAAAGAAGCTATGTAATATGTATTGCCATAGTAATAATTGCTTAAAAGCAAATGAAATATTGTGTAAATATAACGAACAATCTATATAAACTGCATTACCTCTCAAAGGCGGATTTTGAATGGACGAAGACGAAGAATTGGGAACTCCAGTCAGGCATAAAATATTGGACGCCGAGGAATGCGTTGGATGAACGCCAAGAGCGGAGCGTATGGCATCTTGACGAGCCTCTAAGCGCCGTACTAAATTCCCGGCGATAAGGTAATCCTTGAACTTCTAAAAACAATCGTAAGAAGCATGCACTAATTTATCTTTTTAAATTTTGAGACACTGAACTCCTGGTACTCGTGCAACACTTTATTGTAGAAAAACTTAACTTTGAAAAATTATGACAAGTCCGTGATTCTGAAAAAATTATTTCTCGAAATAAAATTTTGGAATCTGTATCCTTAACACATCTATTTTTTGATTGTTAAACCTCCGTGATTTCTAGAATTGACTGAACATAGGTTCTGATAAATTTGTCGGCAAATCTAACAACCTTTGTAAACAACTTACTTGAAGATAGTAGTCTTCTATTTCGTACAAATCTTGTTTACGTTTTTGTTGACTAGCTTCAGTTTCGCGACAAGAATTTCGGCGAGAAATTTCGTTAGTAGCTGAACCACTAGAGTTATTTACGACGGGATTATTGGTCGTTGTTGAAGAGAAGTTGTTCGAAGTATTTACGTAGCTCGCATTGATGCTAGTGGGGCCGGCTGTTTGATGTTTACACGTTGAATGACAAGCGAAAAGATCCGACCATTTCATTTCCGGTAATTTTTGAATGTCCATCAAAGTTTTTTCAGCAGTTTCTAGGGTTTTCCACACCTTAATGTAAATGAAGACAAACTATGATGAAATCAAAACCAAATTTTAATGTTACAAAATGTACATAATCTGAAAAATCTAGTTCTGAAACATACCTCTTCAGTTTCAGTTTTAAGCTGCATCAAGCGCTGGCTAATTTGACAATACCGCTGTGTATAGTCTTCTTGAAAAGATTTCTGTGAACGAACCCGATGGGGTGCTTCTATGTCGGAAAAGTGAGCTTTGAATTCAAATTTTCGCGGTAACATAAATGTCGAATGATTAGCATCCAGAAATCGACGCTTATCAATCCGATGATCTAAATCTCGAGCGAAGTCGCGACAACTTTGTACATAGCGTTGATCGGAATCTACGACGGCTTGACGACAATCGGTTAACGTCGACAGCAGATATTTCAACCATTCTTCGAAGCCCACGTCCATACACTGCAATTAACTGATGAATAATCCCACAAATTTTTATAACGAAGAATGATCATTTATAAAATTTATAGAAGACAGGCACGAAAAATAAATTGAGCCGAAATGTCAAAGAAGAGAGCTTTATTTTCAGTCGACGCAAAAAGCTCAATTTTTGCAGCATCCCTTACATATTTCATTTCAGATTACAGTTAAGCATACAAAAGCTCAGTTAGAATCATCTCAGATTAGTTTGATATATAAATGAGCAGTTTGAAATTAGGTAACAAACAACCCGAAAACTCCGTGACGTGACGCATTACCAAAAAAACTTACATCCAACAGGTCGGATAAATCATCCGCGAAATATTTATGTAAGGCAGCATTGGCCGCATCTATGCACAGTAAATATTCATTTTTTGCTTTTAAAGCTTTTAATTGGAATTCTTTGAATTTATCATTTTTCTGCAAAAAAAATTAAACGAGTGTAAACACAATGGAATGAGACCATATTGTTTGTTCTTACCCTTTCATATTCCTTCTCTAAAAATCTATGCCTCCTGCGGCCTATTTTCTTAGGATTAGATTCCTCGTATTTACATTTTTGAGCTTCTACGGCTCTAACTTTGTTCTCCGCTGTCCAACTAGCAGCCTGACATAGCTGATATGTTTTCATGGCCTAAAAGAGATAAGGTGAAGAATGCTATAATACACACTAAAGATGTTACAGTGTGCAATTCTCCAAGGACTCTTAGAATTTCTTGTTGCGCAACAACGCTGATTTCTCGACACTTAAGAATTGAAAAACATTTCATTATTTTCAATTGAAGAAATATACAATCAAACACTAACTTTTTTCGAAATCCTTTGTAGTTCTTCGGCTTGATTGGTTAACTTGACTGACACGTGATTAATGTATAAATCCGCTAAAGCAGCTCTACATTTCGCTTCGCTTTTAACTTCTTCGATAGCTTGCAAGTAATGATTGTACAACGAAAAATTCGACCAGCCTTCTCGCCTGTGAAGCAATAAAAATAGGACAATGAGGCCAATTGAATAGCGCAACACCGGGATAAAAAACGTGAACAAGAACTAGACAATACAGGGGAAAAATGTTTTGTATTTTTTATGTTTCATCTATTTTATGTTTCTACTCTTTATTTTATGTTAATAATACTAAACGACAAATATTTTTCCGTCGCTGTTGAATGCGTAGAATTATGCAAAGAATTCAAAAACGAATTTCGATTTTTTTTCTAAATTTCGAACAAAAAAGAAGATACATCCAGCTTTTGTTGGAAAACAAATTACATTGTCGTTTGCTGACAAAAAACATAAAATTAGTGATACAAAGATTCAAAGAATGAGTTTAAAAACTGATAATTTTTATTATTACATACATGCACTATGTAACACTTTTCCCTGGAGAATTAACGCTTCTTTGCAGCACCGAATACGGTGATTTGAGGAATGAATTAGTAGCGCCTTTTTATAGTTTTCGGCAACAGCAATGTAAAGAAAAAAATTTCCAAATATTATCACGCTTTTTGTATGCAAACCTTTTCATACCAATTGCCTGATCAGTGAATCGCACTTGCAAGTACTAGGAAAAGCAGCAGTCTGTAATAAATAATTAGTTACATAGCAGAAACGCACTTTTGTCTGTCCGCTTTTTGCTTCGCTAGTAGATGTTTATTTAGCTTATCCAAATTTTTCGAATAATCCACTTCTATATCGGCTCGTCTTTTGTAAAAATCTTGCAATTCATTCAACAAAGACGATTGACACTCTGTTCTTTGCTCCAGACATTTTACTTGTTCGAGAAACTGTTGTCGAATATCTTAAAAAATAAGAATAAAATGAAAAAAATCCCCGCGAAATACATTTTTCAAGTGAGAATTTCAAGCTCTTTTTTTCTAAAAATTCCAACAGACTGGAAAGATAAGATTAGCCTGCTCTCTGCTGTTGGAAAACAAAATGCAAAACAAACTTTGGAGAGAAATACTAGTACAGTTGAAGAACATGTTAGCACGGAAAACGTGTGGGCTGGGCACCATGCATTGGTAGAAAGGAAAATCTAGGCTAGATCAACCAAATTTTAATCAATCTTTAGACACTCAAATGGAGAAACACGTTTTTGAGTCATGTTTTTGGACGTATTTTAACGAGATTCATCGATTAATGTCCAAATTGATGTGTTACGAAAAAATTCCTGCTGGTCTTGAAAATTCACAATCCGATTGAGGTCAAATACTTATCTGGGTGAGCCGATGTACGATAGGCATCGTTCTGAGCCCTATTTATTTAAATTAGACCGCCCAATGAGACTACAAAAATCGATAATTCAATTGAAAAAAGTTGGGAACTTAATAATCTTAGTTTCGTCCCTTTCTCACATGATGCAAAAAGGAAACTGGAAAACTCTTTTATTGCTTTTTTTATTGCAAGTCGGTTAGAGCTGATTTGTTAGTTTATTTGGCGTTTTCGCTTTTGCCAGCTGGGTTGGATAAACAAAAAATCCAATCAAAGAACAAATTTTGACCACTAATCATCATTATTGTTATACAAATTGAAACATTACTGAGAAGAAGATGCAAAAAGACCAAATGCCCGAAAACAAGACAGTAATGAATGGAAAAATTAAGCAATAAATGAAAATAAGTAGTAAAAATGTGAAAGAAAGTCAGGACCATACATGCACAGCAAGGCAATTCTGTTGGGGTTCAGCCAGGACCTTGATAACTGAAAGAAAGATTTTCTCAACAGCAAATTCTTCTACTTATATTCGTATAATTTTTCCTGGTCAAGATTTTAAAAATTTTATTGTTACTTGTTACGTTATCGTCTGTTATGTTAAAATGTTATGGTCAACTTACAAGGTATATGAGTAAAGCTGCAAACAGCGTGTTCATGGACATATTTCAGATTCACTATTTTGTGTGGGATAGCTCAAAAGTACGCGGAAAATCTGTAAATCATATGAATAGTCTGATTTCTGTCGGGTCTGCAATACATAGCGATTTGGGATTGAAATGCAACAAAAATCTAATGAGAACAATCTGGGAAGATATCGTATAAATTCACACTTTGTATGCCTTCGAAGAAAATTCCAAATTTACACATTAAAGAAGTCCATGGTTGAGGTATAAACCGCGATGCTTATGTCGATTTTTTATTGCTCATAATGCGGTAAAAATCTAAGTTACGACAGGAAATTGTTTTTTGAAACGCTCTCAATGTATTCATTCAATTGCAGTTCCGTTAACCATGATGTGGACAACACTTGACCAGAAATAGCTAGAAGATAAGAAATTTTGTTTGAAACGGTGTCGCCTTTATCCCATAAAACTTTTCTGCAAACCGATATGCTTGTAATTAGAAACTACTAAGTCATTTGAAAAATTCATCTAGTTCATTGATTGGACATTTTCTATTCTAACATACATGTAACGGAGCTCCAAGGCTTGGGGCGTCAAGCGGCTTTTTGGGGTTATCGACTGAACAAAATTTTTTTGTGGGGACGGGTCGATGAAGAAAAAAATTTCGAATTTTTCGCCAAAAAGATGCGAAGAATGAATTTAAAAAAAAATTGTTTAAAAAATCGTAAAAACGTATTTAGGGCGCGCAGCGTCAAGAAATTGGCATTTTTGACTGTTTCCTGTTCAAAAATGACCATTTTTCATCAAAAGTTGACATTTTTCCGTTTTTTACCACAAGCGTGGAGGTCCCTGTGGCTACCATATGGCTAGCTGTATGATTTGCAAATATTGTGGGAGATCACCATGTGGCCAGACATATGAAAGAAAATTTCTTGAGTGTTCCTATGGCACTTCCCCCAACTATGCTTTCTAAAATAATTAGATTTATATGAATATTTTTGAGTCTGTTTAAAATATTTCGGTCATACATCGGCGTGGTTGGGAGCAATGTTGCACTAGATATCTCACCGAAAGTATTTGACCTCACACAGATACTCACTAAGACTAATCGGGCAGAAATTTTTTGATAAAAAAACATGATTTAAAATTGCGTGTCCCTATTTCGGACGAATTTATCGTTAACTGTGGTTAAACTCCACAGATTTTTTTCGCTACTGATGTTCTGCGACGAAGATCTCGTGTGGTACTCTCTAGAAAGATTTACGACCAGCGGTCCCCAAGGTCACATTTTTCAGGTAGGGGTAAAGTTGAAAATTTGCGGGGGTAGTGTGGCTAAATGTCCCCTAAACACTTCATTTTGTCTCAAAATTGGGCACCCAGCGATCAATTTTAGGACTTAGGTAGGGGTGATACCCCCCTCATACCCCTGCTTATGGGGTATGGGGATGTCTGTTTACGACGATTATTGATATATACTATCATCAGGTGAAATTTCAAATTTTAGCAAGTATCACGGTCATAACGTACCCTGGGCGTAGGCTAAATCCTCGTCGACCATACTGTGCTTAAACAGCAACGGTGAAACCCAACCGCACAAGGCACCGGTCATTTCCGAGGAACGAATAGATTAAAAAATCAAATCATACACGGAGATCGAACCAAAATGGAAACAAAATCAAATTAATAATGCAAACAAAGATGACGTATAATCAATAATAAAAGCAATAAGTTTTTCATTTGCCACGAAAAAGCACCAGTAGTCGATCGTCGGAAGAAGATAGTCTAGAACAGTTTATCCTGCAGAATCAAATATGCGACAACAGCTTGCAGCAGCAGCAGCCGGGTCGGCTTATGCAAATGCCCCAAAGGTTTGCTTCCTCCTCTTCTTCCCGAGTAGGAATTAATAATTTTTACTCGAAATTTGCGTCATAACACGAACAGCGAAAGAAGATCATTATTAAAGGAAGAAATGGACGAAAATGTCTGGAGAAGGGCGGCGGTTATCTATCCTTTACCTTTGAATGGAAGACTCTCATTCTACGTCTACCTCGTAGCTAAAGAAAACAATTCCGTAATCTGAGAAGGACTAGGAAGCCCGACTGAAGGAAAGAAAACTTGTTTCAGTTTTCTAGAATGTAGATATATCAGCTATATATATATATATAGCTTGAAAGTATATCTTATCATCTAGGAAAGGAAAGGGATCTAGTTCAGCAACATGTGCGCAAATTTTGGGCAGCGAGAGGGTCGCCACCAAATTATAGCGATAAGTGCCTTACGTAACGATCAAGGTCTAGTGGTGGTCCACATTCAACAATACACAACACGTGTACCAACGTCAAGAATTCGGTGTCTTGCAACATTTCTCATCGTTTTTGTAGAGAGTACAAAACGTATATTTCGCGGTTAGTGTCGTAAAATCAACAATTTTGTATACAGTAAACTAAATATTAAAATGGTAAGTGGGTACGCGTTGTGGTACAGCGTGATAAGCAATGGAGAAAAATGTGGTTTCCGGAGTTTTAACGAGTTCATTTGACCAGTGGAGCGGAAAGTAACGAAATTCATAGAAAAAGTAGGTAAATATATGGGAATGAGAGAAAGAAAGTTTAACAAATTTCCTACCCGCCTATCTACCTAAATATTTCAAGAGCAAAGGAAACAATGAAAAATTGTATACAAAAATGAAAAAAATACTGAAAAAAGTATCGATTTGTGATTGAGTGCGGAACAACGGGGCGGAAAAAATGTGAAAGAAAGTTTGTGGATCAAATTTTCACAATGGTAACAAAACAGTTTGTTCCTAAAAAACTAACAAAGCTGCGGTATCTGCAAAAAATCAGACATTCGCAAAATATAAAATCAAAAGACTCATTTTTAAAATGATTTGATCTGAATCAAACGCTTCCAGAAAGGGTAGCATGCCAATACAATGCCTGTGATTCAACTAGAATTTATTTAATGGCTAATAAAAATTGCATATACGAATAGAAATCCGAATCAAGTTGCAGAAATAAGAAACGAACAAATTGAAGGAAATGAGGATTTTGGAAAATAAACCCAAAATCAGAAAATATTAGAAGTTAAATATGATTAGTAGAATAAATAGATGATTCTGACAAATGCAAATGAGGCATCTGGTACATTTTCCAAATCGACAAAATTTTCTATAACCTCATTTTATATGGTGCGGCGTCTATGATAGGGCTATTATTCAAACATCATCTAAATTTTTTGCGACGGTAACTGACTCAGAACAAAATGTTCAAAATATAATTACACTAAACAATCCTAAAAATAGAAAATAGAATTGCTTCCCCGGTAGGCCTTTTCAAAGAGAGGCGACGCCGGCCGATTTATATTTTTAGAAAAAAAATTCTGTTAGCAGCATGCATGCAAAATTACCAATACCTTTGACTTGTAGCTCAAATTCGTGCAAAGGTGGCTTTTCTTTCTTTATCGTTTTCTTGTTTTGCGACGAACAATCCATGATTGCTTCTTCGTCCTTGACCTCTTTTTCTTCACGAGCGATTAACACGAATCGATGCCGTCAACGGGTGGGCAAGTTTTTAGACCAAATTTAAAACGCATCTCTTCGATCTATTATAGAGATGCAAAGCTGGATAGAATCCGACGAAATATGAAAAAAAGGAGACCAATTTTCTAGAGATGTTGAATTTGGTTGCTGTAAATCGTACGAATTTCAGAGAGCGGAGCGTAGGATCCCCTCTTATGGCGGTTTCTCAAAATTGCCCTTTGAACGTAAGTCTGTCGATGCTATAGCAATCAATACTGAACCACAAATTTGAGATGAAGATGAAAATCGGATTGTAGTTTATCCCACCTCTCTAAAATTCAAATGTCCAGGATGAATAGTTCACAAATTTTGATGAAGCGTCAGGATTCATTTTTATTCCTTATTTTGATTACGATGATGGAAAACCCGTTATGGTTTTCCGTCATTATAATACCAAAAATTCGCGCAACATACAACATCTTCATATCGAAATAAGGATAGCCTGTTTTTCATAAAGAATATGCACAAAAATCACGAAAAAAACTGTATTGGAAAAAGTTCAGGTAGGGGTGTTTGACGATTTTCTTGGCCAGGGTCTCAGGTATGGGGGTTTACTCCCCCCTACCCCTCTATGTGCATGTATGGATATAGTAGTTCAAAAAACTTCGACTTTAGTCGAAAGTTAGATAATGGTATAGAAACGCGCAAAACCAAACGGTGAAAAATTAAAAACTGTAAACCAGCTGAAAACAGTAAAAAAATAAGCTGTGAATCAGCCATTTTCACAAATTCGGCCCAAACAAAGGAAATCGTACCAATTTCGAGCTGAAAACGGATAGTCAAAATTCGGGAATCAGGCGACCAATCAAAAATTGGAATTCTTCCACCAGCGTGAACTTGAGCTATTGCTCAGCACTGCCCCTGGTATAACCGCCGCACACCCATGGAAGATAATTTAATGCCTCTTGATATTTCAAAAATTGAAAAAGATCGCTTATGCAAAGACATACTTTTCCTAATGCTTCGATGATTTTTTGTTGCAGTCGTCCCCATTATGCGCACTACCCTTCCCGCAGACGGACGCCAAGTGCGTAAGGTTTCACTTCCCCCACTCTCCCAGGCAGACTCCAAATGAGAGCTACCAAGCTATCACTTTTTTTCTGAAGTAAGTAAGTAGATCGGTTCTGCACATGTTTCGACATGGGCAATTTTGCACACAGCAACCAAAAACGCAACTAAATTTTCTTGTCAAGTTGTTCAGTGCAACCAAGAACCTGACGACCCCTTTGATAGGTTATAGAGTTTCCCGTCCGGAGATGCATTTCAAGACTGAAAATACTGCAAATGTCGAATGATTTATAATTCTTGGTATTCTTTTCAGTGCGCGGTTAGAAAATGTTGTTTTAGCTTAAAACATCAAGATGATGGATAAACGTCTGATCTTGTTTTTTGGTTAAAATCTCTGTTAAAATCTTGTTAAAATCAAGATTTACTCTGATTATTTTAACAAAACGATACCTGTAATGAGGGGGGGGGGGTTGGGGGACGCCCCAACTTGGTCGAACCCTATACCAAAATGTCGGATCCTCCAACTTGGAAAAAAAGTAGCTTTTTTAGAAAATTTTCGAGATTTTTTCGATTTTTGGGATCTCAAAAAAGATCGCTTTTGGAACCATACCTGTAATTAGGGGTAGGGACCTCAACCCCCAACTTGGTCAACTCTATACCCAACCCCTAAAAACTCGGAAAAATTAGGAAAAAAGTGGCTTTTTTGGCCTTTTTTGCGAAAATTTTTGGAAACTTTTCGACTTTTTTGGGGTTTTCAACCCCCTTCCCCAAAATTTTGGAAATGTTGGGACCCCCACCCCAAAATTTTGGGTTTACCCTCCCCTCAACTGGTCGGACCTCTCACAGGTATGTTTGGGACCCTCCCCTCTAACTGGTCGATGGTCGGACTCTTGTCGTGAGGTACGAACAAAACCTTATTTTGCGGTTCTTTCTTGACAATTAATGATTTTCGTGAGCGTATTTGCATTACAGCACGGGACAATGGCAAAAGTTCTTGCTGGTTGAAAAGTCCAAATTCTTGATGACATGCCCAACCGTTGAATTTCAGTTTAGCCGACTGAAAACTCACTGCGTTCACTTAAAAACTAGACCTTTTATCCAGGAAACAAATATTGGAAAGATTCCTTTCCCAGCATCGTTCTAGAATATCAAAACGCAATTTATTCCGGCGCTGTGCGTCGGAATCACTGATGTTCGAATCTGAGATCAAATACCAGTCGTGCTTTTCTAAGCTTTAGGAGTGTTTTTTTGCCAAAAACTTTTTGACCCATTTCAGGAAAAAACCCACAAATTTTTTCCCCATGAGGAAAAATCAATTTTTTTAGTTTCTTTACTCAAAAATCGTTCAAAATCATTTCTGATGTGTTTTTTGAACGTTTCTCATTTACTTGCATCTTATTCCGCTAAAAAACCGACACTTTTTTGCAAAAAATTTCGAACTATGACCTGCTTATAAATAAATATTCAAGTGAAATTACATGAGGCAAGGAAGAGAATAATTAAACGGCATAACCTTTATTTCTTATACTTCTTCAACGACATAAAACAACTACACTTATTTTGACATAAGGAGTAAAGAGTAAATCAAACAGTAAACTTCGATGAAAAGATAACAATCAAAAATAAAATTTTAAAACTGATTCTGAACAGCTATCTGACATAAAGATGTGAACTTGACCACGGGGCTTTTTTCTGCAAAGGCTAGGTTCCGATGTGAAACTTGGGGAAAAATTTTGGTTGCACAGATAAATTTTTGGTTGTTCACTCTAAAATCAAAAAATTAGCTTAATTTTATCGGAAAAACCACCAAAAGCAAGTTTTCTTCTATTTCATTCGATTTGCGTCGGTTTCAGGCTTTTGAAACCAAATTTTTTGAGTTTTGAAGAGAAAATGGAAAGATTGGTATGAGTAACTTGTTCGGCGCCTATCGCCGGTAATTTTTCTGGGATTTGGATATTCTAGAACGCTGGAAAATGCACCTTTTCAACTTTTATTTCCTAGACTGAAGGTTTAATTTTTCAGTGAATTCACTAAATTTTCAGCCGGGTCCGGGCAGACTACAATTCAAAAACTAGGAAAGTAACCAAGAATTTCGATTGTTCAACCAGCAAGATTCTCACTTGAACTCAAAATGTTTTAGTCACACAAATGTCTAAATCTTTTTAAAGATCGAAAAGAGATTTTGGGAAAACAACCGAGAAAAATCGCCTTTCGTAAAAGTCTCAAAAAACGACGACACAGGATTGAACATTTATCCATAATATCTTGATAATTAAAAGCTATAAGCATTAGCGGCTAAATTTTAAGAGTCGGTTCCCGGCCCTCAGCCTAATTATTGTACATGAGTTGTTTGCTAATTTTGAGAATGAACTTCTGTGACCAGTGAGTAATATACATTTATTTTTCCTTTAAAATTTTCCTTAGGCTTAGGGTACATACAGCAGCTGCGCCCGTTAAGGCTCTTCCAAATGAAGTTGTTAGTTAAAATAGTATCAAGAGTCTTAAAGGAATATAGTCCTGATCCTTTCTGGTGAAATTGTGTAGTGGTAAACGCATCAAGTCCATAGGCTGTGGGCCAGGTTCGATTCTTGAAGTAGGTAGGATTTTTCTCTAGTGACAAGGACTATGTGAGATGTGTGCAGATTTTATGCAAATGAGTTCCTGAACGCTATGAGCGCCTGGATTTTCGAACTGATCTGGATAGGTGGCATTTGAGGAGTCCAAGAATGCCAGTTTGGACCATAATTTGGAAGGGAACCGACTTGCAAAAAAATTCCGCATTAGCTAGAATGACATTTTCTAACCGCGCACTGGAATGCGGAGCGCTGGCAGATTTGACACAATTTTCAATTTTATAACGCGTGAAAATGCATCTCCGGACAGGAAACCATCAAAGATTTTTTCCTCAAAGTGATGCCTGAGCACAAAAATTTGGCTTAATTTAAAAAAAAAATTCCTCAAAAATGGTCGATTGAGGAAAAAACTGTGGGCTTTGCCTTTAGATCATTTTGGAAGAGGCCCCCTCGTTAAAAGTCGAAAAAAAGTTAAAAATTCTCCCGAGGCAAAAAAGTTATTTATGGCCGGAATTTTTCGAGTTGAGATGAACAGGTAAAAAACAAACATTTTGGCACACGGTCCAATCGAGTTGGAGGGAAGGGGCCCCCTATACATATGGGTGGGTAGGGTGTGTCCACAATGTGTATATTCAAAAGACAGCGGCAATGTGCGTCAATTACAGTATCTTCAGCTTTTTGTAAAAACTTACTAAAGACAGTCCCTATGATTCAATAATTATTTTAAACACCATTAGCCGTCAAAATTCCAGGTAACATAATTCATTAATAAAAACTTATACTACAGGAAGCCGTAGGCTTACAAATATAACGGAATATTTCATGTAAAATAACACGAGACAGTAACTAGTTTTTCCATTTTTTTGGACACAATCCAGCTGCTGTATTGCCTGACTCGTCATCGCCGACCGTTTTACTGTACACACGTTTCAAAGTTGAGGCACCTAAATGATGACAATGAAGAAATTTTCCAAAGAACAAGATTTTTCCTGCGCAGTTCTCAAAAATTAAACATTTTTTAGGTACAGTGAATTTCCAGCATTTGACTGAAGTAATCCACGAAACTCATCTCAAAATAATGTGAATAATTCCTTTCTAAACGCTCCTTATGCGCGTGCATATTTTTGCCGTTAGTTGCGAGAAGCGCGTGATAAAATTATCGGCTGAAATTCAACCAAATTTAGAGAAAAAAACGTATACAAAGCAGGGACTGGAAATCTGCCAAATTCAGTAGTGGGTATGATAAAAAAAATCATATCCGCTGCTCCCTTCAAGGTTCATTTATATTTGCTTTTTTCGACGGAACGGAATGCAATCGACACATCGTAACCGAACGAAAGAGAAATTTTCGTTCCGTTAGGTTCGGTTGGAGGTTACCGTCGGTTATTTTCCGCAAAATTGCAGTTATCCTTTCCGATCGAAAACGAATTTTCAGGCTGAACGTTTCAATCTGTTGGCGATCCGTTCCGTCGAAAAAGGCAAGTATACATGACTCTTTACAGTTACATCGTGATGGAACTCTCCAAAAACATTGCACTCGTTGGATTGATAGGGAACAAATTATGGACTCTAGCCGAGCTAAACCTAAACCTTGAAATGATTTGAACGTCGAAGGACAATCTTACTCACTCTTTTCTTTGGTAACATGGGTTTCGAAGTCGGTCAATTTGCTATTCAATTCTAGCAAACGTTTATTAACGTCGACGATCAACGACGATTGTTGACGTATTAGCTTACTCTGAGCAGCTAGTTTTCTATCTTGAGTCGTTAAACGGGTGCTCATTTGTTTGATTTGTTCTTCGTTGGATTTAATTTGCGTATTTTGAACCGTCAACCGACGACGCAGAGAGATAATGGTGCGATGTAAGGAAACATTGCTTTGATCGCTACTTTTAGATACTACGGTCGGAGTTTTCGAAATTTCATCGTTGACTCCAGTTTTTCTAGTAATGGCATATTTCGTGGGAGTACTAGTTACGTGAGCAAATTTTTCTTCTGAAAGAGTATATTTTTTAAATACATTGACCCAAAATACCTGGATTTTATAGTAGAGGAATTAACTTTGGATTTTGCAGATATAATTAAATTATCCACTGTCTCTCGCTCGCAATTTTTTTCAATTCAAGACGTGAGAAAATCTGATCGATAATTAGATTCACTATCTAATAAAACCCACTTTTCAAAAAAATATCCAGTTTGATGAATCAATTTTGGAAAATGATAAAAATAGCCCGAACGTAGTTTTGGCATAGCAACTAAATTTTTCCTGTACCTAGCTAGCCAAATCAAGGTACATAGGAAACCGATTTCGGTACATTTATCTCGTAAAAAACTATAATGTAATCAAACTTGATTTTGAAGCTTATTTCAGAGTTTCTACACTTTTCGGGCGTATCAGAAAAAACAGCCTCAAACTGTGGAAGATATTATTCCTTTTTGTGTACTTTTAGCCAATAATCCAGTTAAATTAGCCCTGACATAAACTTAGATCTGGTGCGAGGCAAGAAACTGTAGCTCATGTGGCACCAAAGTTACCTCATCAGTGTCCAGGTCATGTATGCAAATATTTTGGAAGTATAGCCGACGATACCTTCAGCACTATTTTTAGTATCAGCTTGCGGCGACATAGTCGTCGATTCTGATAACAAACTGAGCGTGTTTGATAAATTCAGAAATTGCATGCGATTGGCGAACGTTTCGCGAAAATCGTGCACTAAAACTTCGTCGAAATATTCCATTGCCATACTGGAAATATCCCTTAATTCTTTCAGCAATTCGTGCGGTCTAGGCAAATCTGCGTTCGTCGCGACAGCGTAGGATTTATTTTCTACTAAAGATTGATCTACCAATCGCAATAAGCGAAACAGTTCGTCCAATACTTTGCCGGGGATAAAACAACAAACGTCTAAAGGAGATCATATTCGGAAGCGAGAAAATTAATCAATCGAAAAGCTAATTTTCTAATACATTTCAATTTCCAAGTACTCCAAAGTATTCAAAATAAGCTGCTTTTGGTCAAAATGTTATAGATATTGGGCTTGATAAAAATGTTTCGCTTTATATCAGAAGGCGCACGGTCAGATTTTTAAGGTAGGGGTAAAGTTGGAAATTTGCCTTGGTAATGTAGCTAAATGTCCACTAAACACGTCATTTTGTCTTTTGTCTCAAAATCAGGCAACCTGTAATTAATTTTTAGGACTTTAGATACGGGTAATACTCCATCATACGCCTCCCTACGGGCAGTATGCTTTATATTCAACTTACCACTGTCGATATATTTATTGAACGTCATAGAAAGTAAACTTAATCGGGTGTCAACGGCACCGAGAATATCCGAATGACGAGATAGCTCATGATTTCGCCGTTCAGATTCCCGCCTGGGCAGTTGCGATTTGACTTTTTGACTCAAAGATGTGTGATATCGTTCAACTTTTTGAAATCCGGAGTTTAGACAATGGCGACAGTGCAAATCCAAGCTTTTATTTGTCTGAAAAATGAATTAACTCACCTTTTGCACAATGCATAATCAAAATATACGAACAGCTCACCAAGCGAATTCTGCTTATTTCGTCAAATGACAGATGACTCAATATCTTTAAAATCAATTCGTAAGGTAAATTTTCCATCGTGACTATAATAAACCCGCGTCTGTAAAGGGAAAATAGTTAATGCATCAAATCTACCTGAATAAGTTTGTTTTTATTCATTTGTTTATTGGGGGAGATTTTAGTCATTTTTATACGTGGAACGAAACTGAATTTTTTATGGGTCGGGTCATCGATTGCCCAAAATTTAAAGAGGGGAAGAATCTGTAATTAGGAGGGATTGGTTGATCTCCGCCCAACTCGGTCGGACCTAGTAGCCAAATGTTGGGACCCTCGCCCCGACTCGAAAAAATGGGGCAAAAAATGGTTTTCTTGAGAAAATTTTTCAACTTTCTTGAGGATGCCAAAAATTCTGGAGAAGCTGGGTATCTCCACCCCAGAAATTTGGGGTTTGCCCACCTCCCACCAACTGGTCGGATCTCTTACAGGTATGGGGAAAATTTGCGGAACATTTCCGTAAAATTGTCCAAAAATGGTATAATTATTGTTAATAAACCACACGAATTTTATTTCTGAAGCGAAGCGCCCTAAAATTAAAATTTTCGACTTATGGCTAGCCCAAAGTTGGCCGTATATAATTGGCAAATCTTGGCGGATCCACCATATGGCTAGCGATATGGCCGACGATTTCTGGGTTGGGGGGTTTCTGTGGCACTTCCACCAATGAGGCCCATGGTCATTTCATTTTTTAAACCTATTGAGAGCACTTTTGACTCGAGACAGTAATTCACTGCACGTTATTAGAAAAAATACTTGTCTGGATTCTTTAGACCTCATGAAAACGATTTTGAAATGAACCACGCAGACTTGTTTTGCTTCATCGAGTTATAATTTAGCCCTTGGATCACATTTATAGAATCGAAATTAACCGAATATAGATCACTTTTGTCTATAGACGCATAGAGTATAATTGAAATTCGAAAGTTGGCTTTCTCAAGTAAGATTTATTTTCCTGTACACATTTTTGAGATGGGATAAAAAGTATTTTCAGAGAGAAAAAGCACAGTTATGGAGTGGTTAAAGAAGTGGGAAAAAAATTTAACGCAGGATGACCGATACACCGCGGAAAGAAGGATAAAGTAAATTTGGGTCATTTTTGCAATAGGATACGCAAGATTACCGAAGTAACTCTTAAGTAGTGATTCACACTTTGAAGATTTTAGGACCAGGGTATCCGGTCTTCAGGGTACCCGGGTACCCGAGTGCTATATGCAAGTATTTAGAAAGTCAATGAGTGAACGCGTTTTTTGAAATTTTCAGGAAAAACTCATGAAGTTTAAGGTAAAGAACCTTGCAAAATGCTAAGAAACAAAAGTTGGGACAGACCAGCAGCACATTTTATTCAAAAAAACGTTACACTTTCAAGTGTAACGTCTTCACCCATCACCGTCTGTTTTCATGTCTCTTCAGTCTTATACACAATGCGTCTCCCCATCCCCGACTTTTTTTCTAATACTGTATCCAGCTCGGATATTTCATGCAGGCAAAATTCCTCGAAGTCTTTTCTATGTCTCCCCCTCCCATGCTGCTTTATCAAAACCCATAGCTTTTTTGTTGTCAAAAATATGCAAAAAAACAAATAAAAATATACTTTTTGCCGGGCCGTATAGGCAGCTTTATTAACTAGTTGAATATAGATCAATGCTCTGAATAAATGATGAAAATTACCTTATTTGCTGTGAAAAAATTGTATAAATGTTTTGTTTATACAATATCTTGTTGAGACCCGGGTAGCACCCGGGTTTCATTTATAAAATTGACACAGGTACCCGGTGTGAAGCACTACTCTTAAGGGTCATTTATACTTGCCTTTTCCAACGGAACGGAATGCAATTGACACAAATTTACCGAAGGAAGAGAAATTTTCGTTCCGTTCTGTTGGAGGTAACCGTCGGTCGTTTTCCAAAAAATTAGTTATCCTTTCCGACCGAAAGTGGATTTTCAGGCTGAACGTTTCAAGCTGTTGACGATCCGTTCCGTTCTATCGAAAAAGGCAAGTACAAATGACTCCTTACAGCGCATCTCCCGAATAATACTAAGACCAAAGATTTTTAACTCTCTTGTTAAAGATGCCAAGTTTGGCGAACCAAATATTTCATTGGAAATAGAACCATACATGCACATAGGGGGTCTGGGGGAGGTAAACCCTCCTGCCTAAACACTAAACACCCATCCTTGGCCCGAAAAAATAGTCAAACACCCCTCCCTGAACTTTTTGGACGACAGTTCTTTGATTATTTTTATGCATATTTTGTGCGAAAAACATGTTTATAAAGCTTTTTGTTTTTTTGCTCACACATCCTCACCCCCCCCCCCCCATGAAAAGTCCGAGGACCCGGCAAATTTGAAAATTCTTGCCGTGCATGTCTGAATAGAACTCCACATATCGATATATCTATTGAAGAAATCTATTTGTAAGAAAGCAGATTTTTTCGTGCTTTGGTGGGAAAACAAAAAAGATGATGGTAGATACGATGAACAGTTTTAGCGTTTTATACCTAATTTTGCGATTTTCAATTTGTAAAACGTCCCAAGGTTCAGAAAATTCAATATAATAAGCAATATTTATTGTACTTTACTTTAGATCAAACGCCGCCATAAGAAACTATATTTACATTTATTAGTTATTATTGATATCTTTTCACAAAATAAATGACTCCTATATGTTGGGCACCCTGTTGATGGCAAGTTGCGTCGGGAAATCGCCATGCAAATCGACGAATTGGACGACCAGTGGTGCAGACATTTGCATAGAAATGGAGCACCACAGAAAGATCAAAAAAGTGATAGTGATTCATTCATTGTCATTTATTATTATATTTTTCGATATTATATGCTGGTGTTCAATAAATATTATCCCAGCACAAGCGTCCTTAATTTACATAAAAATATTAGTGGTGTATCCACTTTCTTTTTAATATTCGTCGGATATTATTGTTTAACTTATTATTCATTATTTAGATACGATCGATCGATTGGAACGAAGCGCCAAAGGCCCAGGCGCCCACTTGCTGACTGCAAGCTCTGGAAGACCCATCAGGGGATCCAACAAGTAAGTCTATCCCGGAGGGGATTCCTTGTCTCTTTTAGGATACTACGAGGGCTCTGTGTGAGGCCCTTCATTTAAACTAAGTTTATCCTTGTTGTTGCCAGGTCTGGGGAAGCGGACTGTTGCACTATCACCGAGGCTTAGTCAAGGGATTAGTTCTAACAGGTCAGTTCAGACCAGAAGTAAGCTTTTCTTACACCCTAAGAAGAGACCTGCACAACATATACTTCACGTGCGTTGCTTATATCCGCACGCTGTGTATAACTCACATGTTAAAAACTTTTAAAAATTCAATGAGCCGCCAAAGCGCAAAAACGTCGATTTTGCTCCATGCTCGTTTGATCAACCACTTGGAAATTCAAACCACAAATAGTAAAAAGTAATCTCTACAATGACTTTTCTAACACTTTGGAAGCTTCTGTGCCCATTGAGAAATTCTTAACGATAAACATTGCTTCACGTCTTTATTCAAGCTCAAAGTAATGCACTCACTTAAATTTTTTAAAATCTGATGCAATAGACTTGTTTGGACGGTTTGCTAATGATTGTTTCGGCTAATTTTAATATGTAATTCGAAAACTTTCATCCCAATTTCCGCTTTCACAAACGCCCTGCTTGGAAAATTGGACAAAAAGGCTTTTTTGGCCTTTTCCACCAATATTTTGTGTTTACCCCCTCTACCAGTCGGAGCTCTTACAGGTATGTTACAAATATCCGAATTTCAACCAGAAAAAACCCGGATTTTCTCAGGATATCGTATGATAAAGATTGCACACACCATAAAAAGATCAAAAACCGAACGCAGATGCCTTTCCGTGGACATAGAATCAGCTTACGGCAAATCTAAGTCTAAACAACAAAACGTAGGTGAGCATAGTTAAATTTTGTGGAATTTGGATTAAGCGAAATTATATTGTTTTAGTCGACATGGAGACCGAAAAACGGGAAATAGTGAATGTGATTAATGCTCGTACTTGATTGTGGAAAACAGTGTTTGCAATTCAATTTCATGACTATTTTAATGGATCATGGACCTGGCTCTTTAGTTTCCTTGTTTGGGGCATACCTGGACAATAGGTTCAACCTGATGCAACTCGGTACTAAGATGAAGGGACTTCCGTACCAGATGATTTAATTCTCGGCCCCAGATCATACTTTGTGTGTGAACCGATTTTAACAGCAAAAGCGGGATAGAGGACTTCGAGATAGACCATAAACCACTAAAAACTAGATAATTAACCAACTAGGAAATAAGCCAACCACCAACTTATTATGGAACAATCCATCAATCAACTAAGCAATCAGGTAATCAACCAACCAATAGATCAGAGAACTAACTAACCAGCAAGAACATCGATTAACCAAACAGCCAGTAAATTAACCAGCAAATCAGAGAGCCAATGAACCAAACGGAGAATATGGTAAACAACCAACTAACCAGAGAACCAACCAACCACTAACTAGGTAAGCAAGCAATCAATCAGTCAACCAACCATTGCATCAGGAAATCAGCCCACCAAATAAGGAATTAGCGGAACAACCAACCATGAAATAAACCAACCACCAAATCCAACCATGGAATCAACACATCAATCAGGAAGTCAACCAATCGATTTGGGAATCAACCAACAAATCAGGGATTAATGAACAAAGTAACCAGAAAATCAGCCAACCACCCAATCCAATCAAGGGATCAACCCACTAATCGGAAAGTACCAACCGATCGTAGAATCAATCAACTAATCAGGGAATCAAACAACCGATCAGGGAATCAACCAGTTAATCAGGGAATCAATTAATGCGATACACTAGAAAATGTTGAGATTTTGACCTTCTAAAACGCACCAGAATTTACTTTTTCAAATTCCCTGACTTTTTATGATTCCAAGCATATTTTTTTCGTCTGAGCTTCCAGGTTTGCTAAGTACAATGGAACGTCCTAAAAATAGTGTAGACTCTGAAATAAGCTTGGAAATCAATGTTGAGTGCATTCTGTATATTTTGTACAAGATAAATGTACAATAAATCTGATTCCCTTCCCTACCCCTGTTTGGCTTAACAACCATACATGTAATTGGGGGGGGGAGAGCTATGGGAACCCCCCAGAAATCGTCGACCATATGGCTAGCCACTGGGCGACCTCCGTCCAGGATTTTCCAATCCTATGGCTAGCCATATGGTAGCCATAAGGACCCCCATACTTTTGGTCGGAAAAATACGGAAAATGTCAATTTTTTGATGTAAAATGTCAATTTTTGAACAAAAAATGATCAAAAACGTCAATTTTCTCGGCGCTTCGCGCCATAAATACATTTTTTAGACAAAAATTACCATTTTTTGAACCGTTTTTCAGACTTTTTTCGTGGAAAAATTAAATTTGTTTTCCTTCAGAGACTCCTCCCCCCAAAATTTTGGCAATTACTGACCCCCGGCTAAAAAAATTGTGTCCCGACAGAACCCCCAGACCTCGGGGCTCCGTTACATGTATGTTAACAACCACCGAAAAGATTTGGCAACCAACCAAATTTTTGGGCTGGTTGGTACCAGATGAACCGATAGGATTTGTCCAGGTATGGTTTAGGGGTAGATTAATTTTATTTGAAAGCGTAAAATAATTTTTTAAAGACTGCGACTCATTCACTGTTCCTTTTTTCATCAAATCCGTCTTTTTGGCGAAAAAATCTGGAAATGCGGAAAAATGTTGTGCTTTTTGGCCAATTAGCGCAAAATTTTTTGAGGATTCGAACCGAACGTCGGTAAGATGGATTTTGGTGCATTTTAAGAGTATTTTGAAAGTTCTTGCTGGTTGTATAATTATCGAATATCGAATTTTAGTTGCATGTTTTTAATACAATGGACTCTGATTGATTATGAAAATAATTGGACTGACTTGAAAATTAGACATTTTATCTACGAAATAAAAAATTTTCGGATGTTCTAGAATGAGTATTCAAAAAATATTTGTGTTTTTCGAGACGGCTTTAACGAAACGACATGCAGAATTTAAGAGAGATATAACCACAACAAAAATATCTGTGAGCGACTGAACTTTTTTCCAGTCGGCTATTTTCATGAATTAGATCATTATACAAAACATGTTTTTTTCATGGTTTTCATGATTATCTGACGGTCTAGAACTACAAAAAATTAATTCTCCCTATTCTTTTGTAAATTACCGGCTTCAAAAAATTAGAACGTTTCAAAAATCTTTGAAAAAACAAATAAAAAGCAGCTGTGGACATTTTCGCGCAGCAAAAAAAAGATTTGGCGAAAATTTCGCAAAAAATTTTGACCCCTAACGCCAAACGACGAAAGAGTCCGTGCGAAAAGAGAAAACAGTAAAGTGGACTCATCAGTGATGATATTGATAATATCGGTGTTAGAATATGAGAAAATTCTGGTGGTCTTCAAAAAAATTGCACGATTGCTAAGTAATACCCAATTTTACCGCACTTTACGCCGGCAATTCCTTTAATTTGAACAGCTTGGAACCATACCTGTAAGAGGTCCGACCGGTTGGGGGGGGGGGTAAATCCGAAATTTTGGGGGTGGGGTCGAAAAAAATCAAAAATTTTCCCAAAAAAGGCCAAAAACATACACTTTTTTGCCAATTTTTTCCAAACTGGGGGGGTGGGTATATGGTTGACCAAGTTGGGAGGGGGGTCCCCCAACCCCTCATAATTACAGTTATGCTTGGAACTAATTTCTTTCTACTGGAAAAATGACGAATTTTATCCAGCTTTTGATGACCTAACTGATGAAACCACAAATTGACACACGATCTTAGAATAAATTTGATCGCGATTCGCAAGAATGAGTCAATTTTTGCTGTGTAACTACTTTTGTCGGCGAAGGTTGCACTTACACAAAATGCTCGAAAAATGCGAAATTCGAGTTCAGATCAGTGTTTTTTTGCTCAAAACCTTTTGCCCCATTTGAAGAAAAACGCCAAAAAAATTTTCCTCATGAGGAAAAATCACTTTTTTAGTTTCCTTGCTTAAAATCGCTCAAAATCATTTCTGATGTGATTTTTGAACGTTTCTCATTAACTTGCATCTTATTCCGCCAATAAACCGACATTTTTTTGCAAAAAAGACTCGAGCTATGACCTGTTTGTAGATGGATATTTAAGTGGGTTTACATGAGCAAGAGAATAATTCAACAACATAACCTTTATATCTTATATTTCTTTGGCGACGTAAAGCAACCTAATTTTGACATAACAAGTAAATCAAGCAGTAAAATTTTAAAACTGATTCTGAACAGCTGACAATCAGGGTTGGGAAAAAACCCATTTTCAAAATTTCGAATTTGGGTTTTTTATGGGTTTTTCTGAATTTAATCAGGTTTTTTTTTAAATTTCACAATTGAGGATCCGAATTAAGTATGAAAGAAAAACAAATGCAACATCTCTAGAGTCTTATTCTTTATATTGCAAAACATTTTCATGTCATTTTTTTAATTTTAAGCAAGAATGCAGATTCCTTATCATAAAAAATAAAATCACATACTAATGCACCATCAAGAAAATTTTTGGCATTGAATTTTATGAAGACTAGCTTTTCGACAGACGAAGATGACAATGGATTATGCAACTTGGTGTGAACAAAGCCAAATGTTGAAAAATTACGCTCTGATGATGCAGTAGACACCAAAATGGAAAACACGTGATTATAACATGACAAAATAAATTTCGCTTGCTCGCAGTTAATAGTCTTAAAAACGTAATCTCAAGACGTTTAGCCTTCCGTCAACCAATATTGCATAGCAGATTTTTGACCGCTCTCCAGCATTTTGTAACAAAACGTATTTTTTCATCTTCTTCACTTGCCGAGATCATTTATTCATTGAGTTACTTGTAAATTGAGTTTTTGCAGGCTGAAAAAAAGTTTGATGTTTCTTTCCTCAAAATTCATACTGCTTACAGCCATTCAACCAGAATACTTGGTTGGTGGTCCATTTTCAACCCATTTTTGAACCCGAAAAGCCGTCAGCTGCCTCTTTCTCTAGTGGGTCTGCTGTCTCCCTCAAAATTTTAGGGCTGCTCAAGTCAGCTCACGGAATGCTGACGGCTGTGAGCAGTAGGTATAACAAAAACTTAAGCAGTTACAAGTAATGCTGTGTATTGCTCACTAACACTGCTCATAAGTGCTCACGACTCATGAGCTGTAAAATCTGCCTAATATTCAGAGTGAATCAAATCAACTTCAGCCAAAAAACAATTCAAACATAAGTTAAATTTATTGAATATGAATCTTTAGCTTTTCGATTAAAATAAGTCAACTCAACAGAACAGTCATAGGAACCGAATCGGATAAAGCTGAGAAGTCTTCTGAATTGAAAATTTACGATAGCATTTGATTTGTTTGTTGTGTGATCTCATCTCAATTCTGTTGTCATGTCAGTGTCTGAAAAGACTGCATTGCAGTTACTAAACTTGGGTCAACTCTCAATTTGATTGTTAAATCAGGAAGAAACTTTATTCCTGAGAACAAAATGGAAAAAAATGAATTTTTTCTCAAAAAACCCAAAAACCCAGATATGTCAAATTTTCCAACCCAAAAAAACCCCATCAACCCAAAAACCCAATGCCCGCCAACCCTGCTGACAATCTGGAATAAAGGCATGAACTGAACCACAGGGCTTTTTTTCTGAAAAAGCCGGGTTCCAATGTGCAACTTGGGGAAAAATTTTGGTTGCACAGATAAATTTTTGGTTCTTCACTCTAAAATCAATAAATTAGCTTAATTTTATCGGAAAAAATACCAAAAGCTGATTTCTTCTATTTCATTCTATTCACGTCGGTTTAAGGCTTTTGAAACCAAATTTTTTGAGTTTTGAAGAGAAAATGGAAAGATTGGTATGAGTAACTTGTTCGGCACCTAGTCTAGTGCCAAAAATTTCACAACTTTTATTTCCTAGACAGATTTAATTTTTCAGTGAATTCATATTCAATGAATTTTCAGTCGGGCAGACTACAATTCAAAAACTCGGGAAGCAACCAAGAATTTTGATTCTTCAACCAGCGAGAATTCCCACTTGGACCCGAAAAGTTTTAATCACGCAAATGCCAAAATCTTTTTAAAGACCGCAAAAAGACTTTGGGAAAATAAACCGAGAAAAATCTTGCTTTTCGTCAAATTCTCAAAAAAACGACACAGGTTCAAACATTATATTGATAATTAAAAGCTATAAGCATTAGCTGGAATTAAATTTTCTAGCCGCGCAAGCGTATTGAATAAGAAAAAGTATTAAATAATAAAAATTCCGACGGAAAATTTCGACAATTTTCGGTTTTATAACGCGTAAAATGCATCTCCAGATAGGAAATCATCAAAAAAATTTCCCTCAAAGTGGTGCCTAAGCATAAAAAAGTTTTCCTCAATTTAAAAAAAAGTTCCCCAAAAAGCGTCGATTGAGGAAGAAAAAAAAACTGTGGCTCAGATCAGCGTTTTTTTTGTGCACTGACATTTGTGCCAATTGGCACAAGAGGCCAAAAAAATTTGTGCCACTGGCACAAAAAAATTTTTTTACTAGAAATATACTGAAAACTGCGGAAAAAATTTATGCCAAATTTTTTTGGAAAAATCGTGCCCAACCTATTTTTCAGCTGAACCATGTCAGTCGGATAAAAAAAACTGTGCAAGAAAATAGTTCACGACGAACTCTAAAACAAATGGAATGCTGATGACACGATTTAAATAACTCCAGATGTTCAGGGAGTTCCAATCGATTCGATTTTCGACTACGAATATGAATTATCTATAAGAGGAAATAAAGTCGAAAATTGTGTAAATTCTGGGTCGAAATATTGTACCATTACAAACGATATCGATTTTTCTATTTGAATCAATCAAACACAAAAAGTAAGAATTTCAGTTTTGAATCCGATCAATTAACAGAGAATATTCAGAACTTCTTCTCATTCATCAGTCATTGACAGCCTATAAAGTTTGCTGCAACGATACTAATACACTGTTCGAAGGGAAATCGTTCGCGTTGGGGTCAAATATATATGAATAGGAAATATTATTCATTGACTCGGCGCAGAGCGCCGAGAAATTTTTGCATTTTCAGCTCCTAAAACGTCCAAACATTAAGGAAATTTAATGTTTGACCAGCCAAAAATTTTGTGCCAATTGGCACAAACGCTCAAAATTTTTTGGGCCATTCCAAATTTTTTTGCGCCAAAAACCATGTTTTGACACAAAACAGCGTTTTTTGTGCACGGACATTTGTGCCAATTGGCACAAGAGGCCAAAAAAATTTGTGCCAATGGCACAAAAATTTTTTTTTACTAGAGACATACTGAAAACTGGGGAAAAGTTTTAGGCCAAAAGTTTGATAAAAAGTAATTGTTTAACGCATTAATTTTCTGTAAAAATCGTGCCCAACCCATTTTTCAGCTAACCATGTCAGTGAAAAGAGAAAAAACTGTGCAACAAAGTAGTTCACGAAATCCCAAAAAGAAATGGAATGCTGAGACAATTTAAATAGCTCTGTTCAGGAAGTTCAAATTGATTCAATTTTCGACTACGAACAAATATCTATGTTAATGTTATGTATATTTAACAACCATGTAAAGACTAGAGAAAATAAAGTCAACAATCGCGTTGATTTTCGATCGAAACATTGTGCCATTATCAACGATATCGATTTTTCTATTTGAATCAATCAAACACAAAAAGTAACAATTTCAGTTTTAAATCCGAATCTGACTGAATGAAGAGAGAATATTCAGAATTTCTTTTCACTCATCAGTCTTGACAGCCTATAAAGTTTGCTGCAACGATACTAATACACTGTTCAAAGAGAAATCGTTCGCGTTCTGGTCAAATATACGAATATGAAATATTATAATCATTGATTCGGCGCGGAGCGCCGAAAAATTTTTGCATTTTCAGCCCTAAAACGTCTAAAAATCAAGGAAATTTAATGTTTGACCAGTCGAAAAATTTGTGCCAATTGGCACAAACGCTCAAAATTTTTTGTGCCATTCCAAATTTTTTTGTGCCAAAAACCATGTTTTGGCACAAAAAAAAACACTGACACAAAAAAAAACACTCAGATTTTATGGGGATCGATACGATCTTACAGTATTTAACAATTTTATCCTAATATTTGTTTGTAGTTACTTACTTGTTGCAAAAACCAGAACTCAATATGCAGGTCATCAGATTGGAAACGATCGATGCAGCGGTCGAAGTTTCGGCGACCAATCAAATGCGACAGTTTTCCAATGGTTAAAAAAGATAACCAGGAAGGAATCTAATCATGGAAAATGTTTCCATGAATAGACATTGAAGTTTTCCGCGATTTCCTCGCTGCATCGATCGCTTCAAAATAAATGAAGCATAGTACCAAAGCATATGCTGCTTATGGGGAGTAAATTTATTGTTATTACAAATAAATCACGCTGGCTCCCAGAAATTTCCCCACAAAGAACACGTTTTTATAGGGGCGTATTTGGAGCCCATAGGGCAATTGAAAGTTTTAGCAAAAGCCCTGAAATTGCTCAGCGATCTTTCGATTCTAGCTTTCGGCGGTGAGTGTTCGTCATTTTCTAATAAATAAGCTGTTTTCGAATCGCTACTGCACCAAGTACGAGCCATACTTATGAAGAATATTTGATCCGAAGTATAATCCAGCAAGTCGTCAAGCAACGGTTCGGTACCCATCGTTTGAGTAGCAAATTTATAGGCCATGAAAGCAATCTGAAAAATATGCACAAAAAACCTAAAAGTGATACGAACCCGAAATGGAATTTGCAGATCTTTCCAACTGCCAGAAAGAATTGTTTAGAATAGTTCAGTAAGACAATCACTAGTTTATTAGAAAATGCCCCGATCGGGCGGAAAAAAAGGAGAATATACTTGCTTCGACAGTTGCCATGGTAGAAAAAGAAGTGGACTAGATTTTTGAGAACTTGGGTCAAAGTTGGAAAAAATTCACTTCCTTTATATTGGATTTTCATTCTTTCTCAAAAAAATTGCCTATGTCTGTGAAAAAGTATATTCTGCGGCATCGTGCATTTTGTCCTTCAACTGGCATCAACTACAGTAAAATTTTTCTATATGAAAATTATATGCACCTGACTTCAAGTGTAAAGAAATGGTAAACCGATAGCATTCTAACTTCCGACCAATTCAAAACTCCTGCCTTTCACACTAGCTGAAAAATAGTGAGGGAGGCATATTACAGTCATTTTCAGAACGATAAAGGAACCTGAGGTTCATTGCACTAACCCAACATGAGGATAATCTCAACATCGGGATTAAATTGATGATCCTGAGTTTAAGCTATTCACAATGTCCAAATTATTTTCTTTCAATGCACAAATCATACTCACTTCAGGATTAACTAAAACTGAGGTTTAAGTTCGAGTTTGGGAATCACAGAAATTTTCATATTTATTTGCTTTAGAGACAAGAAAATTATGCGAAAATGTCACTTGATTCTTTTTGCTGACACCAAATTCTGTGAAATGTTTAACACCATTGGAAGCAAACATGTGTGAGAGGAGACACGAGGGTACAAATTTCCACAAGGGTTTTGAAACTGGAAAATTTGTTATGCAAAAAATTTTTTGGTCAATTTTTTTTGAATTTTTTGTCTCACAAAATACTAAAACACCAAGGTCCACGCTTGTACTCTCCTAAAAATTTCAGAGATGCACATGCTTGGTTGGAAAGTGTGTTGATGCACTCAGCTGCAGAATATACTTTTTCACAGACATAGACAATTTTTTTGAGAAAGAATGAAAATCCAATATAAAGGAAGTGAATTTTTTCCAACTTTGACCCAAGTTCTCAAAAATCTAGTCCACTTCTTTTTCTACCGTGGCAACTGTCGAAGCAAGTATATTCTCCTTTTTTTCTGCCCGATCGGGGCATTTTCTAATAAACTAGTTCACCTCTTTTTAGTGGGCCTCAACCATGCACAAAAACTTTCATAGAAGCACATTGAAGTCTTAAATTTGGTCATCTGCACTTCAAAAAAAATATAAAAAAAAAATTCAAGCAACGAATTCTCACTTCCGGCATAAGTAAAGGATGTGTAAACCGCATAGTACTTAAAAACGGTGTAAAGATACTGAAAGGTGACCATATCTATTGAATTCCTCATGGTTTAGAATCCTTCAACCCAAAAAATCGCAGAAATACCTTTGTTTACACAAATGACTTTTTTCGTGTAAACTGACTCCGTCCATTGAATTTCCCATGGTCAGAAACATTTTCCCTCAAAAATCGCAGAAATACATTTGTTTACACTCAATATGAATTGATGTGTAAAGTGATCACTTTCATTAAATTCCCAGTGATCGAAAACCCCTCCCACAAAAAACTCACGAAAACAGGCTTGGTTAAATCCGGAATAATTTTTTTGTGTAAAGTGACACATCCATTGAATTCCCCGTAGTCGAAAACCCCTTCCATAAAAATCACGAAAATACGCTTGTTTACACCCGCGATAGTTTTTTTATAAGATGATCGCATTCATCAAATTCTCCATGATCGAAAACCCCGTCCACCGGAAAATCACGAAAATACGTTTGTTTACAACCGGGATAGTTTTTGGTGTAAAGTAATCACATTAATTAAAATTCCTCGTTGTCGAAAATCCCCTCCACAAGAAAATTACGGCAGTACGCTTGTTTACACCGTGGATAATTTATTCGTGTAAAGTGAGGACGTCTATTGAATTCCCCGCAGTCGAAAACTCCCTCCACTGAAAAATCACGGAAATACGCTTGTTTACACCCGGGATAATTTTTCGTGTGAAGTGACCGCAACCATCAAATTCCCAATGGTCGAAAACCCTTGCAGCCCAAAAATCCCAATAAGGCTACAGGTTTATTTGAAACGGCTAAAAAATTAGTAGTGCATTATGCTGCAAAAACTAATTTTTTTGAACCCATAAGTATTATATAACAAAATTGGGGAATTTGGCGTTTTCCGGGACTTTGGACAACCATATAATTGAATTTAGGCCGTATTTCAAAGAAAAAAAAATTCGCATTTGAGATTACACCCCCAAGATGCTTAGGCCGAAGTATGGAGGTTGGATATGGCACACCGATTGCTGGGAATGGTGGAACTGGAGGGGCCTAAAAAGGTGCGTTTTTTACCTGTTTTTGGGGCCCCACCGAGCACCACTTGCAGATAGAGGCGAAATGACAAAAGGCAACCCATAGTTTGCCCCTATGCCCGATATTATACAAAAAAACCCGAAGGTTCTAGCTCTTACCGTTTTGGCTCTAGAGGGGGGGACATGAAATTTGGGGGCCAAGTATATTATAGGTTGACGCTGTCGCGCCACCTATGATTCTATGAAAGTTTTCGAGAAAAAAATCAAAACCCAAAAGACTAAAGAAACTTTCTTGTTCACTAAAAATCATTTTTTATATATGAATCGATTTCCAAAATTACGTTGTGAACGACAGGTAATTTAAATGATTGGGTTCATACGAATTTTTCTACGTGCAAACGATTTCATCATGACACTATAAACAGTTGTCAAGATTAAGTCTGTAACTGGCGAATTACTCGACACCGAGTAAACTTAAACTAGTTTATTAGAAAATGCCCCGATGGAGCAAAAAAAAGAAGAATATACTTGCTTCGATAGTTGCCATGCGAGAAAAAGAGGTGGACTAGATTTATGAGAACTCGGGTCAAGGTTGGAAAAAATTCATTTTCTTCATATTGGATTTTCATTCTTTCTCAAAAAAATTTTCCAGTCTGTGAAAAAGTATATTCTGCAGCATCGTGCATTTTGTCCTTCCCCTGGCATTAACTACAGCAAAACTTTTCTATATGAAAATTATATGCACATGATTTCAAACGTAAAGAAATGGTAAACCAATAGCACTCTGACTCCCGACCAATTCAAAACTCCTGCCTCTCACACTAGCTGAAAAATAGTGAGGGAGGCATATTATAGTCATTTTCAGAGCTATAAACAAACCTGGGGTTGGTGGCACTAATCCAACATGAGGATAATCTCAACATCGGGATTAAATTAGTGATCCTGAGTTTGAGCTAATTGTAATCTCAAAATTATTCTCTTCCAGTGCACAAACAATACTCACTTCAGGATTAACTAATACTGAGGGTGTAAGTTCGAGTGTGGTAATTGCAGACATTTTTATATTTATTTGCTCTAGTCTAGAGATAAGAAAATTATGCGGAAATGTTAGTGCAACTCGACACTCGAGCTGGGGATAATCTCGATATTAGGTTCGTTATAATCCTGATGACATTCAAATTATACCGAACTTGAGATCAAACCAATTCGCCTTTTTGTTCGAGATTACCTTGAGCTTGAGCTCAGACCCCTTTAGTGCAACTGGGCCTTGGTTACAGTCACTGGGCACAGATCTGCAAATGGGATTCAGCCATGCCTATATTAGGGATGTGCGCCACATCCCATACCCGGTTCTCCCCGACTCTAGTGGCACTCCCACGGCAACGGTACGACTTTTTTGAAAGCAGGACGGGAGCGACAGGAATAGGTCAAACTGGTTGCCGTCTGCAATCCTGAAAAAAGCGCTCTTTCTGCAATTTCAGTTTAAACCCAGAAACTGTGAATGGTGCTGTTTTGTTGAATAGTTAAATAAAAGAGAATAAATTTGTTTATAGCTTGTAATCAGTAGAACTTACGGAGTGAATTCTATATGATATGTTATATAAAATGAGTGAATGAAACGTATCTTGCACAATCGATTTAGTTCTTAGAAGACTTTGTGCTGTATATCTTTTTCCTGAAAAAGCTGAATGGGATTTTATGTGCCACTTTCCCTCAGTTGATTCCTTTTGCTGACACCAAATTCAGTAAAAATGTTTAACACCGTTGGAAGCAAACATGTGTGAAAGGGGACATGGGGGTATAAACTTCCACAAGGGTTTTGAAACTGGAAAATTTGTTATGCAAAAACTTTTTTGGTCAACTTCTTTTGAATTTTTTGTCTCAAAAAAAAAGCCAAAAAACCAAGGTCCACCCCTGTACCCTCCTAAAAGTTTCAGAGATGTACATGTTGGTTTGGTGCAGCCGCAGAATATGCTTTTTCACAGACATGGAAAATTTTTTTGAGAAAGAATGAAAATCCCATATAAAGAAAGTGAATTTTTTCCAACTTTGACGCAAGTTCTCAAAAATCTAGTCCACTTCTTTTTCTCGCATCGCAACTATCGAAGCAAGTATATTCTTCTTTTTCTGCCCCATTGGGGCATTTTCTAATAAACTAGTTCACCTCTTTTAAGTGGGCCTCAACCATGCACAAAAACCTTCATAGACGCACTTTTGGTAAAAGTAAAAGATGTGTAAACCGCATAGTACTTAAAAAGCGTTGTAAACAGACTGAAAGGTGACCATACCTATTGAATTCCTCATGGTCTAGAATCCTTCAACCCAAAGAATCGCAGAAATATCTTTGTTTATATAAATGACTATTTTTCGTGTAAACTAACTGCGTCCATTGAATTCCCCATAGTCAGAAACATCTTCCCTCAAAAACCGCTGAAATACATTTTTTACACTCAATATGACTTTGTGTGTAAAGTAATCACATTATTAAATTCCCCGTGATCGAAAACCCCTTCCAAAGAAAAATTTACACCCGGGATAATTTTTTGCGTTAAGTGATCGCATTCATTAAATTCCCCGTAGTCGAAAACTCCTTCCCCAAAAAATCACGAAAATAGGCTTGGTTAAATCCGAGATAATTTTTTGTGTAAAGTTACGCATCCAATGAATTCCCCGTAGTCGAAAACCCCTTCCACCAAAAGTCACGAAAATACGCTTGTTTACACCGGGGATAATTTTTTGTGTGAAATGATCACATTCATTGAATTCCTCGTGGTCGAAAATCCCTTCAACAAGAAAATTACGGCAATACGCTTGTTTACAGCCGGGATAATTTTTTTTGTGTAAAGTGACCACATCCATTGAATTTCCCGCGGTCGAAAACTGCCTCGACTGAAAAATCAGGGAAATACGCTTGTTTACACCCGGGATAATTTTTCGTGTAAAGTGACCGTGTCCATCGAATTCCCAATGGTCGAAAACCTTTAAAGCCCAAAAATCCCAATAAAGCCAGCGGTTTAATTGAAACTGCAAAAAAATTTATTTTTCTGAAGCCGTATGTATTATATAACAAAATTGGGGAATTTGGCATTTTCCGGGACTTTGGACCACCATATAATTGAATTGAGGCCATATTTAGAAAAATGAAAAATCGTATGAGATTGCACCCCCAAGATGCTTAGGCCGAAGTATGGAGCTTGGATATGGCACACCCATTGCTGGGAATGGTGGAACTGGGGGGCCTTAAAAAGTACGTTTTTTGCATGTTTTTGGGGGACACCGAGCACCACTTGCAGATAGAGGCGAAATGACGAAAGGCACACCATAGTTTGCCCTTATGCCCCAAATTATGAAAAAAACCCGAAGGTTCTAGCTCTCACCGTTTTGGCTCTAGGGTGGGGGGAACACGAAATTTGGGGGCCAAGTATATTTGGGTTGACGTTATCGCGTCACCTATGATCAGGGTTTTTTTTCTCGATAGGCCATTTGGCTCTTAAGGTCAAAATTTTACAGGCCAATAGGAATTTCAACAAGCCAAAACTAAAAAGTTTGTAAATAAATGTGGTAGTAAAAAACAATGTTTTTTCAACAAATTTAGTCAAAAACACTCTTCGAAATCACAGTAGAAGTCCACATAACAGATCAATCATTTTTAATACATTCTCAATCACACACAGAATAATAAGGCTCACAAATGAGATCACTCATTATTCAAATCAATCATTAGGGTTTTTTGCACAAGCCAGATTGATCTGTAACTTGGGGGAAAATTTGGTTTAGTTGCTCACTCTAAAAGTGATAAATTCGCTTAATTTCATCAGAAAAATGATTAAAAGGTACTTCTCCTGTTTTTCATTCACTTCGCGTCAGTTCCTGACTTTTAAAATTGAATTTCTTGAGTTTTGGGTGAGAAATCAAAAGTCTGGCTAATGTAACTTGTTCGGTGCCCAGCGCCGAAAAATTTTGATTTCGAGGCCTCTAAAATGTCGGAAAATGCATTTTTTCAGCACATTCTACAGCAACTGACGATGACCGATCATGATATTTTTTCCATTTGATTGGCGGAAGAGGTCAAACATTTTACATCCATTTTGGATCTTATATATCCGGAGCCAGTAATTTACCAATCGCAATTATTTATCAAAAGCGATTGTTTTCACATGATCTATAACATAAAAAGCGCGATAGGTATTTTACTTCGGACTCGATCTCCGGCGACTATGATATTCAGACTATGATATTCTATAGCGTTGGAAAATGCACACTTTTAATATATTTTTCCTGCATGGTCTATTTTTTCAGTGAATTCAACGTGTTTTCTGTGGTGCAAACTTAAATTCAAAAATTAGGCAAGCAACAATGAATCTGAATGGCTTCTTCAAATAGCAATAACCTCTGCTATTTCCCATGCTGATGATGCTTTAATCATTTTCAAAATGCAAAAAGTTATGTTCACCAAAGCCATAATTTCTAAAGCGCTGCAAAACGATTTTGTGAAAATAATTTAGAAAAATGCTTGGAAAATACGTGGAAAAAACAATACAAGGTCACACATTCATGCATAACATGCTGGTTTCTGAAAGCTATAAGCATAAGCTACGATGACATTTTTTGACCGCACAACAGAAATGATACAAATAATCATACATGATTTGAAATATTTTCGGTATTTTTCATTTCAAAATGAATAAAAATGCATCTCTGCACAGGAAGCCGTATAGCCTAATCAAAAAGGGTGGTTAGGCTCTCATTTTTACAAGCCAATTTGGCTTGTGCCCCTAAATTTTTAGAAGCCAATCAGAATTTTTAGGAGCCATGGCTGCTAATTGGCTTAAAAAAACCTGCCTATGATCATACCCGAACCCGTGCCTGAATAGAGGAAATATACTATTCGAACTAGAACCACCCTATAAACTGAAATGTGCCTCCCATTGCAACTCTATTCGTAATTACCTTGATGCCTTCGACGTCAGCAATATTATCGTTGATAGTTCTTTTGCCGCTGATGCAAGCGTTATGTTCTTCGTAACAGTATTTACTGTATTGTCGTATCAAGCATTGTTTCCTGCGTTCGAAAACTTTTAACGTCGATTTTTTCAACCATCTTTTGGACGATGACGGTCTTTCTTCTATACGATAATCGTCGAAACCGTGCAATAATTCGTGGCCGATAACAAATCCTGAATAGTAGAGGAATGCTACCGTAAGACAACAGAATTTTCCAATAAGTTCAATTTTTCTATGCGAAGAAACTAATGAGCAAAACAAAAGGAAGCCAATTTTTGCAGATAAATGTAGGTTTACTGTAGCGAGTCCTCATGGTAAATATGCAATTTAATTCAGGTCTATTTCCTTTATGATCAAGACGACCCAAGCTATAGTTAAATGAGATACTTTTAGGAAGCACGATTCTATGACAGCACACATAAACCAATATTCAGTATTTCTTCTCATGGATCTACGTTGGATTGAAAGTATTCTTGCATAATGAATTGAACTTTTAAGTTTTTTATGACTACTTTTATATCATCTTCCAAAAGCTTTGCGATAAAAGTTTTACCCAAACTGCCAAACTTGACAGCCAACGGATAAGCATGCGAATATAAAGGCGGCAAAACTATGCCCATCAATAAATGAACCCGCAAGCGCCAATAATAAGCCTGGATCATAAAGTTGGGCGGCAAATCTTCCATATAACCCGTCAACAAAGGTTGGAGGAAACGTTTGAAAGCATGTCTTTGCGTTAAAATATCGTTAGCCACCAATGATAAACTATAGTTATAACGGGGTGTCCGTAACTCTACAGCTTCGTTCGAACGGATCCAGTCGGGTATGGAACCGACAAACTTGATTTCGTTGATTTTGGACATGATCTTCACTTTATCTTCGGAATCCATCCAATCTAAGCTTAAAATTTTATAATTGGAAATCAAATCAAAATTAAAAGCTTCCATCGAAAAACCAAAAAAAGAGAAAATTAAGTAAATTATATTGCATTATTATTTTAAAAATTGATTTCTCGCCGATCAAACAACAAATGAATAACCGATGAGTTTATTTAAAATTAAAAATTTTGCAATCCATTCCGCATTCTGTCTACTCCTATCACACTTTGCGTTTCCATGAACAAATTCGCTTTTGGAACTGTGATTACCATATCTTCCTATTCTTAATGGTCCTTTTGCCACCAAAACAAATCCGTGAAAATTGGAGCATGGGTTGAAAGACTTTTCCGGTATCAAATTTATTCATCCACGATACTGTATCCGAAATTCTCACCTGAATACCATATATCGAAACGCAGAAAAAACTGATTCCGCGATTAATTTAATATCATTCTCCCAATCGTCGATATTCCACCCGTATGCTTCGAATAAGAGCCTTGTAGTCGCGGCGCTGAAATATCTAAACGCTAGATCCAAACAAAGATTTTGCTGCAATTTTTTGCTGGCGAAATAATCTCTGGAATCGTGCGGGTCGAAATCACCCCTTTTGAACAAACCTGAACAAAAACATATGTTCCAGAAAATTATCTTGAAAATGTAAATTAACTCCACCGTAATAACGTTTCATGACTAAAGCGTAACCAAAATTATACGAACTCAACGGCGATTTAGAATCGTAATGATCCATCACGCGTTTGAGATTTTTAAAATATTGCACGTCACCGACGACAACCAATGGATCGCTTTTGAGCCAATCGCGTCGAAAACTATCCGGCAGAAGACCTTCAAAATAGGCATTCCAAGCTACATTGGGAATCAATTTCGGCAATTCTGAGACCTGTGAAATTATTGAAAACCTTGAGAATGCATAATGCCGTAAAATTTTGCTGGACTCCAACGAATAATGAACCTGGCTTCATAAAAGTAAAGAAAAGCAACCAAACTAATATTTCTCGGTTCGAAGGACTAGAAATCATTATTTTTATAATAGTACTTTTTCAAATTCGAGCTCATACCAATTATGGAATATTTGTTCAAGGTACTTGTAAGCATTCAGCATAAACCCATCACAAGAATACATTATTGACTCAAAAATGCGAATTTCACTTTGCCATGTTTCGAAAGAAAATTATTTAAATCATGAAAACGTGAAAATTTCTGTCAAACTAAATCAAGAAAGAACATTTTTACGAAAACGTTGAAGCGTTTAGTCAAAAAACTGATAATCCTAAATTTTGAAAATTTCAAGACTTAAAAAAATAATTTTCAAACGCTCACTCTAACTTGACGAATAATTTTATCCGTGTGCCTAAACAATTCCAGCAAATCTCGTTCGTACGACAACAACGTACTCGACGTATCGTTAACGTCTTCTTCGTTCAATGTTATATTGTGATATTCGCCGATAATTTTTTTGAACAATATATTCAACGTCGTCCTATCTAATCGAGTCCTGATCGGTTTAAGAGCCAAAACGGGTCTTTCGACGCAATCGACTTTCGTCAATTCCACAGTAGCCGAAATCAGAAATTTCGTATTCTGTTTATGTTGCAATGTTCCCACAAAACGCCAGAAAGAAGCGTTGTTAATTTCGTTCAGATTATCGCTATCTTCCCACGGCATACATTGAACACAGTCGGAAGGAGAAGAGGCATTTTTCAGAACGACAATTTCGGGTATGAAATATTTATCCAAGCTTTCGTAGATGTCTCTAAAAATCCGAAGTAAAGGTCAAAATAAAAACGGAAATATAGCCAAAAAGCGAGGTAAGTCGAAACATAAATAAGAAATAAACGCATAAATCACTTCACTCTTGTAGTCATCGACAATGCTGTAAATATTATTTTTGTGTGTTTAAATATTCAAGGTTCATGGGTTGTGAAAAAAAATCTACAGCAATGCGGATACGAAATTAGCTGTATATTGTTGTAGTTGATTGCAAGCAGCACTTTGAAAATTGAAACCAAAGCATCGGCTTACTGCAAACAAGTACAGATTAAAGCTAGTGCACAAAATCGTTCAACAAGGAACTGTCGAAGGAGGCGATCTGAGAATAAAAACAAAAAATGAAAAAACATGAAAACTTAGTCAATAAATAATTGAATAGTTGAACAGAAAACTAATAAACTAACTAAATAATTAAGTTAACGAATAAATAAATAAGTAAGAAACTAGATGAATCAAGTGAAAATAAATAACTAAGTTAAATAAATGAATGAGTAAATAAAATAGTAAGCGAGTCATGACAACAAAGCAAATGAGAGAGGAAGTTTCATAGGAATCCTGCACTACCCAAGAATCATTGGCTATACACTTAGTCATATGCTGTCCCCCAATGATCGTCAGTCATATGGCTATCCACAGGGACGCCATCCTTTTGAGGATATAGTAACTTTAAAATGTATATTTTTTAGTAGAAAATGGTCATTTTTGGACAAAAAATAGTCGATGTACTTTTATTATATTTCTTTTATAGTTTTTAGACAATTACAGTTTTTGGATCACTGTTCAGGCTTTTTACGCGAAAAATTCAGAAAACCTTTCTTTCAATGACCAAACCCTACTTTTGTACAACCGATAAACTCCCCCCCCCACGATCGAAGGACGTAAACTTACGAAAAATCCCAACAGATGAAGAAAAAACAGGCAGCAAAATGAAAACAAGCAAACAAACGCCATAGTACGAACGAACTAAAAAATTAATAACTATTATTTTGAAATGACAGACGCAGCGACAACCAAAAAGTTGGTTTAATTTGGGCCGCAATTTTCATGCAGCGGAAAACTTTACACTGTAGAAAAATGCACAATTTTTTCATGACAACGGGGGAGGCCAAAATCGTAGAAAAACCACCATGCTTGTTACTTTTGGTTTGCATAGGACTATTTCACACATGAATGCTACTAATCATTTTCACCATTTATTATAGCTTATTGAACGAAATTTGCAGTTATTTGCCGAAAAATTTTTTCTTCATTGATTACAGTAACAGACCCACTAGTTTTTCCGTGTTGAACTAACTTTTATGGGCTCGCTGCATCTATAAATTCGGAATAAATAGACTTTTCAATTGTTTTGGAATGATAGACGCAGCAGCCACAGCCAAAAATTGGTTCAATTTGACACGCAGTTTTCACGTGGTGAAAAAGTTTATACTGTAGAAAATACGTTGAATTTCTTCTAGTCAGTTTGGATATCAAAATCATGGAAAAAACATCATGCTTATTTATTTTATTGTGTCGACACCTGAGTTTTACTCAGGCTCTTTTTTGTTTTGAAAATCACGAGCCAAACGGCCCCTAGGCCTAAATTTTTAGGAGCCAAATTTAAATTTTGGGAGCCAAAAGTTTTTAATTGAAAATTGGAAAAATTGAGATTGTGACCTCTTAAATGCGCCAAAATTCACGTTTTCTTTGTCGAATCTCCACATTTTTTACCTTCTTCGCAAATTTTTTTCCGAAAAAGTTAGCTTTGTAAAAAACAGTGGATAGACCAATGCGAAGAATTATAGAATGGAATCCGGAAAATTTTCGGTGTTTTATGATTTTAGAGCCTACAAAACACTTACTTTAAATCTAAAACTGAATGAAAAATAGATATAGTTTACCAAAATATAAATATATGAATCAAAATTTTAGGAGCCAAAATGACTCTTAGACCTGGAATTTTAGGCGCCATTTCCAAATTTTTAGGGTCCCAGGCGTCTAAAATGACTAAAAAACACTGGTTCTGCTCGAGAAGTTTTAACCATTTGACCAGATTATTAAAAGAAATTTTTCGTTGTTCTGTTTGCCGCCAAGGGCGAGAAAATTTATTCTATTGCTCAGAGTAATAAGCTCACTATAGTCTGTTTTTTTCTAAAATGCTTCTAAATGAAACAAATGACACAAATTAGTGCTGTCGTCAAAAGCGTTTAAGCAAGGGTTTTACTGTAGAATTTTTCACTAAAAGAATGTTCAGGTCATGTTGAGTATGCTCACAAAGCTACAATCCTATGTGACATATGGTTTAGCAGTCAATCGATAAAATAAAGAATAAAACTTGCTTTCCACTTATAATTATAAGCTTTTCAAGAAAAACAGACTATAGTCTTTTTTGTGTCGAACTTACTTTCATGGTATAGCTGCATCTGTCATTTGAGAATAAATAGACTATAGCGAAAAAACTGTGCAATCGACCTGACACAGCCGCTTACCTTATTAAGGCCTCGTCATCTTTGTACGGTTTAGCCGTGCATTGATCGTAAAAATATTTCAACGATCGTTTGTACGCGCTTTTCGGATCGTTATCGTCAAATTTCGTATCCGGGCTTTTTAAGACGCTGATCAATCGATCGGTGACGTACTGCCTGGCCCGATCAAATTCGTAATGAATCGAATCGCTGCCGAACGACTTGTTCCATTTGGCGCAAACGAAACCATAAAAATCGTCGCACGGATCGATCGTGTGATCCAAAGTTTCCTTCAAATATTTCGACGCCGCCATCCATCCTTCCGGGTCGTAGAGGTGACCACGAATTTGACGAGAAAAAAGCAGGGTAAAAAATAAAACAAACGAAGGAAAAACGATCATTTTCTTTTTTGCTCGTTTTAAAGACAAATTTTCCGCAATATAAAACTAAAAGTTTAACTTTTCGAGGGAGACCTTCTTTCTTGAGGAAAAAATGGGGCATGTGGCGCAGTATTTCAATACTAAATGAAACATAAGAGGGGAGCGCTTGAAAATGCAGAATTCTAGAAAATAGCTGACGTGACGTTGTATTCAAAGCGAAGAAAAGCATAAAAAACGAAAGTGGTTTCAAATCACGGGAAAATAGGCTCGATCAGTATCTTTTACTTCACTTCAGAAATGGCGTCGAGTACAAATGAAAATTTCAGCCGAGTTCGTAATCGTGTACAAACGAAAATTTGGGAGTCGCGTAGGCACTGAAAAAATGTCCTTCCGGCGTTTGACGATCGAACCTCTGGCTTTCCACAGGTCACTCATATGATTCGGACTATAATTTTAATATCAGACTATTCAGAGTTCCTGAAATTCATTATTTGTACTGCAAGTCATCTGTTCATGAAACCAAAACTGTTGAAATGGATAAACAAAAAAATATTGCTTTTGTACTATTCCTGGATCAAGAACATCGTTGTTTTCAAGCAATGAGACGAGAAACTGACACCTTTCGCACCGTTTTTTAAACTCATGAAGCTAACGAACAAAATTTAGCGCTTAAAATTCTAGAGTAGATTCGTTGCATGTGTAAAGGTTTAATATGGGGGTTGTGACTTGAGGCTTAGGAACGTGAGGATAACTTGTGCAAATCGGCACTGTATTTCAGAATGTCTCCAAATGCGAAATACAACCTAATCTCTTTCAGTGCTTGCTGGACGAAAGTAGGCGCCAAGGGGAAGGACGTCAAAGAAGAAGAAAACAAGAATTGCCAAGGAAAACCGAAAAAGAACGCGAGGATGACGACGATTACGATTATACGAACGATTATTGTTGCTGACGTCGATGAAGGTATCAGCAGTTAAGCGTATAGTCTGTTTTTTATAAAATGCTTCCGAATAGAAAAGTGGCACGAATCACTACTGCCGTTAAATCGTTTACATTAAGTTTTTTTTGTAAAATTTTTCACTCTAAAAATTGCTGAAGGTCAGGACAGTATGCTCATAAATTTCCAGTCCTACATCACACTTTGTTCATCAGAAAATCGCAAAAATCTCAAATACTACTTGCTTTCCACTTTCATTATTTGGAAGCATTTTAAGAAGAACAGACAATAGTAATGTTTGGTGTAACCCAGTAGCCAATATCGACCATACAATGTATTTAAGAGTATTTAAAACAATAAGATAATATATTATAACATGGACGTAGAATATGCAAATTAATATGAATATGGGAATTAATTGACAACTGCTCACACAGGTTTGTGGAGCTTGACAACTGACGAAGACGAAATAGAGACGACCAAACTGATGAGCAAGCTGACGAACTGAAGAATTGATGAGCGAACTGATTTTTCCACATTGAGTTGATCCATACTTGAGCTGAGCGGGCACGTGGATCGATGACCAATTGATGACGTTGCCACGATTTTCTGGTAAATGGGCAGTCCTTAAGCTCCAATTCTCGGAATGGGAGCTAATTCTAAGAATTCTAATGCTAATTCCAGGAAAAAATTAATTCAGGTTATTTCTGGTTTTAATTGCCAAGAAATTTATTGTCCCTAAGAATGTAGATAAAAAGTGATGACGTAGGAACAAAAGTAGAAAGGTGGGAATAAAGGTACAGTCTATTTTCTGATAAAATGCTTGTAAATTGAAAATTAACCAAAAATGAGTATCGAGTTGCCTACACAAAGCTTTTATTGTAAAATTTTTAACTCAAAAAATGGCAAGTTAGTCGAGTTGGCTCACAAATTTCTGATTCGACACGACACATAGGCTAGCAGGCAACGACAAAAATACTTGCTTTGGGCTCTTGGTATTCACAAGCATTTCAAGGAAAACAGAATACAGGTGGCTTGCTACAATTTGAATGCGGACAACCTTCAACGTTTACTTTAAATACCTAGTGCTCAGAAAGTTTCAAATACTAAATAGTTTTTTGAACACAAACAACAGCAAATATAAATTAACCGGTACGAATTCATAAAAACAATATATTAAAGTTGTAATGGCAAAACAGTTAAAAGGGATTAACAAGATTTTTATAATAAGAAATGGTGTAATTTTTTATAACTGGCGGTTGCTTCTTCCTAAAAGACACAACATCCGCACAAATTGGCCTACGTTTCGTACAAATGCTGTGGAATATTGTTAATAAAAACCGTTGATATGCATTTGGAGTAACACACGTTAAACATCACAAAACATACAACAACCAATTGAAATAAAAATGCCATGAATCAAAACAAATTTAAAAAAAATACGGCGGCTAAGACCGTTCAGTGAAAAAATTGATCAAAGATCAAAATCTTTATGTACAATAATCTTGAATCAATTACTTCCCAAATTGTAATAATTTTGTTGCAGATCAATGTCTAAAAGAAATAGCGAAAGCTTTTGGGTATTCAGCATTATACCTCATTTCTGAAAAGTACACGCTTAGAGACCGCCATTTCAAAAATCTAAATGTCTCTAGCCACCTGAATAACATATCTATAGACTTTGCGTAAATTTCTAGTCACAATATTAGAATTACACGCAAATCACCACACAACGCAGGTTTGGTCACGTAATCCATTGTCGTACGCTTTCGACCTTATAATGCAAGTAACAACGAAGAATTTGTCCTAAATTTGTGGCATTACTATAGGTAAGCGCAGAAACATCTCGAGAATGTCAAACAAGCCCTTAAAAGTCGCAAAATATTTTGATTACTTCCTTATGAAATGAAAAAGTGATAAAATTCAATAAATTTTCTCATTCTGATTGTACTTAAAACTATTATAAGAAACTATCTACAATGCCACTAAAAAGTTTTAGTGACATTCCAGATTGAAAAATAATAGAAGCTAACCTTTTGTTATCATTTCCAACTTTGTACTATCGTTTGATTCATCGATTCCCATTTCCATTTCTGCGTCTTTGAAGATTTATCGCAATCGCTCATGAAAAGTTCGCCCCTTTGTGCATCGCAATCGAGACACATATTCGATATTGGGTGATAAAGTTGGCGCGTATCGAATTTGTAACGCCATTCTTGATTGCTGAATTCGATAAAAATGGTAAAAAATTCACTCTGAATGCCCTCGATCGCAAAATTTACATCTTTCTGAAATACTAGAAAGTGATTCTACTTAACTATTTAAAAACCATACCCTTGCATTCCATGACAGGGAAATAAAACGATAGGAGCGTGTTTCACCGATGTTGAGACGTCGAAACACATACTCCGCCTATCGGCTCGTATGTCTTTCCACCATGTGTAACGTATTTTTTGTTCGCCGCCAACACCAGGATCGTCTTTCATGCATTTTCTCAGTTCGAAACGTTCATCCTTGCCTGAAAATCAAAATAAGGCTTTTTGCGGAACGCAAACCAAAAGCATTTCAGCAGAACTGATTTCTATAACTTTCCTCGTCAAAATCGAATATGTAACAATCAACATCAGCTCAAACAACGAGACATTGGTACCCGAGTGATTTAGTCACCTCTAAATTGAGTATCAACGCATTTTTGAGCTGCTTCATTCCTCAATTCACCAAAAGCTCCGTCGGGCGGCTCAACGGCCGGATAGAACTTTTCTTGATCGAACATTATTGTCTCCATAAACCACTTAAAGGGTTTGCATTTGAGACGTCGGCGAACTTCCATCTGTTTGGTCAAATCACCAGCGTCGGTGTCGCGCATGCCCGGTCGCCTTTTATAGAGCGTTTCTTTATATTCATCCATCCAAACCTCAAATGAGGAAAATAAATTCAATAAAATTTAGTCGAATAACTGTAGAATCTTTACTTCAGCAACACGTTTGTAGTTTCTGCTAATGAAATCTCCAACTCCTGGATTGGGAAATGGCACATGTCTGCAAACAAAAAATTAACAATGATAATGTTTCAGACACAATTTTAAAAAATCACAGCAAGATAGTAGTTCAGGGTTTTTTTGCACAGGCCAGGTTGCAGTGTGCAACTTGAGGAAAAATTTTGGTTGCACAGATAAATTTTTTGTTGCTCACTCAAAGATCGATAAATTTGCTAAAATTAATCGGAAATACAATCGCAGACTAGTTTTCTTGAATTTCATTCGATCCGCCTCGGTTTTAGGAATTTAAAACCTAATTTTCTGAGTTTTAGAGACAAAATGAAAAGATTAGTATAACTAAATAAGAGTAATTTGTTCGGCGCGTAGCGCCGAAAATTTTTCCTAAATTTCAATATTTTAGAACGCTGGAAAATGAATCTTGCCACCTTTTATTTCCGAGACAGAAGATTTGATTTCTCAGTGAATTTTATGAATTTTCAGTCGGACTAACTAAATTTCAAAAACTAGGCAAGCGACTTAGAATTTGGATCTTTTGACCGGCAAAATTTTCTAGGGTTGTCTTACACTCAAAATGTTTTTATCACATGAAAGTCAAAATTTTTATGAAGATCGCGAAAAAAATTTGGGAAAATTACCGAGAAAAATGTTAGTTTTCATAAAATTCGTCAGAAAACAACTTACAGGATCAAACCTTTATCCATATTATGTTGATAATTAGAACCTACGAGCATTAACTGGAATGACATTTTCTAACCGCGCACTAGAATAATATAAAAAATTATAAATGATTTGAAACACGGCGCGAAGCGCCGGAAAATTTTCACTTTCTTCCATTTAGACCGCATAAAAATGCATATCCGGACAGAAAACCCTATAACCTAATCGAAAGAGCAGTCAGGCCTCAAGTTGCACTGTGAAACTTGGTAGAAAAAATTTGGTTGCATAGCCCGAAATTTGGTTGCTGCGTGCAAAAAAACCCTGAGTAGTTTATCAAGGGAGCGTTTTTCTTCAAATCAGGTATTTTGATTTTTTTGAGAGTTCGAGATCAAAAGATGCATTTTGGTGCACTTCTCGGTACAGGAAGTACCGAGGAACCGGTTCATTTTTCGATAACATATAATATATCACTTGCAATAGCAATTGATTCGGCATGAAAAAGAACACTAAAAATTGGTGTAGCCATCATTACCTTCACGATGGGCGACAGAACGTAAGGACGATGAGTAGAGCAAATTTTCAAAAAAATCAAAAATCATCTTCTTGGAGTCTTGATAAAGATCGAGTGGATACTTACCAGCTGATGTATCAGATATTGATCAACTAGGTTCTTCTAAATCACTGTAACCCCATGGGTCAATTTTTTCAAGCGTTTGGCAATCCAAGATTGATTTATAAACGTTGCACCAGCTTCCATGGCAATTTTCCAAGAAACCGCCATTATTCTATCAGCCTCGTCTATTCTTTCAAATCATAAGCCCTAACTTTGGACATGATGAAAATCAACCAAAACGAATATTTTTCCATACAAAAATGGACGCTCAATTTAGATTGAGAATTTACTAATTAGAATTTACTAATTAACACCATGACTCTACACGGTTGCTCTATCTCCTGCACCGAAGTTTTTGGAAGCCCTGTAATAGTCATTATTTTCTATCAGACACGGCTCTAAGCATATCAAACTTCATCTAATCGCTAACAACTAGGATTTTGCCGAAAATTAAGATTCTTTCATTAATTTTCACAAAATATTTTTTTGATTGGGACGTGAATTTTTGCATTGAAAAACGACGAAAACATAGTTCTAGACTGTAAATTTTGAGCTTCCATTCATTAATAATTTTTGCGAAGAGTCATTTTCTTTATTTTTAAAATATAAAAATCCGAAAATTTTAATGAGGAAGAAATAACAGCTGAATTCCATAGAAATCTATCGTTATTATGCTTTTCCCGTTTTATAACATCGATTGTGTCGTTTATTAGCACAATATGACACTGACTCTGAAAACAGTGTTTGAGTGAGCTCCTGAAATTCAAAGCATTTGCGGCCACAATATAAACGTTTTTAAAACTTCGGAAGATTTTCGGAAAATAATTTGGTATGGTTCCCAAGTGGAAAAAATCTTGGACGCAAGAAATCTGTGACAAACATCTTGTGATATGCTGGGATTATTGTCTGTTTGGATATTGTTAACGCTGCTTACACTGATGTTATAACGTTTCTTTCTATAGCAGTTAGTCTGCTAAAATGAGCACATTATCCTGAAGTAAATACGCAAAACACCCTTTTGTCATCACTAGTTGACTACAAGTGTACTCAAAATTTCTGACTACGGAGTAGTATCAAGAATGTAAAAATTACGAAGATTGAAAATCTTCGTAATTTTCATTCACATTCAATAACGCGATAAAGAGATACGTGAACTTGACAGCCGGAACTATGACGGAAAAGGTATAACTCATGTAAGTGCCGGAAAATTTTTGAATTTTAGGTCGGTAAAAGGCCGGAAAATGCACCTTTTTATTGGTCTCCTTAATAGAAACCCAAAAACTTCCGCAACTTCTAGATGAAAAATCTCTTTTCCGTGCATAAATTGCCCAAAAAAATTTTCTGCGCGCCGAAAACGAAAATGAAAAACCTAATCCCCTCACTTGCAACGATAGATGTGGCCAACTCGGGAACATGGTGCGTCGACCATTTCTCCATGGCACTGCCAAACTTTGAACGAAAGTTCATACTGCTCGCCGCCCCAAATGTCGAGACCTTAGAATAATATTAACTAAAAACTAAGGTTAATCATTAGAAATCTCGAGCTGCAAATAACTCAAAGGAGACATTGTGGCTCACTGATTTTTTCGCACAGATCTTTTCGCCACTTGGCGAAAGAGGTCAACATTTTTTTTGTCATTTTCGCCAAATCGTTTTTCTGCTCAAAAATACTATCACATGCATTTACGCTTTTCTGAACATTATCATGCTTCTGCAATCATTAATTTATTAAAAAAGAAGAAAAATAAAATTTTTGAATTAAGTAATTAATAACAAAATATAAATATTCGATATAAATAATATATCAAAATCAATAATTGTAGAGGCGCAACAAAACAACCTAAATTGCCGAGAATTTCGATTGCTCACATTTCTACGATCAGCCAAAGTAAAGAATCATGGACTGTTTTCGATTTATCCTTCCTTCGCGCCAGAAAAATTACTCTAGAACGCTGGCAAATTAATCTTTTTAAGACCTATTGCATTGTTTAAGGTTTAATTTTTTAGTCTAGAATGATGTTCAGACTTGAGCAATGAGCTCATGTTTTCAATCAGCTAACCAGAAGGAAAATCGGCTTGAAGTCAACATTGTTAAACAGCAAAAATGATTCTGATATTCTAAAATGCTGAACAATTAATTTTTTCAGCATTTTTTCCTGCATGGAAGGTTTGATTTTGAAGTAAATTTAATCATTTTCTATACTCTGACAAAATGCAAAAATCATATTGAAAGCATGCAAATAAAATTCAAAAATCAGAAAAGCAACCAAAAATTTGGATTCTTAAACCAGCAGGTATTAATGTGACATACAAAATTCTGAGCGCTATAGGTGAATTTCACAAATATATCGTCTCGACCGAAAATTCCTACGCAAAAATTAAGTAAGAATTTGAAAAATACAAACGTAAGACTATAACTGTACCACTTTTTGTCGTATAATACCCGTAAAGAAGGCCTATACAGGGTGAGCCAAAAAAGGCGACCGGTGCTGACTTTTATAGTTTTTAAACGGATGAAGCTTTTTTAATGCGTTTTCTGTCGTCGATAGATAAAACATCTGGCATAAAAACATACCTGTAAGAAGTCCGACCAGTTGGGGGGGGGGGGGTAAATCCGAAATTTTGGGGGAGGGGGTCAAAAAAAGTCGAAATTTTTCCCAAAAAAGCCAAAAAACATACACTCTTTTGCCAATTTTTTTAATTTTTTCCAAACTGGGGGGGGGGTTGGGTATATGGTTGGCCAAGTTGGGGGAACCCCCCATACCCCCCAATTGCAGATATGCATAAAAAGTGCAAAGTTTCAGCCATATTGCTCGAATATTGACTGACTAGAATCGAAAATACTAAACGTCGGTTTTTTTGCAAATAAATTTTGAAAAATTGAGAAAATCAACATGTTTTACAAAAGGAAAGTACAATAGATCCAATCATGAGAACCACATAACAGCTGTAAATTACAAGAGAGCCGTTTCAGTGAGTCCTACTTTCTGTTTCACCAATAATTTTAATCGTTTTTCGATCTGGTCAATGACACTTACAAATCTGGGTGACTTTTAAAGTATAATTGAGTGTAAAAAGCTTTACAAAACTTTTTTCACAATAGGACAACTTTTACTTTTATTTCACAATTTTCACTTTTTGAAAAATGATCACTTTTACTAAATTTCTGTTTGTACAGTAATTTAGTAAAAGTGCTAGGAGCATAAAACTTGGATTTGGTAGCAAAGATAAACAGGGCATTCTAATGCAGCAATCTGAATTAAGAAAGCTCTATCCGTTCAAAAGTTATGGAAGTCAGCACCAGTCGCTTTTTTTGGCTCATCCTGTATATATAGGCGGAAAATATCTGAACTTTTTCATTGTAATTAAGCCTCAATCAGCCTACATATCTTCATGAACTCCTGTAAGCTGTGGAGATCTAAATTTTTTCCAGTGTAGTAACTATGTAAACGCCAATTACTCAACCCACCTTCATCATAACCTCCCAGTTCCCAAAACCACTTCGTACTAATGGCGAAATAGCCACCAGCCATAACAGGACTTCTGAACGGTTTGGTGGGATCACTCCTATCACCGGGCAATAAGGGTAACCGTTTGTAAGAAAATTCCCAATCGAAGGAGCCGCGACCGCCCTCGTCTTGGGCTCGATATTCAAACGTGTCACAATCTATGACGTCGACGAACGGACAAACGACAGTTCGGTAATTTAAAGCTATGGGTTCAATCAGAGGTGGCAGCCAGTTGTAGCTAGGTTCGGAGTGTGAGTCCAAAAATACGGTAATTTCAGATTTGACATGCTCCGCGCCTGAAATTTTGAAATTTTCAAAAAGAAAGTACGATATCTAAATCGAAGAAAATTTCCGGATTCAACTGAAAAAATGCAGTCTATCTGACTGATACCTAATTAAAACATGCATTCTCACCAGAAATAACAACAATTTTGAAACTTTAAGAATAAAAAAAAGGATTCAGTATCAATGTTAAATGTTGCAATATTCTCACCGATTTCTCGTGCTCTTATTAAACCCTCTCGTTTCTTCGTGCGAACGACTCGAACAAAATTCTCCTTAAAATTCTTATTCAAATAATCATCCAATTGTTGTTTCAAAAATTCTTTTTGACTAAAATCGTCAACTAAAATAATTTGCTTCAAAACGCCTTTAGGCGATCGTTCGTAGACGCTGTGAACCGTACGTAGCAACGTCGACCAATGTTCTTCATGAAAAGGCACGACTACGGTGACGGACGGCAATTTAGAAATATATTGCTTCTTCTTACACTCATCGTGACGTATGTCTTTCAAAGAGCGGTTAAAGGCAATCTTGTCGCTAGCTAATCCGTCAAAACCGTTTACGCGATATAGGGCGTCCTGCTTCTTTTTAGTTTCGGCATCTGATGGCAAGGCAATGGGTGATCCTGTGAAATAAGTTATTTTTGGAGAACATGAAGTATCTTTTTCACAACGCTAAGCATATAGCGAAAAATTTTTTGGTATGGAGAGCGATCCTTCACGCTGATTTCAAGGAACAATATTTCGAAGGATATATTTCCTCAATTCAATTTTCCACGCGCTTTCTGATACAGGGTTTTTCTCATTGCTTCTCAAGATAATTATAAGATGATTCAGTTTTCAGGAATTTCGTTCGCCTTAAGGGCTTGAATTAAACTTGTCCGCACTGACATCATAAAAATACTTCACATCTTTGGGAAAGGGGACTCTGAAAAGAAAGAACCGAGACTTTCTAGAAAATGGGATCATATTTAGAATTTAGAAAGTGTAGTTTCCTCCAATGATCTTAAAATTTCAACATATTTTCGTCAAAATAGTTGATAGTAGAATAAAAAAAAACACCTAAGATGGTGACAAATCAGAGTTTCATCATAATAAATACTGAGACAATATTTAGGTGCAGTATCCGATTACGTAACTTGAAAACCTCATGTTTCAATGTGTGCAAGAATTACTGATACGGCTCATTTCTATGCTGATTACACAGGATGGTCCAAAAAGCGGTTGGCCCAAAAGTGCTACACCTTACAGTAGGTAACGAGGAAAGATACGATGTAACGCTTTTTGAAAATTTCCAGAAAAATCGACAGCTTCAATGGAAAATACCGTTGAAGCCCAGCTCTTAATACAAAAATTAGATTTTGATTTGCTTCAGAACAAATTTTGTTCTGCAGCTCCCAATCACAGAAGTATATTGGAATGTTAATAAAATTATAAATTCTACTGGCAAGAGTATGATTATTGAAATTAATGGTCGTAGTTCAGAAAATAGACATCCACTGTTTACTCTGTTCAGTTTCAATGGTGTTGGAGTATTTTCAAAGTGAGCTTATACTGTAATAGCAGAATAGTTCTGACTGCTTTATTTTGAAAGAAATTAAGTAAAAATTTACATCTTAAAGCAGTCTTTACTCTCAATAAATGCAGTTCAAGGTATATCGTAGATACAGATTTGAAATTTAACATGAGAAACTACAGTAGATGAACTATCTGATGAACAAAGCCTATGTGATTATAATAGGCTTTTTAGATGAGCCGCTTTTTGAACAACTCTACTTAAATAACCACAATACAATTATTAATCCCTATTTTCTGAGGAATAGTTAGGCAATTATCGATGATCACTTAATAGAGTGAGAAAAAAGTGGAAAAGCCAACAGTGAGTTTCATGAAGACTGCTTAAACGACAAAGTCCGTTTAACGACGGCCTGAACTCGATCTAAAAATTTTCAGTTTCCCGAACGTAGTTTCAGTTAACTGTGCTACAGACCGTTAAATTGAACCTTAGTTCGGTAAATTGAACATAAGTTTCTTGAGTTTTTTTTGATCGTCGACTGTCGCTCTTTTTCTCAAGAACACGGTATGCTACCCCGAAAAAGAAGAAGCGTTGGCCGAATAGCATGATTTTTCTTCTTTTTTAGGTTAAAAAACTTTTAAACTAAAAAAACGACTATATTTGATAAAACTATCGAAAAATGTCCACTTGGAAACACGTTTCAGCCCAGGTTAAAGCCATACATGTAATGGAGCCCCGAGGTCTGGTTGGGTCAAGCGACTTTTTTTGAGACGGAAGCTTCCAAACGATTGCCTTGATTGCCCAAAATTTTAAGGGGTATTCGACGAAAAAAAATTTCGATTTTTTCACCAAAAAGGTCCAAAAATGGTTCAAAAAATTATGATTTTAGTCTAAAAACCGTAAAAAAATCTATTTATGGCGCGAAGCGTCGAGAAAATTGACATATTTGACCGTTATTGTTTAAATGTCCATTTTTATTAAAAAATTGATATTTTGTCAGTTCTTTTCCGACATAAAGTAAACAGGGCCCTGTGACTGATCACCGTATGATTAGCAAATGTACTACAATATGGCTACCCATATGGCCGACGATTCCTATGGTACTTCCCCTAATTTCATTTATGCTCAAAACTGAGTTTTAACTTGGTCTAGCGGTTACACTAAGTTTAATAAGACGCTCTTTCAGGAATCCACCAAATATTTTACAAATTAGATTAAAGTAGATTAGGCACCTTGTTCTCCTGGTCCTTGTCTCAATTTATCGTTTTCCATCGCCTTGTAATCGTGCCAATCTTTTTTTGGCAATTCCCTATACTTGAGAAACGGGTCGTATCCGTCTTTTCTTCTTTCTGCTTCGTCTACTCCGTCTTGGCTGTTAACCAGGCTTTCTTCTTTGGCTAAATTTTCGTCGAAACCCATTTTGTCCTGCGATTCAGCGTCGTAAATGTGTTTATCACCCGATTTTTCTAAATACTGCTTGGACGGTAGATGTTCGTTTCTCGATGACGATGCGGAAAAATAAAGCGAAAAAACGAAGAAGCACAATCCGAAAATCATAAAATAATGGCTGTACCGCCAAAAACGCCTCGTGATGTGGCGGGGCAGAAGTGCCACCATAATATTATGGCTTAAAATATAAACAGTGTAATAACAGGAATGTTCATATATGAAAAAGTGGTGACCTTCCAAAGTAATTGATATGAATGGACTTATATAGATCAAAAACCGAAATGATTCCAAAGTTTTATTTAGAAATATTACAATAAAAGACAAACAACAAATAATGATTAAAATTACCTGATGGGCATTATAACATCGCAATGATAAAATACTAAAACGAAACGTTAAGGTTACAGATTAGTAAAAAGGAACTTATTCTTCGTCGGCGACCAAGTCTTTGTATTTAGTTAGATCCAGCGATAAAATTCCACTTTCCATGCAAGGCCCAGTCTACAGAGTGAAAAAATGGATGATCAAAATCAGTTCTTTATTGGATCGGTTTGAGAACACTTGTTCGATCAATTTGGTTGCTGAGTCATTTCCTTGAAGCCTAGTTTTACGAAGTGTGTGTCATAGAATTTTTCGGTGACTTGCAACGTATTTCAAAGATGTTTATGTTAATACTGGAATGGAATTCGTTAGTGACGTCCCGAAATTTATTTGCTTCATTTCAGATGACTGGGAATCCAAACCGATGAAAACTACGAGTCATGTTCGAAACGATCAAAAAAATATTCGAAACGTCAGAAATAATTTGTGGGTTAAGCCTTACGAGATGGATTTTCAAAAAAGCCAGTCTTAGTCAAATGACCACGAAAAACATCCACTATAGCTCAGTACCTGAAATTTAAGATGCGATAGACTTGCACAAAGAATTTAATTATGCATGTGAGGAAACATGATTTAATTTAGAGAAATGATCAAAACTGCAAAAAAACTTGACTTGCACTGTTTCGATACTATTTTGCAAACACAGTTTCGTCCATTGAAAAATACTTTAACTTGTATGGCGCTTGTACACGAAAAATTACGAAAAAATTCGAAAGTTATTCCTTACCGTCGGATAAACACCAATTAAAGCATCGGCTCTGTTGTAAAATTCTTCTTTTAACGAGATCACAATAATTTGCATATGCTTGTCGCATTGTTCACGAATAAATGCAGCAACCTACAAGAGAAAAAATGTCAAGTTTCGTCAAAGCCTTCCTGTCAAACAAAAGCACTTTTCCAATATTCGTATTGTCCAATGCGGCATCGATTTCGTCCAGAACGAAAAACGGGGCGCTATTGAACGAATGCATAGCGAAAAGTAGAGATAAAGCGGCGATCGTCTTCTCACCGCCGCTCAGGTTGTCCATTTGCCGGTAGCGTTTCCCAGGCGCGACACAATTGAAGGTTATGCCTTCCAGATAGGGTTCGTCGGTGTTTTCGGGAACCAAATACGCTTGAGCACTCATATTTCTAGATAAAGCCTATGATAGTAAGTGAAACTATAAAAATAATTTAATGATATAAACTTCGGTATTCTATTCAGGAGCGCTCCTAATGCTTCTTGAAGAAATTTCGCGAAAGTCAAGTAAAATTGAATCTTTTCGCACATCTGATATTCTATTCAGTGTAAAATTTGGATATGTACCAAGAAAATTTTATACTCTAAAATTTCATTGAGCGAAATAACTTTATACCAATCACCTTATAAATCTCGTCAATTATTCCAGAAACGTGATTAAAGCATTTGTTGAAACGATCACAACGTTCTTTTCTGATCTTTTCGAATGCGATTTTTACTTTCTTGGCTTTCCGCCTAGTTTGTTCAAATTCTTCCGCTGTTTCTGCTAAACGACCTTTAACATCTTCTAACCTAAGAAATACAAATTTAGAAAGTTCGCGAACAAGTAGAAGTTTCGGATAGTCAACTTTTCGGTAGCTCGAAGATTGGGCGCTGAAATGGTTTGCAAATGATGCTGCATATCGGTGACTTCTTTCAATAACCGGTCCGATACTTTTTCTATTTCGTCATCTGATTCTATCTATGCGATGAACAACAAATGAATATTATTGAGACTGACAAAAGTCAATCAAGCTATGTGATGTAGATTCTCACTTGTTTCAAATCGGCATCCAGACGACCGTAGTTGATTTTAATTTTCGCTTCTTTCTCGTATATTTCTTTTGTTGCCTGAGTCGAAAAATCTTGGCTTGACGATGCCTGAGTAGATGACTCGGAATCGTCTACTATATCGACAGCCGAACCACGACTCATAGGCAGTTTTATATCTTCGACCTGAAAAATGGGATAGATTATATAATATAACATTTAGAAAAATATTAGAAATGTTAAAAATTCAACTAATTATTCGTGAGCTTGACAATTTCAGAATGGACTACATAACAAATAGAAATACACATACTACAAAAATACGGTTTCGAACTTAAAATTTCTGACGAGCATTCCGGATATTAAGATGGCCTGAAAAGAATACGTACTGCGACACAAAATACGCATAATACCTTGCACGTTTGCAAAAGCGAGTGACGTTCGGATTTCTTCGATTCCAGTTTAGTTTCTAGGGCAGCCGTTTGTTTCTGAGCCAAGCCCGTATCTTTCTGAGCAATGGCCAGCTGCTTCTTCATTTCATTCAATTCGGCCTCCTTTTCTTCAAGTGCATTTTTTTTGGAAACACGCTGCATCTTCAGGTCCTCCATTTTTTTCGATCCTTCTTCGATGATCTAACCGACATAACGTGAAAAAACGATATTGAAAAGATAATCGTGAAGCAACTAGACGATTTTCACCTTAATTTGCTGTTGTTCTTCCTTTTTTAATTTTGCCAAATCTTTCTCTTCTTTCTTGTATGCTTCGCTCATCTTGCTAAGTTGAGCTGAACGAAACCAAATCAAACAAAATGGATTACAAACGAATATAAAATGTGCAGTAGTAAAATAACCGAATCAGTGAAAAAGTGAATACATCTTTGACAATGGGTTTAACGAATACTCGAGAAATAAAAACATTTTTGACTTTGCGAAATAATAAACCAACTCGGGACATTGAAGCTCACTATTTTTGTCTTCTGATTTATTGAATTCTATTTCGCCGCGCAATTTTCCAATTTGTCGATCGTAATCCAGAAGTTTCTTTTTCTTTTCTTGTTGAAATTTCACTTCCCTATCTTCATACTGCCTAAAGAAGATCTTCTGACAAAAAATCACGATCAATTATTTGACACCAATAAACCTTATATTATTAACGCCAAGCTTTGAACAAAATCTGGCGAAAATTTTATCGGCGGCTTTGTTCATTTCGTCTTGCATTGACTTGGATTTTCCAGCTCTTTCCGACATGCGATTTTCAATTTCGAGTAATCGTGGCTCGAAATTGTCCGACTCAGCTTTCAATTGTAACAAGTCGCGTTCTAATTGTTTGACTTGCGACTCCTTCAGAGATAAATTATCTTTTAACATGGTAATGTTAATTTTCACTAGTCAGGAAATGAATTCGTTTCAAATTTCAATTTCTTAAAAAGTCAAGTAAGCAATAGCAAACTCACAGTTTTATCTTTATCGGCGGCCATATACTTCACTCTAGTCTCAAGTTGTTTAATGGTATTTTCAGCAACTCCAACGTCCCCTTCTTTACGTCTGATACGATGAAGTTCTTTTTGTTCTTCGACCAAAGCTGCTTTTTGAGTTCGTAATTGAGAGACTGCCTTCTCGTCCCAGCGCCTAGCTTTTGCTCGCAATTCACTAAAAAATTAGGAATGAGATACATATTGTCTCAAAATTGCAAAAAAACTATTCAACTCGTAATAACTAATTCCAAACTCCAGTGAGCAGTTTATTCACAATACAAAAAGTTCATTTTCTATGAAATGATGGAAGACTTTTTTCGTAATAAACCAGTAATAAAATTGGTTTTTTCTATGAGATTCGAAGAGGTTAAAATTAAAGACTGTAACATTATCAACTTCAATAGTTACAGAGCGAATAACGAATAAACAGTGAATTTAAACCAACAGCTTTGAAAGTTAGCATCTAATCAAGTTGAATTAATTTTAAAAATATTACCTTGTTCCACCGCTGATGATACCAGACTTTTGAAACAAGGTACCGTCGAGAGAAACAGCCTGAAAATCAAATTCAACATGGACATAATTCATGGGAGTAAAATTAACAAGAGGCACATCAGTTGATCTTGGAATTTGAGAGTCTCATGTAAGATCTGTTTCTGAACTCAAACAGATTATTAAAAGCTGGGCCGAGCTTTATCACCTTAAAAACTCTGGAACGTTAATCACTCGTCGACTATTCGTCCTCAAAACTTGATGAAGATATATGACCCAGTGAGATAAATTTTTTGGATGAAAATATATAATCAGGCTGATCCAAACAAGACAGATGATCAAATTTTGAAGACAATCTGAAACCACGAAGAAATTTATAAAGAATCGTGACATAACTTTTGTTTAATTTGTGAAGGAGTAGATCAACTGAATGTATCAACTTTAATGCGTCTTTCTTAACTCAAAGCCAAAAAATTTCTCAGGGTAAGACCCTTTGCAACATTGAAAAAAATTCGATGAAAATCGCCACAGAAAAAACGCTTCTAATGACAAAATTTCCAATTGACACAGTGCAGTGATGAGAATGATTTCAGAATCTGGAACATTTCCATTAATTCATCGTAATACGCGATTACCTTATGCCTTTGGGTGCCGACAAACGCAAGTTTTCTAGCATCTTCGGCCGTTTCGCAAACTAATGCATTGCCGCATGCAAACTGTAGCGCTCTTTTGATTTGTGGTGGATCGAATTGGATAACATCTATGACTAATTTGACTCCCCGAGGTTCGCGTAATTCTCTAGAAAAAAGAACGACTTTCCTGTAAGAAATACAGCAAAAAAAACAACTTTCGCCTAAAAATATGAATTTTGTACTTTCTGTAAAAAATAAGAGAGCCATAAAAATACTTGGAACTAGTTTTCGTAGTATTTGTTCACAAGAAGGTTTTCTTATACTACAGGAAAAATTTTGCAGCACATTGATACATGGCCAAAGTCAATATTGTATGCATAAATAACAACTTCTAATATATACTGACATTTTTACAATAAGCCGACTATGTGTTGTGAACATTTGAAATGCATACGTGAACTGAATCACGATTAAAATATAACTATAGTAGCTATATGCCGTTCATATGCAGAGCACATCTGTCAAGAAGAGTGTAGAAAACAATGTACCTTATAGAATTATGAAGCTGAACAGCTATATTAAAAAGCATCCACCTGAAAATCAATCATTTCTATCAAATTTTGAAACGACAAAAATTGCATCGATTTTAAGCGAAAACTGACAACCAAAATCGATTAAACAAAGCCTCAGTAAATCTAGCAAACTGGCCAAAGTTATCGTGAATTTTAGATCGCATTTTAAGGATTAGGTGGGATCATATCTAATGAGCTTTAACTTACTGAGTACGGGAGTAAAAGATAATTTTAGAAGAGCCAATTATAGGGGTAAAAGCCAATTTTTGAGGAATAAGATAGCTGACTCTACAAAATTTTGAGCAGAAGAATCAGCAGATGGAAACATATTTACACTCGGAAAACGAGAAAAAACATGTTTATAACTAATTATTTCTACTTCAAAAGCGCGCGCCGAAGTAATGACATTTTTTATCGATTCTGGCTTCAAAGAAGTCAATTTCAATCAAAAATTGATACATTTTATTGATTTTAGACCTACTTGGAACGGAAATGTTGCCAAATCGCATGTTGGGAAATGACCCTCAATAATTGCCTATATCGACTGAACTTTTTTGGGCATCACTTTCCTTCTCATACAGGAATCGGTTGATAAAATACATTTTTAGACAAAGCGGTGAAACGCGCTCTCAATCAGAGTAACTTCTATTCCATGTACGTAAAACCAACAAGGTTAATTATTGACTTTACAGACCTCAACTGTTCGTTCGTTGGCTTCACGTCAATATAATCGAGAGCTAAGAATAGTTCTTGTTCGATACGTTGTTCTTTCATATATTGTATGCAATCATGAGCTGTTTTCTGCGTATCGACAATGATGGCATTCATATTCTTGCCCAAAACTTTCGTGACGGCCAGTTGATAGCGTTTATGAGACGGTTGACAAAGATCAACGAGTCGGCCATACTGTAAAAGATGAATCTAAAAGTCTCAGAACAGCAGGCTTTTCACAAAATTATGGCGTGAAAAAATATCAAAAAATTCAGTTTGGTACAGAATTTGTTATTCTAACACTTCACACATTTACTCAGAAACAATGGATTATGCATTTTCTCTAATAATATTACTATCCTCCTGGCTGAATTTATAAGACAGTATTGTAATCGTATAGTACAGTAGCTTGTAGAGAAGTATCGGGTAGCATATTTTGAAAATATCGCGTCTAAATTTTTAAGAATATCGGGTTCGGGTCCGAAATTTTAAGAATATCGGGTTCGGGTCTGGGTCCAGAATTTTGAGAATAACGGGTCCGGGTCCAGGAAAATAGTCGGGTAATTTCGGGACTTATTTCGGGTCAGATCCATTATATTTTTCCACACGCCAATATGACATCATTGAGACACGATTTATGAGAGATTTGACTTACCGTAAAATCCGGTAATTTCGGACGATTTCAAAGTTTGAAGTGATATAAGTTTTGAACCCGTGGATGAAAAACGATAACTATTCTTTCAAAAGTCCGGTCGCCAGCTATATTTCATGTATAAAAAGCCACATGGATGCACACCATGTGCATACATGTGTTTTTTTTAAAAAAACCTGGGTGTCCGAAGTTACCCGTAATTAATAATATCTGAACATGAGATATTCAGAGTGGTTTTACATGCTAGTGATAGCATTTATTCGGCATAAAAGTCCAAATTCTCATACTTACAGTACTCCAAAAGTTGGAAATTCTACATTTTCGGGAATTTTTTAGTCTCTATAAATGTTTAGAAATATAAATATCTAAATGTTCCTTAGGTATGAGAAAAATTTTTCTGAAATCTTACTTCACACGTTTTATGGCACTTTAATGTGTCAAAAATGAAGTCGAAATAACCCGAAAAAGTCATCATTAACGGAATGCAGGAAACATTAAAAACGTACAGATTGGACGGATAAAAAGAAAAGATGCAGGTCGAATCACTGGCACAATTTCATCGATCTATTTATAGTGTTTGTGCAACGGGGTGTTTCGAAAGAGATGCAACAGAAATTCTTTTTTTTCAGTATTTCAACTGAAAAAGTAAAAGTCAAAAAGTGAAAGTAATGTTACAAAGTAAATGACATCTAGCTGACTCTGGCCTATACTATAAGGTGTAAGAGAATTTTCTACAGTTGAAGGAACTTCGTTTCGTACTATTTGAGGTTTGCCAAATGAAGATAAATGAAATGATAATTGATTGTATTGCCTTTCAAATACAACAAAGTGCATTTGCATAGTAATAACTCTTGCGTTTTCCTGTAAATAGACGTCAAGGAATGACTCGGTTACTGAAATTTAATTAAAATTTTTGACCTTTCATTTGAAGCATGTCGTTCTGCAGTTATCAAAGCTAGACAAATAAAAATTCACTAAAATTTCAAGCCACATTTTTTTCTTCTAATTTATTATATAGACGAATTCTTTTTTCTCAGAACTTTATTGATTGGGGATTTAATCAGATTCAAGAATGACAGCGCAGTGTGTGCCAATCGCTACAATTCCAAAAACGGTACAATAATCGGATTGAAATTTTAACAAAATGTGTTGGACATTAGTGCCAGCAAAAAATGAAAAAAAATTCTGCCGCATTGGTAAGGTGTCTGGAATGAGGTCCAAATGATTTTTTCGGCTTTTTTCCACCTGCTTTTGGACATTATAAAAAGTGTAAAACGTGTAAAGCACAAAATTAGAAAAAGTTTTTCAAACGCAATGTTTTAAATCTAAGTCAGTCTCGCAATGATCTAAGCAATAAAGTGTTGATTTGTTATAATTCATGTTTCAATATTCAATTGATGTGTCATCACTTTCTTTAACATGGGTATTTGTTTTCAGCTGAATGACTAAGTTATACATCAGACCCGAATCAGAATTCTAAGAATTTCCGAGTCCGGGTCCAAAATTTTAAGGATATCGGGAGCGCGTAAAAACAATATGGTAGGGTAATTTCGGGTCTCATTTCGGGTCCGGGTAAGCGATAAATCTGTAGTAACTTCTCTGGAAAGAAGTTGAAATCAGACGATTTCGTCAAAATCAGTTTTCCTAAAAATTAAGTATACATCTGAGTACATTGGCTTGAATATGAGTCCATGGAAGGCAACAACAAGGTGTGTAATTAAAGCAGGAATAAATCTACGATTTCGAAAGAAAAGTAATTGGACACATTGGATATCACCGCGACCCTTATCCGCATGCATACATTGACGGTGTAATTTGTCACTTATTACATAGCGTTGCATCTTGTACGTTTAATTGCGCGTGTTCCTTGCCAATCATTGTGACAATGAAAAGCGTAAATTCATTTTTAAAGTGCGGTGCATGCGAACTATACAGCAAACCAATTGTTTCCCACACAATTTTTTCTCAAAAAACCATAGCCCTTTTTTAGACCTCTGGTAGGGGTAATACCCCACACCCCACGCTGTTGTACGTTGTAGTCTAATTGAAATCATAAAATTATATGCAGATGGAAATGGAATTAGACTTCTGTACACCATGTGGAAATGACAAAAAAATTTCCGCACAAAAGAAATTTTCCCGTTCCAAATTGAAATCATTTGAGAAATGTGTGAAATGAGCGATAATTGTACATTTAGATTACCAGGAAAATCTTCAAAATTATTTGTTTTTGTAGCTCAGCAACATTATTTTAGATTAATTGCGCAAAAAATAGTTCCACTGGGGTTTCTGTGGTTAGAGCTGAAGATTTATAGATTTAAATTGTGCTTCATTCCGGCGCGTGGCGAGTGCCGGGAAAAATTTATAGATTTTGATATTTTAGAAAGGTGGAAAATAAGTCTTTCCCCTAAAATGAAAGTTTAAATTTGCAGCCTAAATCATGTCTCCATCGTTTCCCAGTGAAAAAAATTGTGTCCACAAAGCTCAGAAAACTTCAGGCGACAAAAAGAATTTATGAAGATCAATCAAAAAATCTCAATTTCCAATGAAATCTAAACAGAATAGTGAAGATTACTGAGCGAAAAGCGAAAGAAGCGAAAAATATGGAACGTTAACTTTTTCGACGCGTAGGGCGGGAGAATTTTTGAACAGAGAATCTCTTGAAATGTGGAAAAATTATTCTATAGATAATTTGTAGTATTTTGAGTTTATATTTACAATCGAAAAATGATTAAGTATGAATGCAAATATGAAGAAGCGTGAGAAAAATCAACGAGTTCATATTTATCGCAATCGAAAAATTCAAATGTTTAATATAATTTAAAAGAGTGCCGAGTTTTATTCACTCTAATATGTGATTAGACATAGCAGATTCATAGAAGCAATCAAGGATAACTGAGAAACGAACTAAACTTTTTTCTGGCCATATTTCCGCTCAATTGTAGTAAGCATTATATGTTGTTGTCATTCCCGACGCGAAGCGCCGGAGAAATTTGAGATTTTCATCTTCTAAATCATACTAAAATGCACCTTTTCATTAGTACCAGCAGCAGAACCGCCCAGAAAAATTTCTGTTCTGTGTGAAAAATGTCCGAAAAATTTTCCACGTAGCCAAAAACGTCCGTACTCTGCGGAAAAATGTCTGTTCCAAACTCAAATATTTCAAGCTTTCGAAGAACTTCCTCTCTATTTTTGCATCACTATTGGATATATCGGACTTACCACAATTCCAGTAGAAATGCGTTTCAAACTTTCGACTAGTTCTTGCTTCCTTTGCATACGCGACGATTCCGATGTGTCGACATTAGCTTCTTGTAGCTGATTATTCAACTTGTTCACTTCCAACGTAACTACTTCTAGCCGATTCTTCGCGTTTTCTACTTCTTCTTTCGTTTTATTGAAAATTTCAGTTTGCTCAGCGATCTGCCTCTTGTTAGATCTGAATTAGAAAGTAGATAAAAGTTAGAAACCATTGTTAGAAATATAATGTAATAAATTAGTCACACATGCTTAGCATTATAGATTGACCACAAACTTCAATGAATGTAACGACCAACATTGATAATTCTTCTGTCAAAACCAACCTCAAGTGAAAACGTTCAGAAAGTAAGAAAAAAAAGTGGCTGACTCGAGTTGATCGACGAGTCGCTCCACGCGTTTTCTTGTAGCTTCCAATTCTTGTTGTTTCTGACTTATTTTAGTCGAGTATTCGACACGACGACGTTTTTCGTTATCTAAAACATCTTGGTCCATCTGTTGTTCGCGATCCAAAACATCCACATCTTGCTGATATTGGGCACATTGTTTAGCTACTTCACCTTTCAATTTGTGATATTCGGAGAGCTAAAAACGTTTTACACTTGTTATGTGCGGGTTGATGCCGAAATAAACCAACGAACAAGAAATCATACATAAATTTTTTAGACGGAGATTTAGATTCGATTCAAGCGGAGTTAGTTATTCAACGCAGATCCTTTCAACTTGAAAACCTGACTACTTACTCATATTAGAATAAAGACTTTCAATAATATATAACATAATCAGAACCCCGTCTCTTACGACAGCGATTGAAATAATTTACAAAAGTTTTCGACTGTAATGAAAAGCATTTTCATACTTGAGTATCGTTCAATTGAAGCCCTTCTCTCTGTGAATCTTGACGCAAAGCTGCTTCATACTCTTCCCTTTCGGCTAGGCACTTTTTCAGATCTTCTTGCAGATGATTAACGACGTCTTGTTGACTTTCAGCAGTACGTTTAGCACTCGTAAGAGCTTTTTCTATAGCTTCTAATTTTCGTTCTGTATGCCGAACGTTTTCTTTAACTTTGATAAAATTGGGTTTCTTTTTGTTCAGGTCAGCATCCTCAAAGAAAAAAGGGATCAGCTATACATAGTATCGCCAGAAGCGACTAATAAACATGTAATAAAAGCTAAGGCATTAAATGTACACTACTTAAAGCAGCATGTATTCTTTGCGGAGAAAATAATCTGTATATTTTAAAACATAAATTATGGGCCATATAGAAGCCAATTTTTTTTACCAATTCGTGAATTTGTTGTTCAACTTTTCCCAGTTCACGGTTCAACTTTCCATGTTCTTTCTTTTTTTCCTTCAATTGTTCCTCTAATTTCGCTCGTCTTTCGTCGATCTTATTCAAATCTCCGCGTTTCTTTTCCAATTCTTCACATATCACTTTAGATTCGCGTTCGTTGTGAAACAGTTTAAATAAATGTAGTTTCAGCTGTTTTTCGGCCTGAAATTCAAATTGACGAGCAATGAAGCACAAATCAAAAATTGGATTGTCATTATAAGATAGTCTGAGTTTTAAAATATTCTTCGTTCTGTAAAATGTTGGTCATGCACGGAAGCATAAATACCTAATCTAAACTGAAAGTTCACTAAATCGCCCAAATCACCAACTAAAAATAACAAAAGGTTGTTGTTTATAGTAAGCTCAAAATAATTTCTAATATTTCTCATCTAAACTGAAAGTAGAGACTATAAAATACTAAATTCATTTCGACTAATAGAAAAATTCCAATTAAAAAATGACTGAAGAGAATTCAAGATTCAAAATTATCTTCATCTCACACAGAGGTCTCCTTACCAACAGATCCTTCATCCGCTGATATTTTTCGGCCTCATCTTTTTCGAGTTTGGCTTCTTTCTTTTCAGCAGTAATGCCACGTTTCTTGTTGAGATTGAAATTAGTATCTTCCTCCGCCTTTGAGACTTCGGCTTTCAAACGGTCGTATTCTTCTTTTAATTCATTCGACCTTGGAAATCGTTCAAAATTTAAACCAAATATGACTGCACTTTGTCTCGTTTAATACAAAAGCATGAATACATATGCATTTGGTAACAGATTTGTAGAGACGGCGAGAGTCAGGTGAACAAATGAATATACAATGCGAACAATAGCAATCTTCTGGACATTTCGCGGTGGAAAATGCAAGCAGTTGGTAAACACTGAGAAAGGTTTTAGTTAATTCGATTTACACAGACGGCGAAGCAATAACACAAAAAGTATCATCGCAGCATACACAACAATCCTTGAAACTAGATTACAACCAAAATTTTCAGAAGTCTAGTCTTGCTATTTAAAAGCCCAAAAATATTAGGTCGGTCAAAAACATTCCAAACTAAAATTTTTGAGAATGAATACATCGTAAGAATGCAAGATGACCTTTACCTAATATGACTGTCGAATATAGCAACGAGTGATAACTAAAATTTGGCACAAATTCAGTATGTGGCTTGTACGTGGACCAATGAAGCAATTTAAGTGATGAGCCATGGACTTGTAGTGAGACATGTGAATGTGTGTGCTTAATTTGGTCCTTCTGGTGTCAAATTTGATTGTGATTTATTGATACCTTCTGAAATCGTGTGTATAAATTTTGTGATGATTCTTGGGACCAGAGTGAATCTTTCATTGTTAAACATTTTACGGACAAATTTATCCCCTGAAGGACATTGTACCATATTTTACGATGCTGGGAGATGGGATTAGCACAAGAGAGAAAGAAAGCATCAGGCCTGAAACCGAAAATAGTGACCGAATCCAGCGCCAGACAAAAATAGTGGACAACCAGATTGGGATTTTGGCCTGAAAACTGAGCAAAAAATTCAAGTGTGATCATTCTCATGTTGTTCGATCATTAGCCAATAAAACAAACATTAATATCACGAAAGGATTCAGGCGCCATCGCGTACAGAAAAACAGTTAGAAGTTATTCGACCACGTTGTTTACGACTTTTGAGAAAATTTTCTGGCTGTGAATTCATTGTGGATGATGAATCTTATTTTACATTTTCTTATTCAAACAAGGACTCTAATGTTAGATTTTGGCCTGATGATAATAAATCTGCTCCAAGACTGTTGAATTCAAGCCCTCGGAAAAATTTAAGCAAAAATTGATTGTTTGGATTGCCATTTCACCTCATGGAATTTCACAACCATTTATTGTGCCTTCGGGAATGGCAGTCAATCAAAATATCTAAAGGACTATATTATTAAAAGATTAATTCCGTTTATTGAAAAGTATCATTCTGACAATAATTATGTTTTCTGGCCTGATCTGAATTCGTCCCAGTATGCCAAATCAGAAGTGGACCATTTGCGTGAAAATGATATTAAATTTGTTGATAAGTCTGTGTGCCTGAACTACGCCCTATTAAAAATTTTTGGTCAATTTTGAAAGGATTAGTGTATAGTCATGGTTGGGAAGCGAAAACAACTGAACAGTGAAAAAAACGAGTGATTCATTGCTTGATAAACATTGATATAAGTGTAATACATGATATGGTTAGGCGTGTCCTTGGCAAACTGAACCGTGTCTGATATAAAGGTGTCGATACGTTGCTTCAGAGATAGCTTTAATCGTTTTCTGTTTATTGCTTTTTTGTTGAATTGGATTATTGCATTTTGAACAAGTATTATGCCGTTCAAAGTTTGTGATAAATTTTAGTCTCCACCCCTTATACAGGGTGAGCCAAAAAAAAGGCGACCGGTGCTGACTTCCATAACTTTTGAACGGACAAAGCTTTTTTAATGCGGATTGCTGCATTAGAATGCCCTGTTTATCTTTGCTATTAAAGCCAAATTTTATGCTCCTAGCATATATGGTTACTGTACAAACAGAAATTTAGTAAAAGTGGTCATTTTTCAAAAATTAATTGAGAAATCAATGTAAAAGTTGTCCTATTGTGAGAAAAGTAGATTTATAAGTTACACGTAATTTAAAGTCATTAACTTCTTGTTTCAATATGGGGCAAAATTTCGCCAAAATCAAGGGCTTTTGTTTTGAAATTGGAAAAAACCAAATTCAAAACAAAATCAATTCTGTCGTTGACCAGATCGAAAAAACGATTGAAATTATTGGTGTAATAGAATGTAGGACACGATAAAACGGTTCTCTTCTAGTTTTCAGTTGCTTTATGGTTCTCACGATTGGATTTATTGCACTTTTCTGTTGTAAAACATGTTGATTTTTTCAATTTTTGTCAATTTTTCAAAATTTATTTGCAGAAAAATCTACATTAGTATTTTTGATTCTAGTCAATCAATATACGAGCAATCTGACTGAAACTTTGCACTTTTTATGCCAGATGTTTTATCTATCGACGGCAGGAAACTGCATCAAAAAAGCTTCACCCGTTTGAAAACTATGAAAGTCAGTACCGGCCGCCTTTTTTTGGCTCACGCTGTATACGTACGGTTAAAACTCGAATTTCTCAAGAGAATGGGTGCCGTTTTTTCAAGCGACATGATATGTAATTCTCACAGTGGTTTGAGCCGAAAAAATCAGTGCTTCCGTAAGAGTACTTGGTAACTTTTCAAGTTATATATATATATCAATGTTGAATCCTAAGATTTTAGAGTACAATTTCGAAATCCAACGACAAATAGAAAAATGTACCGCGAAATTTCTTCAAATAATAGTGCTCTTTCTTTCGACGTTTTCATGGCTAAAGATTCCACTGTTCCTTGGAAAACTAGACAGTTCTTGGCTTTGATAAAAATGTTTAAACGCTCTAACTCTTGCGTGTACTGAGCTAAAGTAACTACCTAAAACAGAAGGAGCTACTGAAGTTGAAATGACAAGAATAACAATAAAATCGAATCAGGTTTTACTTTGTTATCTACTCTATATTCAGCATTCGCTCCCATTACCATACGAGAGAATGTTTGAGCTCTACCGTCGTCGTGTTGATAAATTAAGGAAACGTGACATCGAGTGCTGACAGGCTTACCGGTTGGAGCACCATGAATTAAATCCTGAACATCAACCCAAAATGCGTTATTGAATAAAAAACATTCTTCGAACTTTAGATGATCAACAGGAGCTTGTAAAGTTTAAAATTCAAAGTAATTCGTTTTTCTAAGGATTCTAGGTGTACGGATTCTGGGTATCCACTTCCACAGCAAAGAGAGTCGATTTTTTAACATAAATGTTGAATAAAATTTTTGATTCGAATTTGAATAACAGAGCTTTCTATATCGTTATGAAAGAAATGCATGAAAATTAAAAACTTACACTTATTTTTTTAACTCGTAATGTGCTAGTTTTCTCGCCAAGAACGAAACAAATGGCATCCATCAAATTTGATTTCCCTAGAAAAATAGAAGCGCATGCATTTATAATGATTTCGCAGAACAGTGCGGCAGAAGTGTCTGATTCTTTGGAAAAATAGGTAAGCTTACGATTAGTAATGAAATAAAGTAGACTAAATAAAGTTTCTGAGCCAATATAAATATCATATCGAATGACATTTCAGTGAATTTTTCTGGAAATGATTTTTGACTCGAGATAGTATAAATAACTTACTAAAGGCAATGTTCAAAAAATTATTGCAGTTATTCATTCATACATGCATCGAGCAATACAAAATGATTATTGAGAGTATTTCAGACAATAAAACCCAAAGTTTCGGTTGATTCACGCTCAGAGACTGATGGCGAAAATTTTCTAAATGGGAAGGTCTTCATAGAAAAATTTAGGGGAGGATATACGGGTGGAATAAATTTCCTGTAAAAGACATTTGGGTAGGAAAACCAGATTTTTTGGTCATATTATTTTAATTTCTAAAAGTTCAGGCAGGGGTGAATGGCTACTTTTAGGCACTTTAAAAAGTTCAAGCATGGGTTTGCTTAGCTTTCTTTTAAGTTTCAGCTAGGTGATTTTACCCGTTTACTTCCCCACAATATGCATCTATGCCCACCCTGCATCAACAAACTTTATCGTTCGATTTACAACTCACCCGATCCATTTGGTCCGATGACGGCACTGAATGTCTTGAACGGACCGATTCTATGCTTTCCTTTATACGACTTGAAATTTTCCAGTTCAATTTCTAACAAAACCCCCATTCTCGATTGAGAATTTATTTAAATAATCTGCATATGATGCTGAAATAATTATTTTAAGAGATAATAGGTATTTATGCACTTTTGTGACCTCTGAATGCTTTTCAAGTTTTTTAACGTGTAAGGTATATACAGCGAAGTAGGTATAGGCAACGTTCGTGAAACATAGTGGTTCCATATTTTTTGAAAACGCATACGCGTTTTATTTCATCCCCGTCGGATCACGCAACTTTCCATCTCTGTGGAAGTTTACAAAGGTGTAAAGATCAATGGGCTAAAGTTCAAGTTGCACACTGCGCATTGTTATCAGCATAGACGTACTTTCGAAGACACTTCAGGTAGGTGGGAAAAAGCAGTGGCTGAAAAATGGATTTCCTACTACTATTTTATTAGTCTCGGAATCACAATTTTTTCGGCGAAGTTAGTTTTTCCAGTCTTTTTATTATTTTTCTTCAAAACTCATGAAATTCAGTTATAAAAGTCTAAAACTGACGCAAATTGAATGAAATACAAGAAAACTAGCTTTTAATTGTTTTTCTGATAAAAGTAGGCGAATTCATCAATTTTACAATGAACAACCAAACATTACTCTGTGCAACAAATTTTTTCCTATGTCGCACACAGAGCTTCACACCGGGTACCCGAATTACCCGGGTCCCGGGTACAAAATGAAAACCATTACCCGGGTAATTCGGGTACCCGTTTTGTATCACGTATAATATGTAGACTTGAGAGTAGAGGTATGCATAGTTTTTTTTAGCCTTTTACAAGCCATGGCTTGTTGGACTGACAAAATGGCTTGTAGAATTTTAGTTCAACAAGCCAAAATGGCTTGTCAGAATTTTTTGAGTCATGTATTTGATCATATCGGATACAAAAAAGATGCATTTTGGTGCATTTTAGAAGGTCATAATCTCAAAATTATTCGGCGCTAACTTAAGTAAGCATTATTATTTATTTCCTAGCTCAGGCGCTGCTTCTAACATGTCTACCTTCATTTATCATTTAATCTTTAATAGTTTTAATCATCTTAAACGTATTATCTCATGTTTTAATTGGTAATCTTCAATATTTCATCTTGAAATTTAATGAATATTCACATTTTTCCCTTGACACATTTTTTGAGAAAGATCAATACGTCAAGTCTGTAAACTTTTTGAAGTGATTATCCCCTTCTTAACGTAAAATCAATCCAAAAGCTTCATGGAAGTAGTTTTCGGAAATTTCTACTCTTCTTACTCATATATTTCTGGCCAAGTTCATCAGAGTGTGTGAATAAATTAATGGTTTTAAAATTTTTCAAACATGAAATTCCAGAAATGACGACCTTTGAACAGAAAATTCGAAACTAATTCTTCAAATAAGTGATTGGGAAATTGATTTTCCAGTATCGCAGAATGTCAATACCCAAAAAAATTTTAAGGGGTTTCAGGCAGGAAAGATTAATAGCTTTTTTGGGCTCTCACTTGTTATCATAGACGACTTAACCGTCGATTTCTCATGTAATTCAAAGTCATTATGTTCTTGGATAGTTTGCTGGAAAATTTTTTCCACAATGCTTGTAGATTAGACTTCGATCAAACTCAAAAATTTCAAATGTTTCCTGAATTTTAATGAATTAACGACTCTAAAATTTTATTGAATAAATGTTGAATGACATCCCTTTTTTGATCGATTGCCGTGATGCTCAATATATACATTTCTTAAAAAAATAACCTAGCATTGGAATTTATTCACGTATACTAATATTATAAAATTGGCTTGCAAAAATTTGGAATGGCTTGTGAAATTAAAGGTCAAGAAGCCACTTGGCTTGTGACTCGTAGGTCAAAAAAAAACCCTGGAGGTATGCAAATTTTGCTTTGTCTCGTCAATAATATTGAGCTATCGTGATGTGATGTGTAGTATTTTGCAGCGTAGGTACGTCGATGATGTGTATCAATCATCATCTCTAGCAGCCTATTGTATACAACAACACAACCAGTGTTTCAACACAAGTGTTGAAAAATATTATGTAGTAGGGACTACGGAGTATGTGTAATGCATCATTCTATTTTCACAGTGTATCTGTCTAATATTATACATGTACATTAACATAACAATCATTTTAACATGTACCCGGGTAAACCCGGGTAATTCGGGTACCCGGGTAATAAATAAACGGGTACCCGGGTACGAAATTTTTGTCGTGTGAAGCTCTAGTCGCACACTACATTCTGGCTTCTGCAATCAAGTCCAGAGCCTGTCGCTTGGGATACGGTCACCGTCTTTTTCTTCAAAGATTAAAATCAGAGTGATGAAGTGTTATTTGTTCCCCATTCCGGCGCACAGCGCCGGAAAAATTTTCGGGTTTCTATATTCTAAAACGCTGGAAAATAAATATCTCCAACAGATATTCGTGAAAAGAAGTCTTAAAATCGCAGTCTAGAATGATGTCTTCAATTTCCATTTTCAATAAACGCAAAAGCTCAGGTTGCAAACGTTTAAAAAATTCCAAGCATCGAGAGAAAAAATTGAGAATTGATGAAAAAACTCTATTTTCAGCGACATAAATTGACTTTTAACGATTAGAAAATGAAACGAGCCAAGTTGTTTGATATAAACTGTTGAGCATTAATTAGTAGGTCAAAGTAGATAAGCTAACGGCCGCGCCTGATGGAAAATAGTTATCATTATACCCATAACCGGCGCCAAGCGCCGGAAAATTTTGGGATTTCGACCTTTTCATGTCCACCAAAACGCATCTTTTCGGTTTTGAATTCCCCAAATTTTTTTCCACAATGAGAACCATACCCAAAATTTTTCTCCTGATTCCGTAATTTTTTTCCTCAAAAGACCCCATTTAAGGAAAAGAACGGTGGTTGGATGGAAGTAACCTCCACCCCAAATTTTTGGGTTTACCCTCCCCCAGGTGGGACCATACCTGTACTTGGGGGAGAGGGTTGGGGGGGACCCCCCCCCCAACTCGGCCAACCCTGTACCCAAAATCATTTCCTCCCCCCCCCCCCCAGTTTGGAAAAAATTAGAAAAATTTTCAAAGAAGTGTATGTTTTTTGGCCTTTTTTGGGAAAAAAATTTCGACTTTTTCCTACCCCCCCCCCCCCCAAAATTTCGGATTTACCCCCCCCCCCCAACTGGTCGGAGGTTACAGGTATGGGTGGGACTGGGACCTCTTACTACAGGTATGATTTTTAGCTATTTTCGGTTGGCCACCAAACAACCCAAAAATTTCGGAAATTTTTTTCGCCATTGGCACAAATTTTTTAGCCTCTTGTGCCAATTGTTACAAACGCCCGTGCTCAAAAAACCGCTGGTGGACGGGATGGTATTCCTTGACTTCATTTCCATGGCAATTTTGAATTGTGTGGGCATTCACAGTAAAATGTAGTTTATGTATTTTATATAGATAAACTAGCTTATAATGTTGATAAATGACGCACACATATTCTTATAAAACTGAGCCAAAAGACTTGATATAACACGTCTAAAAAAATAATATGAATTGACACTATAGTCCATAAAGGAGAGACGCAGCAGCAACCCTGAGAGCAGGTTCAATCTGACACGCAAAAACTTTATACTGCAGAAAAAACGCTGAATTTCACCATGACAATGGAGAAGCCAAAGTCTTAGAGAAAACATCAAGCTTATTCGCTTTCGATGTGGGTGAAACTGTATCGAGACCTGAGTCCTATTCAAGAAATTTCGGTCATTTAACAAAGCTTTTGGTGCAAATTTTCTGCCGCTCAAGGACGATAAAATTTTTTTTCATTCATTACAGAAATAGGTTTTTACTCGTTTTTCGTGGTAAACTCTTTTTCATTGCATTGCTGCATCTATCATTCCAGAATAAGTAGACTATGGGCAACCTGCTCCTCATTATTTCTCAGTAAACTTCTATATTTTCACAAAGTCTGAGCTGTCGCGTTGCCCTTTCTAGAAACTACAGTAAGACTTTCCATCAGAAAGCTTATTACACCGAAATAAGTCATTTAATTTTAAAAATAACAAGAAATGCAAATTTTGTCATTTGCAACGTGGTTTATTTCAGCAACTGCAAATAAAAATAACGAAGTAAAAATGATAATATTGTGCAACACGAAGAACATAAAAGTATGAGGTCTAAACTAATGCGCTTTTTCATCGAAGTTGTGACTAAAAGGCTTTGTTCGTCAGATTGTGAAAGTAAATCAGAAAGGAAGGTTCAGATTTATACGCAGTTTTCATTTGGAAGGAATGTAGAAAAACGCCAAATTTCTTCATGAGAATGAGGAAGCCAAGTCATCGAACAAGCGTCATGCTTATTCACTGTGGACCTTGTCACCAAACCGTTGATACCAGGCAGGTGCTACTCGAGAAATTTTGACCAATTGACCAGGCTATTGATGGAAATTTTCGGCCGTTCTGTTTGCCGCCCGTTGACGAATGTTTTTTTGTTGATCACAGTAATAAGCTTACTATTTTTTTCCGTATCGAACTAACTTTGATCGCTGCGTCGATCATTTCAAAATGGATGGGATGTAGTGTAGTGTAGTGCCTATTAGGCTCAAAAAACATCTTTTTTGGTTACTGAAATTTTGATACATGAAATTCGTGCGACTTATCGGGACCACAAGAACATCGAAAAATTATCCTTTCCTTGGCTGAAACGATATATCGGCTGAAATCTCGCCACTTTCAGCATTGTTTAGCTTAATCATTCCATTGATCAATGTTTGCCGACTTGCATCTCTGCAAACAGGTTTTCATTGGGTGTCTCTACTACAGTAACGTTTACCTTGTTATATATAGGTATATATAAACCTTTGCCGCCGCCACCATCACTACTACACATTGAACACATTTTTTGGTCTACCGAGCACAATAACGTTTTCGTTCTTTCATCGTAACTTTTTCCATTGCTTTGGCTATTGATTTTTCATTATGCGAAAATATCGGTTGTCGAATAATTTTACCACTATTTAAAACGGACTAGAGAAAAATCGTGGAGTCGATTTTTAAAATTGCGTCTGATAAAATGATCACCGATACCGATCCAAATATGATACTGGGAATGAGCCGTCAAGAAATCGATTCCGATAATGATTGGTACGACCAATTTTTATGGCTCAAAGTTATTCGATCGATTTTTGCACTATTTTTGCCAATGATTTACGGCCTTATCAACGGATCTGAATCTAAATGGTCGTGGACGTCGTTTTATTTATGGACGAAATTTTTAGCAGGTCGAAAACCCGATAAACAACGATTATCGGCCAGCTTGATTATGTGGTCCATCTTGTCATTCATTTTTTGGACGACCATTTTTGCCGTGAGCGGCGCCTCGTTGACGGGTCTATTGTATTTCGCCCTTTATTTTCTGTTCAACGGATGTCTTTTGTTCATGTTCAATTTTAAGACCATGTGTCAAAGGCCGTCGCAGGAGGAATATCAAACGATTTGATTCCGTACCCCTGATTTACATATTATGAATTTTAACTTGATTGCAACTCAAGTTTTTTATAACTCGTCATAATACAGAGCTGTTTAGAAATGGATAAAGGACAAAAATTATTATTGTCGCCAAACTTGACCTTCACAGATTTTGTTCGCTCAAAAAATTGCTAAGGCTTATGTCTGCTTACCGATTTTTAGTTCAATTGAGATCGTTTCCGCGGAGCTTTTGTGATAGATTGGTTTCTTGAAAAAAGGCTAATTGATGCTCAAAAATTTTTTAATTCAGCAGAAAATCGTAAAATTACAAAATAGTACTTGCCTTCCAATGTTATTATTTACAAGCATTAAAATACAGGCTTCAATCAGTACTGCGTATTATGTAGGTTCAGCAGTATATTATTAATTTTTTGATGAGTAAGATGAGTTCAATCGTATGTACATGACTTATTGTAGGAAACAAGTTCAGTTGAATCGCTTTTGATTAGCATCGAGGATTGATAATTTGGAACTAGTAATGGAAATACACGATGAGGAAATCCGTTTCTAGAAAGTCGCACCGTAGGTAAGTATGGCCTCAAAACTACATGACATAAGCCCTATTCAGAAGTAAAAAAAATCCTAGGATTTGGTAGCCGACTGTCGCCGATTCCTCGGATTTAACCGGCGACAGTCGACGATTCTAAGGATGAATAGGCAATTCGTAGAAAGCCCAATTCAGAAGTGAAAAAATCCTAGGATTTTTGTCGGTGAAAGTCGGTGACTGTCGCCGATTCCTACGATTCAATCGGCAACAATCAGCAATGGGCTGTACAGTTATTTCACGACAAGAATTAAAAAAGTTTCCATTGTGCCCCCGAACAAATCATGGACATGACTTTTTGAGATTAGTTTCACTTGGTATTGCGAGAGTTCGCATTGATCCGTCTGCGCTCCATATGTCTTAATGACTTGCGACATGACCTGTTCCCAGAAGGAGCGGATAAGGTGCACCTTCTCTCATGTGGATGTTCCAGTTTGTCTCACTGATCAAGGTCGAGAATTGTTTCTTCGTGACTACAGTAATCAGCTTGATAATTTTTCCGTGTCAAGTTGACTTCTGTCGGTTTAGTTGGCCGAAACACTCAAAATAGCGATTCTCATAGCAAAGTTTTAAAAGAGCGAATTATCACAATAGATATTTCTTGACACTGAAATTTTCGAAATGACTCAAGGTTAATGCCGCTACAATCCTATTACTACATATAGTCTTCCAGTTATGAAAACCGAATTTTCAGGTTTGAATTGTAAATGTTTTTACTTGAAATCAAAGAATGAATTTTATGTACCCCTGGACGGCTTACTTTAAACGAATTTTCAGAGTTTCAAGTGCTGCCCACGTTTTTGATCTTGATAGATCTTGGAAAAAATATTACTAAAAATCTTGGGAAAAGTCGTACGAGATCATTGTTGTCTTATAAGATACCAACGCAATCTTGTAAGTTCGGCATAAGATCTAGCAGGATCTTAAATAGAAATCCTGATCATACAAATAGACTTATATGATCTTATAAGCTCTTATAGGATAACTTCCAGGCGTTCTGAAATTTGGTGTTCACGCAAGAATTCTTGTATGCTATCTTATGAAATCATACATGTTCTCTGGTAAGATCTCATGACTCATTGTTGTATCTTTCATCATGTGGGTTTTTCTGTTGATTTTCAGCTTTGCTGGATTTAATTGCATTTTTCATGTACCTTAAAGTAATTCAGTTAGTAATTTCTTCGGGTGACCTTGACAAACTCTGAAAAACAGAAGAAAATCTAAAGTAAAGCATTGTCAAGGAGTGCAAAAAATTTGTATAATTTTTATGTGAGTTTTCGCGAAAATATTTATTCCTCATTTTCTCGTCACATGTACAATAATTAGAAATCCATTAGTGTTCTCTATTGTTTTCAATAGTCTGGGTTCCTAGTTGGAAACCAGACTATTTTTCAAGTACTTTGTTATTGTCACATATTTTCGTACTCGTAATTTACTCAGCAGGAAATGGAAAGGTTGGCACATGCTAAAAACAAAAAACACTTTTCCTCAACATACAAAAATGGGTTCATATGTTTTGAACCCTCCGACAAATTGGAAACTAATTACACACAGCGGGGCTCCCAGAACCACGCCCCAAGAAAGTGGATGTTGACTCGAAAATTGAAGAAGAGTGGTTCTTCTTTCAGTCTTTTGGTTCTTCAGTTTTTTGGTTGGTTGGACTTTGTGGGACTATGCTCGCTGCTTTAGTTTGCTGGTACTTTACGCGACTTCGCTCGCTGCTTTGGTTGGTTGGTCTTTACGGGACTACGCTTGCTGCTCCAGTTGGTTTGTCTTTACGCAACTTCGCTCGCTGGCACCTTACAGTCCGTTGGACTTCGAAACGATTTACATTTGGTTTGAGGCAATTGCATTGCCTATACTTTACGGGACTCGGGCTTCAATACCAGCCGTTTCGCTGCTTCCAAATTGTCATCCATTACCCAGAGAACGACTGTTTATTTTCAAGTAATTTGTGCCAATCTTTTACGCCCAATCACTATGCGCTACCCTCGCGCCTTTTTGTCAGGCCTTTGTAAGTATTGCCTTATCCACCTTATTTACTGTAAGTTATCTAATAAATATCAAAAACCCCAGTTTTACAGTAATTCACTCAAACTCAAGAAAGGTCGTGACAGCATGAAATTATAAATTTACATTAGAGAAATTGATGAGAAAGGCCCATAAAATTTAGTTATGCTACAGTCTAATTTTAGAATGATCTGTGGATCACAAAAGAATGCTCATGCATATAATAAAATGGCGGAGTATACATGCATCTCTTTTCCTTGAATTGACGGTAGCATTTACGAATAAAAGTTGGACAAAAAATGTGCGGCCATGAAGTCTACGGATTTATTTGAGTCCCGAAAGTCAGTTAATGAAATCGAATTTACTCGCTGCTAAAACATCGAAAACATGATAACACTGGAATCCGTGGTGAAGCGACTTAGCTCTTTGAGTTGTCAACATTCTTTCAGCATGCAGTATAAAAAACTTTTAACTTCAGAGATTTTCCTTCAGAAAGAGGCATAAAAAGCTTAAATTTTGGAGAAATGGGCTTTTTTATTGCTAATCCCAGCATAAAGATAGAATAAGCTTAAGAGGAGTAGTTAGCTGCTTACTCTTTTCATCACATAGAAGTTCAAGCTTGATTAAAAAACGATAGAAGATAAAGAAAATGTAAGATCTTAACAAGATATAGTAAGACACCAAACGCATGTGCATTAAAGATGAAGCAAATTTTGTCATGTGGTTGTTCAAAAAGTCGTCTTGCATAAAAAGCTTCGAAAGACTCAAAATGGGTTTTTTAGCACACTGTCACGTGCCACTCAATTTTCCCTGTCACGTGATCCACATCATGTTGATATATTTTTCGTCACTTTTTGTTTCAAAACTCATTTGTTTTCTGTACATTTCGTTTATTGTTTTCTTCACATGCATTTTATTGTATTTTTGTTTTTTATGCACGTGGGCTACAGTACGCCCTTTAGCTAAAAACTTCCGCCAAAATGTGCTTCACGGGCACATGGCTATTTTAGGTGCATTCCATGCACCTCTTATCACCTAAATTAGCATCGTTTTTGTTAGCTAAGAACTACTAAGCTAAAGGCAGATTCATACTTCGTCCAGCATCCGGCGTCTGAAAAAAGTCTATTTTTAGATTTTTCATCCAGCAAATCGTCCGACAATCCCCGCACCGGATGACGTCATTTTTTTCCTTTTCCCACGCTGCCGTCTCATTTTTTTGCTGGAAGACTGGAATTTTGTCGGATGGGAAGAGTAGAAATTGTTTGTACTTTTCCGGATGCCAGAAAGCACATTTTGTATGTAATTTCAATTGAAGCGCGTGTTTGATTGATTTTTGCATATACAATGTATTCGAGAGATATCGATTTTTTTAGTTGGCAAAATTTTTGTTTTTAATCACGGCGTTTTTTAAATTTTTGATTGCTGAGTATTTTGTATGTTTTTTTCGTTCTTGAAAGCATAATGTGCAGGGTAGTCATATAATAACTTTTTTCAAGGCGTAATTATAGTTTAGTCACGCCTATGGAAGACTGACAAATTTGACAAATTTCTCTTCAATAAATAGTACAAAATTGCTAGATCAAGCAAGTTTTCTTCGTCTGACGAGTAGACCTGGAAAATAATATTGTATATATTTTCCATACACAATTTCTCCTGAAACAAAATACTGCACGGATTTCAAAGTATTTTAACATAGTAAAAGCAAGAATAAATTGTCATCCAGCATTTCTGGCGCCAGAAGAAGTATGAATTGCCATCCCATCCAGCAACTTGCCGGAAGCCAATTTGCCGGATGCCGGACACTGAATGCCAGAAGCTAAAAATAGCTTGCCGGACGCCGGATGAAGTATGAATCCGCCTTAAGACTACCTAAGAAGTTTAGCTAAAGACGTTTATATGCTTAGCATAGGCACTGCAGTTGGCCTTAGTGCTAAACCCATGTGAACGAAAAAATGTCTATGTGCTCATAGGCATCTTCTGCATCACATCTAGCTGCAGAAGTTAGCTTGGACGACTCCACCCAAGCCGGTGCTGTAGCCAAACATGTCCTTGAAAGGACGTTTCTTTAATTTTTCACTCACTTTTGGGTTCTCCCACTTTCGTCGGTTGTCTTAGCTTCGCGTTCGCCACCATCAAATTTAGATATTATTTCATTATATTGTATTTCATCTGCCGCCCTACATTACTCCAATAAATTCGCATATTTTTACCCTCTACTGTGTCCGCCACCCCAATTTGCATAGAAAACACCCGTCGCCTACATAGTGCCAGGTCACCACCAGCATACCCATCTGTTCAATACAAAGAGAGCGTCGCCCCGACCTCCCGAGCTAACCCGTCAAAGAATCGAGTGGATCGCCTCCCCATTCGTCGATTGAAATCCGAAGCCGCCAGGGACCCATCGCCCTTTCGTCGCAACAGGTCTAGGTGAGTCTTCTCAGGGGATTGTTGTTGTTGTGAGATATTTTGGGGAACCCTTTCATAAGTCGGTGTCCCAGGGTTTCCCCAGATGGGTAGGACTCTTACCACTCGGGTTTGGGCTAAAATGGGACTTTCTGGTTCATAATCGGGTCCCAGAGTTTGGGTCATTTCACGGATGACTCTGTCCCCACTCACTTTGGGCAGGATCTTGGGATTGTCACCCCTAACCTGGCAGCGTTATCCATTACTCTACAGCAGCACCCCAGGACAGCACCAGAGTACCCTATAGGTCTTCCTGTAGCCAGTACTAGCCGGGTTAGGTTCCCCAACAAGCAGGGAAAGCCCTTCCGTTAGGAGTCACAGCCTATCACTCACTGTGATAGGGTCAAACTGATATGGTTTACCATCAATGCGACTGGGAAATGGCCTTTTCCACTTGCACCAACAGTGTTAAACACGGCTCTGGTTTCATTGGTACAGGGCTAAAAGACCATGCAAAAGTTCTTTCAAAATTTATTCTGTTCTCTCCTCTTACTAAGCACTGTGCTGAGAATCACTTGTGGTATTTCAAAAACATTATGCTTCTCACCATACATGCACAGCATAGAAATTCTGCTGGGGGTCAGCCAGGACGCGGGGTGGAATACAAATTTTTTTTTCATTCTTGATAATGGAAAGAAAGGTCTCAGAAAGGTTTTCTAACATCCAAACTGCATATTCTTACAACTATATTAGTCAGATATATATTAAATAATTTGCTTAGAAAGCACTTTTTACCGTTTTAATGTTACTCTTTTGTTATCAAGTATGCTTTCGTTAGAAAAATTGTTAAACTACAGCATCATTTCCATTTTCATGACGACTTTCTCTTCTCTCTTGATCATTTTCCTTCGTCAGCTTCTCAATCATTTCTAGGGAAGTCAAATCTGCTGGGGGTCAGCAAGAATCTGCTTATTTGAATAAAAATCTGCTGGGGTCAAAACCCCCCACGTGCATGTATGCTTCTCACAAACCATAACCGTCCTTCCACAACAGTGAAATTAGCAACCGTACAAGAAAATTAACAAACTCTTTCAGATTAGAATATTACAGAGCAGAAGAGACCTCGTTCGTAATCTGTTGTCTGTTTTTCAAATGGAAAGCAAAAACGATTTCATCAGAATTTTCTGTTATTGTCACAGGACTGAAAATTTGTCAGTACGATTAACTAAACTTTATAAAATTTTCGAGTAAAAAATTCGATAATAAAAGCTTTTTGTAAACATGCCGATCAAAATGCCAATTAATCTCTTTTTGATTTACAAGCATTTTATAAAAAGCGAGCTATAGGTCCACAGATCAACGTTTTCTTATTACAGCTGAAAGACATCTATCGCTGAAAAACAATAAATCGCCTATCAAGAAAAATTACAAAGAAAAACAAAAGTATTGCACAATATCACAGGAAAATATTTTGAACAAAACCACGACATATGAAAAATATAATAATATTGATGGTACAACAAAGCTAATCTCAAAATCAAAATACAGAAATACCACAGGACAATGCAAAAAATTAAATTGATTACCGTGATGAATCAAAACTAGGCTTTTCATGACTTCCTAAACATCTATTTTATCTTTGCAGGTTGTAGAGCTTACAAGAATTCGAGAAGTCATGCCGAATGTAAAAAAACAGAAGCACGAGTTCTAGTAACAGCATGCAAATCAACAGTATTTTTGATTGCGATTCCTTAATAATAATCTAACGATTATCAAGACTAAAATAAATGTCTTTCTGGTCTTTAATAAGACGGAATCCTGCTTGGATCTAATTTTAGAAATGCGGGAAATGAAATATTTTCGCTGTTTTGGATTTGAAACAAAAAACAAATTCACATTTCTTCCAAAGCTTTCAAACCTCGACAAGAAAGCCACAACGAACGCATAGTTTTCGCCAACATCACGGGCCAAATTTTCTGCTCATAATAACAATCGACGAACAATCGTTGACAAACGCGACCCGATTTAAACAATTCCAAGCGGCCTTGCATAATTTCGTGCCAATGGCGACTCTGCAGGCGTAATTTTAACGGGTTGAAACGTCCTTTAAACGAAACCATTTTTAAATTCGGGTGCCGACCGATCGCTCGACAAAAAATTTCATCAGCTGACAAATTCTTGTATTCGAAATGCGTTTCGCGTAAAGTTGAGCATTGTAAAATATTGGCGATAAATTGAGGGCTAATTTCGATTAATTCGCGGCACATAAAAAATGTCAAGCGGGGGCATTTCTCGATGATTTTCGAAGCCAATTCGTCCCCCAATTGGCATTGGCCGAAAATGATAAGACCAGACAAATTATCGAACCTATAAATAGAAATTATTTTAAAAATTCAAGCTGGTGAACTTGCAGTATGCTGTTGGGTTACAATTTTGTATCTACTACTACAGTTTATTTTTCTTAAATACTTCCAAAAATAAAAACACTCAACACATCCTAATTCATTTTTCGAGTAAAAAAATTTACAATAAAAAACTTGGACTTTTTCTACAATTTTACCACAACGACAATATTTTCCCATCATAAACCCTGCCTAAGCCTAAAACACGACTGGTATGTATATCTCCTTCACCTATGGGTTCCTTTAATATTGTTAATCAGCTGGGAAACAAAAGAGTTAAATAAAAATCAACGATCTTTTATAAATTCGGAGAAAAAGACAAAAGTCATGCGAATTTATAGCTGGAAGCAACTGAATTTAAAACTAAAAAAATCAACGAATAAGCTTCACCTTCACAGTGTTTCTGTGCTCAGCTAAATTCTTTTCACTCAACGTGCTTTTTTAATTATAATAACTGCCTAATCAGTAATCACGATGAAAGCTGTGGACTATTTTTTCCCAAACCATTTTTCAAGATATTTGATCACCTAGCATTTCTGTTTTTCAGATGTCTTTTTAATCTTTTTAGACCTCTGATAGGGATAATACACCATACTCCCAATGTTATAATTTGGTAATAGATCTTCGGACTAAATTTATTTTACATCATTAATGAACATATCGATTTTTACTCGCTATCAAGGATAATTGAACTCATATTTTATTGAAAACAGACGATGTCTGAAAAGAGTGTCCAAAATTGGAGCTATATTGACACTCCAAAGCCATTTTCTATCTTTTGCGATTTGGTTAGCATTGGTGGCAACCAACCTTTCATCATACTTATTTTTGGGAAGTTATTTAAACTTTCGTGTACAGCATAGACTCATGACCAGGGTTTTTTTGACCTACGAGTCACAAGCCAAGTGGCTTGTTGACCTAAAATTTTACAAGCCATTCAGAATTTTTACAAGCCAATTTTATAATATGAATAAATTCCAATGCTAGGTTATTTTTTAAAGAAATGTATATATTGAGCATCATGGCAATCGATCAAAAAAGAGATGTCATTCAACATTTATTCAATAACATTTTAAAGCCATTAATTCATTAAAATTCAGGAAACATTTGAAATTTTTGAGTTTGATCGAAGTCTAATCTACAAGCATTGACAAAAAAATTTAACAGCTAACTATCCAAGAACATAATGACTTTGAATTACATGAGAAATTGATGGTTAAGTCCTCTACGATGACAAGTGAGAGCCCAAAAAAGCTATTAATCTTTCCTGCCTGAAAAGCCGGAAAAATTTTTTTGGGTATTGACATTCCGCGATGCTGGAAAATCAATTTTCCAACCACTTATTTGAAGAATTAGTTTCGAATTTTCTGTTCAAAGGTCATAATTTCTGGAATTTTATGTTTGAAAAATTTCAAAACCATTAATTTATTCACACACTCCCATGAACTTGGCCGAAAAGATATGAGTAAGAAGAGTAGAAATTTCCGAAAACTACTTCCATGAAGCTTTTGGATTGATTTTACGTTTACAAAGGAATAATCGCTTCAAAAAGTATACAGACTTGACGTATTGATCTTTCTCAAAAAATGTGTCAAGGGAAAAATGGGAATCTTCTTTAAATATCAAGATGATTAAAACAATTAAAGATTAAATGATAAATGAACGTAGACAGTTAGAAGCAGCGCCTGAGCTAGGAAATAAATAATAATGCTTATTTAAGTTATAACCGGCGCCAAGCGCCGGACAATTTTGAGATAGTGACCTTCTAAAATGCACCAAAACGCATCTTTTCTGTATCCGATATGATCAAACACATGACTCAAAAAATTCTGACAAGCCATTTTGGCTTGTTGGACTAAAATTCTACAAGCCATTTTGTCAGTCCAACAAGCCATGGCTTGTAAAATGCTAAAATAAACTATGCTCATGACCCTAAAGGACTTGTTGATTTTTTCCATGCCTGTCAAAGATTTTTTTTCCTCAAAAATTCATGTCTGAAAAAACTCCAAAAATTCAAAATTCACAACAAAAACCTGAACTCTTACCGGCCGATGTCGACTAATTGTGTCAAAATAGCCGAGTCTTGGACGTGAATCATCAACTTTTCTAAAACGTTCAATTTAATACATCCGTCAACGTTATTGCTCGCGTATTCCAACAAAACTTCGACCGGAATGCCGCTACAAGAATCGGGCAGCGACCATCCCTTGGGCAAGTAACCAATTCTAGTAAAAAAATTCAAACTCGCATTCATGAATTTCGAATATTGGTAAGCTTGTTCGTCACGATTAGTCGCCGATATGGTCAGTTCTTCCAATTTCGAACATTGAGAAGGCTCTAAGCTGACGTCTAAAGCAGGTAAAGATTTCGTCCAAAGTACTAGAGCTTTTAAACCGGTTAGCTTTTTGATGATGCCCAGTTGAACATCCGAAATTGTTCTTGATGATTGGAAATGAAACTTTTCAAGTTTACCACCTATAAGAATTTGCTTATGCAAAAAAGACACTATCAGTAATAATCGACAGGGTGTTTCAAATGATTGAAGCTAGCCCTGTAGCCAGATGAGTGGATGCTACAAAAAATCGTTATATTATCATCTTGTATAGAATTAAATTCTGCATTTAATAGAAATTTCGCAATGCATAATATTTGATTTAACCCTATTAGCGCGGTCTAACGACAAAAGGCACTTTGAAAAGTTTAAAAAAATTCTATCAGTTAATAATCAATTTCACGACTATTTTCTTATCGCATAAATATGGAATTAGTCATTGAGTGCAAAATTTAAAAAATCTAGTCAGTTGTAATTTGTCAAAAAATCGGCTAAAAATAATCGATTTCGCAATCCGAATTGGTTTTGAGAGATTTTGAAATAAAGCGAAATGGACGACATCCATTTTTTCGCATGAACCGATAAACAGCGCTAGGATTGCTTTTGGAGAGTTTTCCGCACGGAACGGAAACCTTTCTAATTGTTTCTAACGGTGGTGCGGAAATTTGTCGATTGTGGAACGGATGGTGCGGAAAAAACCCCAAATCAATGCCAGAAAAAGGAATTGAATAAATTTATCCGCGAATATAGCTATAATCCTAAATGCACATCAGGGTTCTTTTTTTAGCACGAGTCCCATTAGCATAGCCGCTAACTTTCCTTAATTTGAATTACTTTTTCTAAGCACGACTACAATTTTGATTAGCACAGGCCCAACTTTATTAGCACTGTGCTAAAAAAACCTGATGCACATAGAGGGAGGTAGGAGGTAAACCCTCATATCTGAAACCCTGGACACACTCCCTAATCCGAAAAAAATCGTCAAGCACTCTCCCCGAACTTTCTCGAAAAGACAGTTTTTTTGATGACTTTTATGCATACCTATTTTTAATGAAAAACATGCTTGTAGAGTTTTTTAGTTTTTTTGATGACCCACCCCTCAACCCCTCGATGAAAAGTTCGAGGACCCTCGACGAAAAATTCCACCTGGAACATTGTTGCTGAGCATGTCTGGCTATAATGATGTCATAAGTTTTTAAGGAATGTCAGAAAGTTTTTGAAAAATACGAAACATTACAAAAAATTAATTTCAAAAAAGTCAGGAATGAGCAAGGCAAAATAGGTTAGCAACAGTGAAAATAATAAAACTCACGATTTTAAAAGTCACATATTGTGAATATAATCAGAAAAATACGAGAACTAACCGAGTTTATATAATAGAAATTCAAAATTCAAATGGCCGTCGGAATATTCATCTAAAAGTGTCAGTTCTCGAATTTCCGAGCATTCTTGACAAATTGAACGAAACACAGATGGATTTGTTGTTTTAGTAATTCGAAGGCACAATACTTTCAACAGTTTCAACTTGGCCACGCTATCTAGAATATACCCATCTAAACGGCAGGATTGTATGTCCAAATGTACCAAGTTGGCATAAATTTCTACGATAGATGTCAGAGCGATTTTTCCGATGTTCAAACTATAATTATAATCATAGATTATCAGTTTTTGCAATTTTGAAGCAGCACCGACTTCGTCGTTCGGAGTAGAAAAATTTACACCGAAACTTTCGCACGATGTATCTAAACATTTTAATGTTGATTTCAAATTATTCCAGACGCAATCGATCATTTCTTGTTTGGAGACGCGTAAAATTTCCAAGTTTTGAAATTCTGGCAACAAATAAGCAGCAGTACGATCAAAGCGGCATTGTAATAAATTAAGTTCGGTAATTTTCGGACATTTTCTTAGAATAATTTGCAGCACATGAGAACTAATATTTTTCATTCGAAATCGACACGTCCCTTCCAATGACAGACGTTTTAAACTATGACCAAATTTTTTCAATATTTTCCCCGCAAAAGTGCAAAGCCATAAACTTTGCGACGTAGAATCGTTTTCTACGCTGGGTGCGGAAGATTCACCGTCTTTTTTTATGATTTTACGTTGAGACGGACAGTCGAAATCTAATAGACAAATTTGCTCATGTAAGTCAAAAATATCGCAATATCTGACGTCTGAAAATCTCAATGAACGATGCCATTTCTTGCAGACATATGGTAAATATAATAGTCGATCAGCGACTTCTAAATGGCTGAAGATAATCGATAAAATGTCATCGGGCAAAAAATTTATTGTCGATAAGTTTTCGTTCATGGGGGCATTTTCCTAAAGTGATAGTAGTATAGCGACATAATGTTCATAATAGCAAGAAAAAGAAGACGATTGTTAATTGTTTACTATTTGGAGAAGCATTATACTGGACTGCGCCTGCTCAGTCACATTAAAAATCTCGATTTTCCGGATGAAATGGAGTACTAGGCGTTCAAATTTCTTGTAAAATGGTGCAACATAAATTGATTTAATGTATAGTGTGTTGCTCGATCAATAGTTTACACTTTTCATTGTGATTAGACAATTATTAAAAAAGCAAATTGGGTGAAAAATATTGGAACATCAAAGCATTGCGAAAGAGAAGAACATTTTCGGTTGGTTGTATTACTTTTAAATTAAGGTTTCCTGCTCCCAGCTTGAAATTCGCGTGATTTTCGCTATTTTGACCGAATTTATCAAAAAAAGTACGATTTCTAAGTTTTTTGGACTCCTAGCTGATTGACGGCACTGAAGAAAACACTAGGCGAATGACAGGAGATAGCAGATTAGTAGCTATAGTGTATTCCGATACCCCCGTGCAGCATGCTGACGACAAAAAATGGTCATGGTACAACCCTGACAAACTACACAATTACGGAACTTGTTGATGTATGCAAATGAATAATACATTTTTGTACCAAAACATCGTTTTCGCAACAAAAAATTGGAATGTAACCGTTTCGAAAGTTATATTTTACAAAACTGTATAAATTTCATATCCTATATGCGTTGCGCGTTACAAAAACTAAATAAATTGTCGAACCTTACATACCCGTTGTTTGTTATATATTTTTTAAAAAATTCGACTGTCTTCAAAATGCATAAGGGCACTTTAGATGAACTAAATACTAAATTTATTTCCCAGCTTTCTAGAACGTCAATCAACGAAATTCAGAATTTTTTTTCGGTTCTAAAACCAAAATCCGAAATCCAAACAAAATTCCAACAAGGAGGATCGATAATTAATTCAAGTTACAATCACCAGAAGGTCTTCGGCCGAATGTTTTCACAACCTGATTTTTACATGCTTTATATTTTGAAAATTATCTCTTTTAATATATTGCTATCATTATCTGACCTGTAACCCAAAAAATTTTATTTTCCTTAATTTATTGGCTCGAGAAGTATAAAAATGCTCAAAAAAATCTACGCAAATTTTTTTCCCCAACTGACGAAAAGGACCTCAGGAAACAGTGACTACACGCTCATTATTTATCAAAATAATAACGCGTTCGAAAAACCCGCGATTCCATTACTTTAGTATGTTGCCTAAACGTACGTACTCGCTGTACATACTTTACACGCTAAAGTGCATAAGTACCTAAATTCAAGTTTTTTCTACTATCTGACTTGAAGTTTCGTCGTCAATTACAATTCACTATTCTCAAGTTTTAGCTTTCGAAGGCCGTCGGCATCGAAAGTTAGGGATGCACCGGTGTCACATTTTCTGCCAGTGCAGGTGCCAACCTTACATGATTTTTTACCAGTTATGTAATGAATTTTGTATCCTTTTATATTCATCATCAATGTCATCTTTCCATAAGTGAGTTTGGTATATAGTATAAACTGTCTTGTTTTTCGCAGATTACATTCTTCAATTTAATTCAATAATAAATTCTAGAGAATGACTACCTCTACAACTCCATTCATTTTGAAATAATCGACGCAGTAATTTCATAAAAGCAAGTTCAATACCGAAAAAACTAAGCTTATTACTGTAAGCAACAGAAAAAATTTTCGTAAGTGAGCGACAAACAGAACAACCAAAAACTTCCTGCAATAACCTAGTTAAGTGGTCAAAATTGCTCAAGTATAACTCAGGTATAAACGCAGTTCTGTCCAAATCGACAGTGAATAATCATGATGTTTGTCAATGATTATAGTTGTGGTTCAAGCATTTTTCTACAGTGTAAAGTTTTCCAGCAAGCACTGTTTCTTTTAGCGCGGCGCTAATAAAACATGGGCCGAGCTAATGAAAAATTTTGGTCATTTTTTCCAAATTATTTCAGAATTTACTATGATGAATATATCACGGCGAAAAATCCCAAAATTTTTTGGTGCTTCGCCCCGGTCAATGAGTATAACAGTCATTGCTTTCTATCAGGCGCGGTCGTTAGCATATCTACTTCCACTTACTAAACTAATTAACCTTCATCAGTTTCTATCAATTGAATTACTTCATCTCTTTTTTAACCCTTTAGTCAAGAGTCAATAATTTGCTGATAATTGAGATTTTTCATCCCTTCTCAGAATTTTATTCTCTCGCTTCGTTTGGAGTTTTCCAACGTTTTGAAACGTAAACCTTCCCAATCTGCGATTGAAAAACGATGAAAACGTCATTACAAGACTGTAAATTTAGAGCTTCTATCCAGGAATAATTCTTCCGAACATGCATTTTCCATCATTTTGGAACACAAAAATCCGAAAATTTTTTCGGCGCTATGCGCCGAGATAAGAAGGGTATTATGATGCATTAGTTTGATTTCGATTTATTTTCATTGTTATGAAGATTCATTTTCCAGCCTTTTAGAATGTAAAAACCTGGCTTTTCTGGCTACGTCCCTGTGAACATAGGTAGATACGTTTTAAAGAATGCTGTCAAAAAATAAGTTAACAATAACACATTTCTCAATAATGCTTAATACAATCACTAATAGCTTGATCACTGTTATAAAAAGAAATAAACAACTGTGCGCAAACAAAAATGGAGTCAAACTGCCATTAGCGGCACTGCTAATGGGTGTGCCGCTAAAAAAATATTGCCATTAAGTGAAAAATCAAATTGTACTCATTGTTTGGTTTTCGCTGCACCCATCATTATTAGTCATTTTGCTGTTATCTGAAACTTTTTTACCATATTCCGAACCAACGAATATGTGCAACTATTGCACGGCTTTGAGCACACCAGCTTCAAGAGGCACTTTGCAGGCGACCCATCCACCGACTAACATGAGATATTTAGCCGAGTCAGCAGAAAAAGTGAAAATTGAGGTAACGATATTAGAAGCTAGTTCCGTAAAAAATCCGGACATTGGCTTGGCCACGATAGTAAAAGATAAAAGAAAAGATCGTGCGGTTTCTTTGCTTTGATTAACAGCCTATGTGTATCGGTTGCAGAAGATATGTGTTTGGGGGATTGACACCAGTATTTTTTTTTGCCGGAGGCAAATGAAAATTTTTTAGACAAACAAAATTGAGGTAGTCATTTGTACATGTACAAACGGCTCTTTCCCTATTTAGGGAAGAAAATTTTGGGGGTAAGGTACAGAAAATATTCATTTTGGTGTATTTTAAAAGTTGATAATCTCAAAATTTTCCGGCGCTTCGCGCCGGTTATATAACTTTAATGATCATTAATATGTATTGCCTAGCTCAGACGCGGCTTTCGGAATGTATATCTTCAACTATCATTTAATGTAAAATAGTTTTCATCATCTCAAACATATATTATTTCATGTTTTAAGTGGTAATCTTCAATATTTTATGATATTTAATGAAGATTCACAGTTTTTCCTTGAAACATTTTTTGAGAAAGATCAATACGTCAAGTCTCTAAACTTTTTGAAGCGATTATTCCTTTCTTAACGTAAAATAAATTCGGAAGCTTCATGGAAGTAGTTTTCGGAAATTTCTAAAAGAAATTCTAAAAATTACGACTTTTGAACACAAAATTCGAATCTAATTCTGGAAATAAATGTTTGGCAAATTGATTTTCCAGCGTCGTCGAATGTCAATACACAAAAAAATTTTCCCGCGCGAAGCGCCGGAAAGATTAAAATCTTTTTGGGGTTTTCACTTGTCATCATAGAGGACTCGACCATCGATTTATCATCTAATACAAATTCATTAAGCTATTGGATAGTTTTCTAGAAAATGTGTTCCACAATGCTTATAAATTAGACTTGAAACTCGAAAATTTCAATTTTTTTCTCAATTTTAATGAATTTTTTTTCGTAGTTATTAATTAAATTTGAAAATCACACTGATTCGGTTATTAGTCTTTGGTCACAACGTAGAGCAACACAGGCTACTTATTTATACCTGTTTTTCTATGTACAAATTGTTCAAATGAAATATTGGCTACCGTTTGTGCATGTGCAAATGGGTCATGTACAAAAAAACCTGATTGAAACGCGCCAGGGAAAATCCTAATCGAAAGTTCTCGATATCAAAGAAAAAATTTGAGTTTTCTGAAATTCATCCTAATTTTGTCATGCACAATGAAATAATAGTTATACAAAGACAATGTATTGCGAAAAAGAACAAAAGTAAATACGAGTAATAACGGTATGCTCATGGGCGTGCCGTACGCATGTGCGAGTTAAGATTCAAAAGAGCATTTTGGCGTACGATCGCATCAGATTATCAATTCCAACCATCAGTATTTCTCAACAGAAAGTCATGTTTAAAGCATTATTGAGAAACTTTCGTAGAATTTAAAAGAGTTAGACGCTCGATAATTGATAGGATTCAAAGCGAAAAATAAGTCATGTGGCACGTGCTAAAAGAATCGGCGAGAGGCGCCGAAGATCTTCCAAAGTTCGAGTCAAAGATACATATGTTTTAAATGACATTCAACAGCAAAAATATCTCACGTGAAAAACGGAAAAAGGATTAGAATTTATAAGTTGAACGAACTCAATGAAAAACTGATAATTGAACACCGTTATAAATCTAGCTCTGAGCATCTAGATTCAAGACATCGAAAAAATTAAAATTAAGCTTTTGAAAAGTTTTTCGATGTTCCTCAACGATGAAAATTGAGAAAACTTAATTTTTAATTTTTAAATTTGTCTGTTACTATCATGACGGTCATCAAATGAGAAAAAATTATAACAAGATCGGCAGAAAAGTTTAAATTTTAATTATTCATGATAAACTTTAAGCGATATGTGTTCGTTTCTTCGGTATTCATCACTTTTGGTTATCTATCCGTGCATTTGAATATTGGTTATCATCACATTCAGATTAATGTTCACTTTGATTAGTAATTTTTTTGTCGCAACGAACCTTTTCCACAATCGCGAGAAGCAGATTTTTCTGCATGCGATAGTATGCAATGTGCAATTTGGGAAGAAAATCTGGTTGCACCAATAAATTTTTGGTTGCTCATTCAAAGAGTAGCCAAAAACACCGATTTGGGGGTGCAACTAAAATTCAAAAATTTGACAAGCAACAGAAAATTTTAATTCTTCAACCGGTCAAAACTTTTATCACACCGTCTTTCGATAATGTTTCAATCGTTTGCCAAATACAAAAAAATTATATGCATAAAATTCAAAAAATTTCTAACCATAACAAAAAAGTTTTTGCGGAAAAGATCGAAAAATTATGATTTTCATCATATATATCAAGGGTAAACTGATTAAACAACGAGATGAGACCATGTTGGGAAGCCCAAATCGGGAAAATTTGGAACAAGTAAAAGTAGTTTCTCGGGAAAATTTTCAAACTTTTCGGCTTTTTTTCATTTTTGGGGACCCAAAAATTTGGGAAACGTGGTACTCCCATCACACGAATTTAGGGTTTACCTCCCCAACTGGTCGGACCTCTTAGACCTATGGATGAAACATTCTAGGAGGTCAAATCTTTTTGGTATTTTCGCCAAGTCTTTTTTCTGCACAAAAATGTCCGGAGCTGCTTCTTTACTTATGTATGCTTCTTAAAGATTGCTGAAACATTTTAATATAAATCTTATAGAATCTGGTAATTTACCAGAAAATAGGAAAAATTACATTTTTGGAGTTCTAGATCGTCAGATAATCATAATAAGACATCGTAAAAGATGTTTTTCGAATGATGTAATGCGTGAAAATAGCCGATTGGAAAAAAGTTCAGTCGCAGATTTATTGTGATAGCCTCTTTTTTTAGATTTGCATATCGTTAATGCCAGCGCCGAGAACGAGGAATTTTTTTGGATATTTATTCATATTCTAGTACTTATCTTTTGCGAAAGAGCTATTGATTGTTATTTACATAATAAGGCCATCAATCAGAAATTTGCAGTCTACAACCAGCAAGAACTTTAAAAATCTGTTATAATCCACAAAAATGAATCTTCCTAAACTCGATTCCCCAAAAATTTCGCACTATTTGATGAAAAAGCCCAAATTTTTCTCGCCATAACACCGATTTGGCGAAAAAAGAAGTGATTCAGTTATTTTATTTATCATACCTGTAATTTGGGGGGAGGTTGGGGGGGGACCCCCACCCCCAACTCGGTCGAACCCTATACCCAAATGTCAGGCACTGGTTTTTTTCCTCATTTTCCAAAAATTTTCCACATTTTTAAAAACCTTTATAAGGGCCTACGGTTGCTTTTTTGTGCATTTTAGGAGCATACCCTAGCATTTTGTCGTTTTTGGAGTCGGAAACCCGAAAAAATGAGGAAAAAATTGAGAAAATTCTGGTCGTGTTAGTCAATATGAGCTGGTGAAGATTGAAGAATATATTGGCGTTCTTCTACAGGAGCAGATACGGCATGCTAACGATAGAGCTCTCAGGAAATTATCTGCTATTAAGGTAAAGTGATGTGACTTTGATCAGGGGCGACTTTGATCAGAGTATGGCATTTGATAACTATTTGTTTTTGCTATGTAGACAACCCCTCACAGCACGGGTTGTCTACACAGCAAAAATGACCTGCTGATCTCAAATATTTATCAAATGCCATATTCTGATCAAAGTCGCCCCTGATCAAAGTCACCCCACTTTATCTTAACATTTCTGTGGTGTGGTTCCGATTATAATTATACAATTTTGGTTAATTTTTGGTCCGGCGCGTAGCGCCGGAAAAATGTTTGAATTTCCATCTTCTAAAACGGTGGAAAATAAAGCTCCACAATGTTTCGAAATGAATTAAAATCAAACTGATGGAATGTAATTTGTTCTCTATTCCGGCGCCCAGCACCGGAAAAATTTTCGAGTTTTCATATTCTAAACCGCCGGAAAATGGATCTCACCATCAGATATTCGTGAACAGAGCTTCTAAAATCACAGTCTAGAATGATGTCTTCAATTTTCATCTTCAATAAATACAAGAGTTCATGCTGCAAACGTTTGAAAAATTCCAAGCATCGAGAGAAAAATCGAGAGAATTGATGAAAAATCTAAATTTTCGGCGACATAATTGACTGTTAACGATTATAAAATGAAACCAGCTAACTTGATTGATAGAAACTGTTGAGCGTTAATTAGTAAGTCGAAGTAGATATGCTAACGGCCATGCCTGTAATTGGGGGTGGGTTAAGGGGGACCCCCAACTTGGCTAACCATATACCCAACCCCCCTCCAGTATGGAAAAAATTGGCAAAAAAGTGCCTTTTTGGGGAAAATTTCGACTTTTTTCGACCCCCTTCCCCCCAAATTTCGGATTTACCCCCCCCCCCCCCAACTGATCGGACCTCTTACAGGTATGCTAACGGCCGCGTCTGATAGAAAATAGTTATTATTATACCCATGACCGGCGTGAAGCGCCAGAAAATTTTGTAATTTTGACCCTTTCGAGTCCACTAAAACGCATCTTTTCGGTTTTGAATTCCCCAAAATTTTTTCCCTCATTTCGAAATTTTTTTCCTCAAAAGACCCCATTTGAGGAAAAAAACGGTGGTCGGGATCCCCACGCCCAACTTGGTCAACCCTATACCCAACCCCCCCAAACTCGGAAAAAAGGGAAAAAATTAAAATAAAAGTGGCTTTTTTAGGAAAATTTTCGAAATTTTTTCGACTTTTTTGAGGGTTTTTCGACCCCCCTGCCAAAAATTTTGGAAATGTTGGGATCCCCACCCCAGGCTTATGTTATTTAATATTTATCAGTCATTGACAACCTATAAACTGGCTGCGATGATACAAATATACTTTTTGTTGTCGAGGAGAATTCACTAGCTTTCGGGTTCGGACCAAATAAAAGCACTTATTATATTTATTGACGGCGCCAAGCGCCGAGAAAATTTCACGTTTTCAGCCCCTAAAAAATGCATAAACATCAAGAAAATTTAGTCTTTAGCCAGTCAAAAAGTTTGTGTCAATTGGTAAAAACGCTCAAAATTTTTTGTGCCAAAAACCATGTTTTGACACAACAATTAACACTGCTGCAGCTCAACTTTTCCAGCAATGATTGAGAAGATGACGAAGGAAAATGAGCAAGAGAGAAAAAAGTCGTCATAAAAATGGAAATGACGTTGCAGTTTGACAATTTTTCTAAACAAATCGTACTTGATTCCAAAAAATTAAAATGGAAGCTTTAAAAAGTGCTGTCTAAGCAAATAGTTTCACATATCTTGACTAATATAGGTTGAAGAATATGCTGCTTGGATGTTAGAAGACATTTTGAGACCTTTCTTTTCATTATCAAGAATGAAAAAAATTTTCTATTCCACCCCCTGTCCTGGCTGACCCCCCGCAGAATTTCTATGCTGTGCATGTATGGTGGTTAGGTTAGCTGAAAATTAGGTTGAGCATGATTTTTACAAAAAATTAATCTGTTAGTGTAGAAAAAAAAATTTTGTGCCATTGGCACAAATTTTTTTGGCCTTTTGTGCCAATTGGCACAAATGTCCGTGCACAAAAAAAACGCTGTCCGTGCACAAAAAAACGGCACAAATGTCCGTGCGCAAAAAAAACACAAAAAAAACAAAAAAAAACAAATTTTTTTTCTACAAGGAATATACTGAAAACTGCGGAAAAGTTTTAGGCCAAAAGTTCGATAAAAATATATCCATTTGAACCTATTAACGAATTAATTTTTTGTAAAAATTATGCCTAACCTATCTTTCAGCTAATTACGACAGTGAAATACGAAAAAACTGCAAGAAAATATTTCACAGTGACTTAAAAAGAAATGGAATGCTGAGAAAATTTGAATAACTCTAGAAGCACTGTTTTTTCCACATTTGCACTATAATGTGGAAAAAAATCTGGAATGTGGAAAAATTTTTTGAGGTCTTTCCACAAATGTGGAAGAAAAATTTGGGGTTTTCATATTGAAAAGATGCATTTTGGTGCATTTTAGGAGGTCCAAAACTCAAAATTTTCCGGCGCTCCGCGCCGGTTATAACTTTAATAATCATAATTATTCATTAAGTAGCTCAGGCGTGGCTTTTATTATGTCTACCTTCATTTATCACTTAATCTATAATAGTTTTCGTCATCTTAAACGTAGTATCTCATGTTTTAATTGATAATCTTCAACATTTTATCATAATATTTAATGAAGATTCGCATTTTTTCCTTTTGAGAAAAATCAATATGTACGTCAAGTCTCTATGCTTTATGATGCGATTATTTCTTTGCTAACAAAAAATCAATTCAAAAGCTTCATGGAAATATCTTTCGGAAATTTATACTCTTCTTACTCATATATTTTCGACCAAGTTCATGAGAGTTTACAAATAAATTACAGATTTTAAAAATTTTCAATTAAAATTCTAGAAATTACGACTCTTGAACACAAAATTGGAATCTAATTCTTGCTAGAAAATTTGTTCAACAATGCTTGTAGATTATCTTATCTACATTATCTTATCTTATTATCTCCCTGATACTTTAAAATCCCATGTCTATCTTTTCGCAGATGATGTAAAAATTTTCAACACCTCCACACAATGTAAAACTCTTCAAGATGATCTTGATCAGATTTTCAATTGGTCTAAAACATGGCAACTCGAAATTTCGGCTGAAAAAAGTTCTATTCTCTATATGGGCCATGCAAATCCAAAAGTCCCCTACAATTTAGGATTGTCTGAAATTCCAGGTGAAAACCCATACGTCAGAGACTTGGGCGTACTTATATCCCAAAACTAGAGTTTTAGAGATCACATAGCATCAATTACCAAGAAAGCCTTTAGCTTAAGTTCTTTGATAATTAGAACCTTTACTTCCCATGATACTTCTAATCTTGTACGCGCGTTTACTGTTTATGTTAGACCCCTGCTAGAATATTGTTCAACTGTTTGGAACCCTTACTATGCCTCTGACATAAATCTCATTGAAAAAGTTCAGAGAAGATTCACAAAGAGAATATGTGGTTTTGGGTCTATCCTTTCATATGATGAGCGTTTAACTAAGCTATGCCTTGATAGCTTAGAAATACGCCGACTACGTGCCGCCTTATGCATGATATTTCAAATTATTAAAGGCCAATCCTGTCTGCAAAAATCGGACTTCTTTATTAGCAGTAATTTCGAGTCCACCCGTCGTAAAAATGACTACAAACTCAAAACAGGTAAAGCTAAAACAAATATTCGATTATATGATTTTTCCAACAGGTACATTAATATCTGGAATGAACTTTCAGCTGAAGTTCTTAGTTCTTCCAATTTACACACATTCAAAACGAAAATCTCTAAGATTGATTTTTTTGATTACCTCGGGGGAGCGCGTTAGCCTGTTACAAATATGTAACCTGCGCTTCCTATTACCGTCATTAACCTGTTTACTGTAGCGCATATTTTCGCTGCGATATTGTATTTGTCGTTTTGAAGTAGCCGTCGATTGAGTTTTCGAAACTTTTCTCCGTTTTCTTATTTCATTTTAATCGTTTGTTCTCGCGTTTTAACCTTTTTTTTCTTTTCTTGTGTTATATTCCGCCTGATAGATAATAAATCTTCTTCATTCATTCATTCATTCACTAGGCTTTTAAGTCGAACATTTCAATTTTTTCTTCAATTTTAATGAATTAACTTCTCTAAGAACACCGGAAGGCTTGAAAAAGCTCAAAAACAGTGCGATGCGTCTGTGAGCATTTTTTAGTTAAAAAACCAGGATTTTAAAACGAAAAAAAATTTTCTCCACATGTGGAAAAAAAATTTGACCCCTTTCCACATTTGTGGAAAAAAGTTCGTGGAAAAAAACAGTGTCTAGAAGTTTTCAGAAATTTCAAATCGATTCAACTTTCGACTGCGAATATTTATATAATGCAAAGCACGGTTGGCAAGGCTTTGGTTTTTGGTTTTTTTGGTTTTTTAAAAAAACCAAAAAATTGGAAAATCTCTTGTTTTTTTCATGTTTTTTGGTTTTTTTCCAAAATCATTGGGAAACTGTTTTTTCACATTAGTCGATCTTCTAGGCATGTATTGGTGTCTATCTAAATTAACAAAACAATCAATTTAGTTGAATTGACTTCACTACAAAGTAGAAAAAGTCGTATTTTTATGATACATTTCTCATACAAAAGATGTGATATTAATCAATCGATATCCTTTCTTTTGTATATATCTTGCAAGCACACATTTGAGTTGAGTTCGCTATAATTTGCTCACAAAAAAATTGGACGCTAAATCTTTCGTAGAGTGTACTCCGACCATACGGGGTGACATACTCATCCACATCATCAAAATTTTACAAAATATGATTGAGTATAATAATCCTGAATTCATTGTTGCAGTAGGCTTTTAATTTTCTTAGCTCGAAATTTCAAAATATAAATGAGACAACAATAATAAAATTTTGTACAGATCAGTTAAGCATACTGTAGGTTAACAAAGAGAAGAGGTTTCGAGTGGCTTATTTTTATGTGACCTGACGTCACTACTAGGCAGAAAAAAATTGTACGAAAATATGTATCTATCATGCAAGCGAGGATAGTATATAAAATAAGACCGATTTGCTGTATAGTAGTTACAGACAGGTTTGAAAAGCAAAAATTTGGAAACATCTGAAATGTCTATGTGTGACTTTCAACTGAAGTTTGTAATAATTAATAACATATGTAATAATCTATCAAGTTAAAACCCTCTTATCGAAAACGGTATACTTAAAAGTTGTGTCATTTCATCTTTCCTGTGCATTATGTATATATATATGTGATGCATTGATACAATTCTGTGGTTGATTTTTTATGAGTTTTGATTACATACATTGCGTATTGTATATTTCCCTTTATTTATAATTTTTCGTCTTTTCCTTGAATTTGCCCCTTACATATCGCATGCTGTGTTCCATTTTTAATTTTCTTATGTTCTTCACTCATCGTTCCTTTCTTATGTGCCCGCTATTACTGTATTTCTATTGATATAATAGGGATTTCGTATAGCATAAAATAACGACACTTCGGGTAAGATTAATACTTCTAGCTGCCATTTAAAGGCTCCCTGACTAGTCTTAGATGATACAGGGAGCTTCCAGCAGTTTATTACATAGTTATTTTGATGTACCAAACATTTCAAAGAATTAAACCAGAAAAAAAACCACTAAAAAACCATAGAAAAACCACAAAAACCATAAAAAACCAAAATGTCGAAATTTCAAAAGTTTGGTTTTTGCCAACCCTGATGCAAAGACTAGAGAGAATAAAGTCTAAAATTGTGTAAATTTTCGGTCGAAACACTGTATCAACGATTTCTATTTTTCTATTGGAATCAAATCAAACACAAATAATAAGGATTTCAGTTTTAAATCCGAATCTGACTGAATGAACGAGAATACGTATTCAGAATTTCTTTTCATTCATCAGTCATTAACAATAAGAGCCTGTAAAGTTTGCTGCAACGATACTCTAATACCATACCTGTAAGACCTCCGACCAGTTGGGGGGGGGGTAAATCCGAAATTTTGGGGGGGGGGGGTAGGAAAAAGTCGAAATTTTTCCCAAAAAAGGCCAAAAAACATACACTTTTTTGCAAATTTTTTTTTCCAAACTGGGGGGGGGGGAATGGGTTGGCCGAGTTGGGGGTGGGTCCCCCCCCCAAGTACAGGTATGTCTAATACACTGTTCGAAGAAAAATCGTTCGCGTTCGAGTCTCTCATATACGAATAGGAAATATTATATTGATTGAATCGGCGCGAAGCGCCGAAAATTTTTGGCATTTTCAGCGCCTAAAACGTCTAAAAATCAAGGAAATTTAACGTTTGTCCAGTCAAAAATTTTGTGCCAATTGGCACAAACGCTCAAAATTTTTTGTGCCATTCCAAATTTTTTTGTGCCAAAAACCATGTTTTGGCACAAAAAAAACACTGACTGCACCATGCGCTAGAAAACCTGCTGGAATTCCGTATAAACTACAGTATAATTAATTCTTGAAGCAAAGTACATAAGAAAAAAGCTACGTGCATTTCACTTACACGACTCGATGACACCCAAAAACCTGTAGTTACAAATGAAGTCACAAAGATAATGCTCAAACAATTTGTTGTCCATCGTAAAAATAGAGAAGTCTAGATACTCAAAGGACATTTCCATACTACAAAGAGAAAATTATATACATTAATGAAAATCTGGACAATGTTCAATAAAATTGAAAAATACATAATATGTAACATAAATGTCTAATGATATGTTCACTGAATCGTTTTATTATTTCCATGGACAGCCGCTACACTGAAATCGTCAGCGTCATTCATAAATTTCAACAACGCCTCGTAATCTTCCGTTAAATCTTCGACTGGGGCAGGAATAACACTATTAAGGTCATTATTAGTAATATCAGTAGCAATGTTATCGTTTATTGACATTGGTAGTCGAACAGTGTTGCCGCTGGCGCTACTACTACTTATCGTTCGATCAAAATTTAACGCCACGGACGCCAATAGATCCAACTTTTCTTCAATATCAGTTGGAAAAATGAAGTTCGGCGCTATGGGGTTAACTATATCTCCAAACGGTCTACTACTTTCTAACACCGGTGGATTAATTGTCGGTTGAATGGTCGTGGGCACGATTTCCTTATCGGCTGGATCAGCTAAAAACAAAAAGGTGGACCGTCGTAGATAACAAGTGATTAAACTTTACGTTTCATTCATTTCATTCCGTTCCTGTACAAGTGAAATGAGAAATCAGGCAGAGTAGTGGTGCATATAGTAAAAATGATTTGGCTTCTGAACGTTGAAACTCCTGAAAAATTATTTTATAAAATTTCCTTCGAGAGAATTCACGTCACCCTGTGTCAGTCTTAACAATAAGTTGTTGAGAACCAAATTTCGTCTCAAAATCAATGGAACGGTAATTTTGTCGAAAAATTTTTCACCGCATGATAGTAAGAAAATAGAAGAGTATTAATTCAGAATCAAATTTCTCAATAAACTAGAAAAAGCTACCTATTGAAAATATTATTTCATTTTACGAGATATCTATGCCAGATAACGGCGGTGAAAGGTACGATGGGGCATTATCTCGCTATCTAGTTCTGAGAAGCTTTTTTGATGGGCGGGGTGAAACGCAGCCTAAAATTTAGCTAGAATGTGATTAAAAGGAAATATTTCGAAATTTTGCTTTAAAATATGCTTTTTTGATCTAAAAATGCATAAAAATTTGCATTTGTGCCTGGATTTTTTAACCACATGTGAGTTGTTACTTCTATTAAACCCAGAAGCTGCTTAGGAAATGCCATTGCAACAAACAGAAATCGTCGATTATTTGACTACAGCCATATGGTGATCCGCCCACAAAATTTTCCAATCATATGGCTAGCAATATGTTAGTCATAGGGACCAGACATGCACGGCAAGAATTTTTCAGCGGGGAGGGTCCATTGACTTTTTTCCCTGGGGGGTAGGGGGGTGGATGAGCAAAAAAAACAAAAAAAGTTCTGCAAGCCTGTTTTTCATACAAAATATGCACAAAAATCATGAAAAAAGCTGTCTTGGAAAAAGTTCAGGGGGGTGTTAGACGATTTTTTTGGCCAGGGGGTGGCCAGGGTCTCAGGTATGGGGGTTTACCCCCCTATGTGCATGTATGATAGGGACCCCTATACTTTTGGTTGGAAAAATACTGAAACATGTCAATTTTTTGCTGAAAAATGCTCATTTTTGAACAAAAAAATGGTCAAAAATATCAATTTTTTCAGCGGTTCGCGCTATAATTACATTTCTTTACACTTTTAAACAAACTATTTTTCGGAAAATCGAAATTTCTTTTTTTCAGGGACCCCACTAAAATTTTGGACAACCGATGACTTTCCGCCCAAAAAAAGTCGCTTGATCACAAATCCAGACCTCAGGGTTCCGTTACATATATGGCTCTACTCGCACTTTTTTGACAGAAGCCCAATTACTACCAAAAGATTTTGACCGTTTCAAGCTTTCTCTGTTAGGGTTTTTTGGACAAAACCAGTTACAAAAGCATTTACCGTGACAATATTCCAGTTTACTCCTTCTCAGGCTGACTGACTATGCACAGGTATGGTGCTGACCATACATGCACACCTCAGTATACCTATTACTAGCTGTGATATATCCATCACCCATACCTCAATTATGGATCCTTTTGTTTGCTGGCCGTATGTATATGTATGGTGAACAATGTAAACACAATAAAGGGGGAAAGAAGTCAGACTTTCTTTAATATTACCTTTTCTCCTGACGGGCAGTATGTCATCCAATTTTTTAATCGGTTTACGTTTACGAGCGCGCACTTTCTCTTGTAGTTGTAGCTCACAGCTACCATTAGCGTCAACGTTCGGCGTCGAACTACACTTCGGATAATTAATTTGCGACTGCGATCCGCTGGCGCTCGCTTCGCTAGCGATCGGAGACGGCGCAGACGCTAGCAATTGTTGTTCCTGCTGATCTGTTTTAACTGCGACGTTGACAGAATTTTTAATTTCAGATATGACCGAATCGGAGCGTTCGTTGACGAAGGCGTCCATCGAAGAAGAAAGACCGGCCGCCGTATCGGACAACCATTGCTTGGCTTCGTCGTACTTCTTGCAACGTTTCGTGTGCGTTTTGAGCCCGGCTTTTTGGGCGAAGCTTTTGTCGCAGGCGATACATCGAAACGGGCGTTCGTTCGTGTGTACTCGTTCGTGAACCTGGACGTTGCTCTTGCTGCTGAACCGTTTATCGCAATATTGGCATTTAAAGGGCCTAAACAAAAATATAAAATCGCTAAATTAAGGCACATTCATACTTATTTAGAGTTCCGCGAAGTCTTCGGAGCGACTCTTCGTCAGAACCATGTGTGGAAAATTAAGGAAGACTCGAAATAATTTTAGAATCTTAGAAAACTCGTGTCTATCGACTCCATAGTTTAAAGATGAACAAGGATTCAGAATTTTTCTAATGAGCAACTTTCCGAGATAAATCGACGCGTTCACCTTTATGTTTTCGAGTTCAAAATCGGCTGGATACAAAGTATAGTGCGATTATGTTTTACAGTTGTGGCATGTGCAACTTTTTCGCTGGCGAGATAATCAATTGCGTTGTGAGTCATTCGAGAGCATTCAAATCACTGCGAACTTAGAAATGCAAAAGATATAAATTATAATATCAACTGATCCGGGCTGCAAACTAAACTTATATGTAAAAGCTAACGATTATCAAACGGATTTTTTGAGGATTGAATGAACTCGGCTAATGACGCTCATTTGGGAGAGAAATGGTGAGCCGTCCGGAAAATTCTTCGCCCCAAAAACTGCAAAAAATTGTTGAAAAATTCATTTTATGATTCAAAATGTCTAAAAAATGGCCATTTGTATGTGGCGAACAACGGCCGAAATTGACATTTTCCACACTTTCAGGAACGAAATTAACTCTTCCAGTCCAAAGGCATTTTAAGAGTTTTCGATCAGGTAGGGGTCGGGGCGATATGTCATTTCATATCACAATTACGTGTACTATGCACCAAACTATCCACTTTTGGCTCCAAAAAGTCTTTCTCTGAGATCCTTCCCGCACAATGCCTACGGAAGTTTAAATTCACTTTGTGCATTTGCGTCTGAATTCACCATAATCAACAAAATTCTAGCTAACGAGAAAATTTTATTGGTCGTCAAAAAATTTCAGCTTTTGAAGATATATTATTAAGCATTTCTTCAGTGATTTAAGTACATTTCTCCTTTTTTGCAGTTCTAGTTGAGTTGGCATATGAACATTACGTATACCAACATTTCTATCATCATAACGTTTTTTTTGCACGAACTTCAAATTTTCGATTCGAGAGCGTTATGATATCATCAAATAAATGTACTGGCATTGCTCAAAATTCTTTTCGTGTAATTTTAAATACGAGATTCACATCTATAAATTCAGAGCACATTTTGCGGTTCGAAAATGATGTGTTAAACTGAATGATCAGAAAATGAGAAGATTAAGAATTATATGAATTAATGATTTCATTTTTGATATTTTTGGCAATTGTCGAATCAATATCCAAAATGAAGTAGTTGCCTTCAAAAAAATTTTCATAAAATTTGAAATCAGATATTACAGTCTGGTTACACAAGCGAATCTAAACTTTCGGTAGGCACTGTACCTTTCGCCAGTGTGATGGCGTAAATGTACGTAGAGACGACTCGGATAAGCGAATTTTTTGTTACAATGTTTACAAACGAACTTCGATAGTGCTGGCCTTTTTTCGCCGTGGATAAATTCGTGAATCGATAATTGGTTGCGTTGAACGAAAGCTTTTCCGCAAACCTGATTATGGGAAAAAGGATTTCGATCAAAACAAATTCCTGCGTGACCGGTGTTTCAAAATATATACCTTGCAAACAAATGGTCGAATACCCAAGTGAATCCTTTCATGATTCCGCATATTTCCTTGGCTCGAAAAGCTTTTGGAACAAATTCGGCATTTGTACGGTTTTTCGCCACTGAAAAAAACAACATTATATAGAATATGTGAAGGATGGAAGATAAGGAAAAATGCCAAAATCAAGCCTTCAAATTTTCTAGAATTCTAGAAAGAGAAAAGCATTTATAATGCATTTAGAACGAGTATATATGCATTTTCAGCAGGTATAAACAGATATATCACTTTTTCAAAAGAATATAAAACTAATAAATTATTCTAATAAAATTTGGAGATTTAAATTCTTTCCACGACAGACTGCCACAGCTCAAGAAAGATATGAACACTAAATATACTTACTTATGAGTCCTCATGTGAATGACCAAACTACCCGCGTAAGCGAAAACTTTACCACATTCTGTGCACTGGTGCTGTTTAGCGCCTTGAACGTGCACTTGAGCCATGTGCAACTTCAAATAGTTTTTCAGCGTAAAGTTTTTTGGACACTGCGGACATTGGAAACGACGTTCGCCGTGCGTTTGTTTATGAGTATACAGAGCGCTAGGGGATGAAAGTACTTTCGGGCAGATAGGACAGGCGTAGGCAGCAGAGTTGATATGTGTCGTTTCGTGAACGGTTTTGCTACTGAATTGGGCGAAAGCTCGATCACAATATGAACACTTGTAAGGTTTGATTCCGCTGTGGATTCGTAAATGTATGACCAAAGTGGCTTTCTGGGCGAATCTTTTGTCGCATAACGTACACTGAAATGGTTTCTCTCCTGAAAAATTCGAAAAGCAAATGGGATGAAATCAGAAAATATCATAGGCGGGGAATGATTCTAATTTTCAGATTCTGAGTGTCACAATTCTTCCGAATCATATCAGTATTTCGAGTCAAGTCATGAATTGTCTCTAAAATCATCGGGCTACCTCCTTGCAGAGCCGTTTGATATATATCTCCTGAGCTTAAACCGCTTTTCTCTATTACCATCTCAAATATAATTGAGAAATCAGTAAAAACAGGAGAAAGACAGCCTGTATAACAAACAATTCAATCCAAAACCCAAGGCTCAAATATTTTGGGCTTTTCCCAAGTAGACTGAGGGGTTTCTTGATTCTATCAGAAATCGAAAAAAATTGCCAGCGAAGAGTCACACGTTCATGTATCTCCACAAGTATTTTTTTTCAGGTAATCTTTTGAAAAGAGAAAATCTTACCGGTATGTGTTCGCATATGGGCATTCAAAACACTCAAGTATGCAAACGATTTGCCGCAATTCGGGCAGATGTGACCATCTTTAAGTAATTTGTTGATCGGTTGCCGCTGCTGCTGAATCGACGCCAACGTACTGTCGTCGTTGACAGATGATTGGTCACCATCGGACGTTACAACGGGTAAACCCTGACAATCGCTTCCGTTAAGAATGCTGGAGTCGTTACTTTTTAAATGTATAAATTGATGTTGACGCAAGCTAGTGGCGTGAGCAAACGATTTTAAACAAATCTGAATAGAATTAAAATGCTTCATAGAGGAATTCGCTGCTAATATTTTGACTCATGTACGTTGCAATGGAAGGGTTTCTCTCGCGAATGAGTCCGAATATGAGTTCTAAGAGCGGCGGGCTGAATGAAACGTTTCTCGCAAATTTCGCACTTGTACCGCCTTAAAATGATACACTGAACGATTTCTTTGAATGAGACAAGAGTTGAATCTACGCAAAAGAGCATGAAAAAATTGTTTTGTTTACCGCAATGTGTGACCTGCACAACCGCAGACGAAGACTACAAATCTAAACTCATCAATTTTTCCAGTTGACCGAAAACTCATCGGATTTATTCCGCATTGAATTTCTAACATAAAAGCAGTTACGAGTTGGGATTTTTGATCAGCCCCCTGTGTTCCAATGAGCCATACCTAGAATCATAAGATCTGAAAACATTTTTTAGATCTTTACAAAATTGGACCTTAGTTTTACAAGAAGCTCGACAGTCAAAGACAAAAATGATTAGGACTCAAATATGTTGACTGAAAATCGCAAGTGTTCGGGATTGCATGAAAAATTATTCGAGCATCTTAAAACAGTAAAAGTAATTTTTTTCAGAAAGAACTTCGAAATTAAAAATTTATTACAATTTAAAAATGCTTCAGATGAAAAGTTTTATCGAATCATGGACAATTTCTAGGTATTTCCGTACCTGTGTCCCGACACAACTTACTACGCTGACGTTAACTTTAGGCTCAGGGTGATATTCACACTTAGGTGCTCGTGTTCTGATTTGAGAGTAGATTTTGGCTTGAATGTACCTATGCAATTGGAGCAGATGATCCTGAGGGATAGACACCAGTACAGTAAAACCCGATATTTTTTGGTTTATCATACTGAAAATTCAACAATCAATGACAACTTCTATACGTAAAACCTCGGATGACCAAAGAAATTTCTTGAATAATTTTTCCACTGAAACTTGAAAACACACTGAACTGCGTGTTTAAAATGAGAAAACTCCAGCTACCAGAACATCAACGTAGAAAATTTCTATTTATGTTGCCTTTTTCAAGCTGATTTGGATTGAATCCCTTGAAAACCGTTCCACATTCCACAGCCAAATTTGGAAAATTCACCTTTCACCAGTATGCGATCTTTCGTGCATTATAAGGGACGTTTGCTGCGTGAATCTTTTATCGCAAAAGCGACACTAGAAAAAGCGAGAAAGAATAAATCAATATTTTTCATATTGAAGAAAAAAAAGGTAAAATAAGGATATAACATACGTGCTCCCATTATACACACACATATAATATGAACTAAAGAGTATAAAAAACGTATTTCCTGGATAAAAGAATAGATAATAATAGAAACTAGAGAGAAAGGGAAAACAAAAAAGAAGTCAATAGAAACGAACGACTGGGAAAGGGACAAAGACAGAGAAAAGGAACAAGAGGTGAGAAAGATAAGAGAACGAAAGATAAAACTGGATGCAAATGAAAAGGCATAAAATAAAATGATATATTTGGAAAAGATAGAAAAAATTAGGAAAGAGTGCAGGGTGAAAGAACAAAAAACAAATAAACAAAAAATAAAATTTGAATTTTACAAAACATACCAGGATTTCTCAACGAAAATAGCATAAGGTAGATTATGAGGGAAGAAAAATCTATCGAAAATAAAGAAAAACTGCAATTAGTAAATTTCGTAAGATTACAGAATAAAACGTAGAAAAAAAGAGAAATAATATGACATCTATAGAAAAGCAATAACTGATAACCAAATCAATCGAACATAACCAAATTTAAATGGCCCAATTATTAAACCTTTTACAAAGTCAAATATTTGAGTTTAGTTGAAATTACGACGTTAATTTTCATAACAAGTTTGAAAATACAATGATTGAAATTTTTATGAAATAGAAAAGTAAGCAGCGTTAAAAAAATTATCCTTACGGCAAACGGTCTTTCGCCAGTATGCGTTCTTTCGTGGGCCATCAATGGATGCTTGTATAAAAATTTTTTATCGCAAAATCTGCAAATCCACTTTCGGGCGTCGACTGGAGGAGGCGGCGTGTTTTGCGGGGTGTTCGGGTCGTTCAACGATACGTCAGAGGCCGCCACTGCCGAAGCGCGTTTAGCTTCGTGACGTTTCTTATGTGCGTAAATCGAGCTTCGGTAACTGAACGTTTTGCCGCACTCGTCGCAGGCGAACGATTCCGCCGGTTCACCTAGTTCGGCCGAATGACTGATCTCGTGCGTTCTTAGGCTGCCAATGGTAGCGAACCGTTTCGGACAAATTTTGCATTGATAAGGCCTTTCGCCGGTATGTTGCCTTTCGTGGATTTTCATATTTCCCTGAAAAACAGAATGGTTTGTACAGACCTGCGACCAAAAGAATGATTCTAATTTTCCGTAAATCTCAATTTGTGCAATTAATTCTAACATACTTGAATCTAAATTCCCAACAAGCGATTTAGCACATTATTTTTCTCAGATTGTCCTTTTTAATTAGTTGTGCGTGTGACAAAAATACTCGAAAATGTAATGTTGGTATCAATGATACAATTCTACGATCATGTTTATAAACTAATAATTTTGGGGAAGTCGTTTTAGATGTCTCATTCAAACACTTGATCTCGCAAAAGCATATGGTATCCTGCCCGATTCAACCAATTCTCGATACTGTGAAAAAATCATAAAATGTATACTTGTGATGCGAATCCTTTGCCACAAAACTCGCAAATGTACGGTTTTTGACCGGTATGCCGTCTTTCATGGACGATTAAGCTCGTTTTTTGGGCAAAGCCTTTTTCGCAGTGCTGACATTTGTACGGTTTATCTGCAGAAAACAAAATCAACCGAAAAAGAAAATTTTCGATTAATTAAACTTTGAGCATAACAAGGGATCCAAAACTATTCAGAATTTCCTTTTCTTCAATGTTTCACAATATTTTTGATTATATTCCTTATAATTTCATTATTTACTATTTCTTCTCGCCCAAAACTGGGCAAACAAAGAAAATAGAAAAAATATGACAAACAATAAATCGAAATGGGCCAGTGGAAAGTAAACAAAAAACATATATTCAACGTTATTTCGACTAAACGAATTGAAAGTAGGAAAACAATAAGATATAAGAAAGGTTATAAACAGGAAATGCGCACCAATGTGAAAAAGCAAGAAAGGATTTTTAGTAAAGATGAGTATAATGAAGATCAACCTAAAGAAGAGAAAACAGAATGTACTCGTACAAATATGTAAATGGTGAGCGAACACATATAGACAGATCTTATGGGTTCATCTGGTACCATGCAGCTCGTCTCTTTGGTTCTCATATCCGAATCCTCAACAGAAATTTTATCGTACTAGAAATAAAAATAGTTCAAAGTTGATTTTTCAACCATTGCTATTGTGGATTTAGGAGGTCTTAGAATAGATTTCGGCATAAAATTTTCAGGTTAATATCAAACGACTTTATCATACCTAAATTCACCATTGCATGAAATGTTGAAATGAATACGGTGCTAGGAACAAGATTCACAAGGTCAGATTTTCTGGTAGGGGTAAATTTCAGTTTGTAGGGGAGGTGCACTCAAATATCCATTGAAACAGCCACTTTTCTTCAAAATTGAATACGCAGTGATCTATATTGGGGACCCTAAGTTGAGGTAATACCCGATCCATACTCCTGTGTTCAGCAGATGTGGTTTTGAGAAGTCAATCTGACTGCTGTGTTTATACAATTGCTTTCTGAGCGTAGAGTCTATAAGATTAGGTTAACAGAGACAAGGTTTGGAATCTCCTTGCTGACATCAAGGTGTACTGTCGGCTCAAGAAGTTCTCAGGTTAGGCCTCTGTAAGTCCGCTCGGAAAATTATCAGATTTTATTGTTAGCATGTGGTTAGGAACTGTCGCATTTTTAATTGTATAAGCCCAAAGGTCAATGTGGTTGTATGCTGGGAACCAGGTCATCAGGTACCGAAGTCGCCTCGTCGGGTACCGAGTTCCACCCAGTTGAACCCGTCGTACAGGTATGCGGTAAGCTACACTAGGTCAACGATAGACCTATTTTCTACACCACTTCATACACAGTTTCAGAACTCCGATGTCTTCGTTTGCTTCAGACATCAGGCACAAAAAATTGGGTATTGTGCATACTCTGTGAACAGTTATTCTGAGATTAAATTAGCATATTTTTACGTTAAACAGGCTTTGCAGACACCAGATATCCCGAAAAGTATCGGCCGTTATTTAATACAGAGTCACGCAGTGCTTGCCCGGCACCTACCTCCGCTATGAATTCTCGAATGGTTGAGCAAAACGGACTGGAAAGGGAACCCTTTGCCGCACTCCTCGCATATCCACGGTCGATCGCCCCTTTTATTCCTTGAAGGCATGCTCAAGAATTGTGGAGTATAATTTCAAAAAATCTAGAAAAAAGAAAAAGAGAATAAAACGAACATACGCACATAAGCAAAGAGAGCGGGAGGTCTGAAAATTGGCACATGTATTTTTAATTACTCGCCGTTTCTAACTATACTAAGAGAGAGAGAGAGAGAAGGAAAGAAAGAAAGAAAATGTATAACATACTATACGCTGTGAGAACAGAGCCCCTATATATACAGGCCAACGTCACCGAGCAAAAAGGAAAGAATAGGGAAAGTAAAGAATAGAGAGAAAATGGAAAATGTACACAATACTGGAGCAAATAATAATATAAAAGAGAGGCAGGGAGGGGAGCACATAGGCCGACCTTCCTAGCACACATAAAAAAGAAAGACAGAGAAAAGAGGGGTTCTCTTCCTTTTGCTGAGCATGCGAAAAATATCGATAAAAATATACACACACATAACACAAAACGCACATAAGACACGTAGGTATAGTAGAATAAAGTACACACACACAATAGATAATACAAAATCTTACGGGCGAAAAAATATAATATATAAAAATACAGTTTGTACGTAGTTTTAAAGACAAGTTTTGCCGCGTGTTGAAGGAAAAGGCACAAACAAAAAGACTTGCTTTGTGCCCCGCGATTCAAGTTTTACACGTCAGCAAAATAGCATTTAAAAACGACTAGAATAAATATGAGAGAAAGAGAAGAGAAAAGATATATAATAAAAACGGGAACGAAACGAAATGAACTAAACAAATATATAGCACGCATACATACGCACATAGTAGGCATAAAAGAAGATAGAAAACATACAACAGAAAGAAAAATTGAAAACGAAATCGGGCAAAAAATACTCGCTAAAAGGAGCATGTATAATACCAGGCTTGTCTGAAAGCTCACATACGTACGAAAGCAGCAGATATAAAATATAAACAAGGAACACAAGAATCGAAGAAAACATTAATTTTTTTTCAAAAATGTATACTAATCAAGTTTCTTGGAAAAAGAAAAAAAGATGTTTGCTATATTATAATAGAAAGCAACAGGGTTTCGTGAAAATATCCCCGTCACAAATATACGATTCTACGATATTTGGATTAAATCGATAAATATTTGTAAAGTAGAGAATTGAAAAAATCAAGTAGTTTAAACCGATGGGACAATTCAGAATGATAATCAGGATAGAAACGAAACTGTAGCAGTAATAAGAAATGACCAGGTACAAACACAAAAGATGACAGACATGAATGCAGCTAAGTTAAAGTACCCGAAGACGGTAACGATATGTCACTTCTCTATTTCTCTTGATTTCAATGCCCGAAAGGTGCTCGGGACGTCATCAAGAACACATTGAGAATTTTCAACTACTCATGGAATGGTCACCAATAGGCTCCTGATTCTAGGAGTTTTATCTCGGGAACAAAGGTTTAAATTTCAATAGAAAGTTATCGACGAGCCACAATTGATCCAGAAGCATTTGCGCACTTTAGTGACTCCTGAATTTTTCCCAGTTTTTAAACGTGTAAGGCATATACAACGACGATAGTGTAAATTGATGTTAGTGTTAAGGTGACTATCTGCCCCAAAGTAACGTGAAGTGAAATATAAAGTATTGCGCGTCATTTACCTAGTTAATTCATAAGGGGCATTCATACTTGCCTTTTCCGACGGAATGGAACGAAACGGAATACAATCGACAAAACTTAACCGATCGAGAGGGAAATTTTTACTGTGATCCGTCGAAGAAGGCAAGTATGAATGACCCCTTAAGGATCATTTATACTTGCTTTTTTCGGCGGAACGGAATGCAATCGACACAACGTTACCGAACGAAAGGGAAACTTTCGTTCCGTTCGGTTGGAGGTTACCGTCGATCATTTTCTAGAAAGTTGCAATTATCCTTTGCGATCGAAAGTTGATTTTCAGGCTGAATGTTTCAAGCTGTTGGCGATCGGTTCCGTTCCGTCGAAAAAGGTAAGTATAAATGACCCTTTAAGCTTAGGCGCTTAGCGGAGCGGAACTACGTGGGCGGACGCGTAGCGCCTAAGTACCCAGGATACGTGCACAGCATAGAAATTCTGCTGGGGGTCAGCCAGGACAGGGGGTGGAATACAATTTTTTTTCATTCTTGATAATGAAAGGAATGGTCCTAGAAAGGTCTTTAAACATCCAAACATCATATTCTTACGCCTATATTAGTCAGATATGGAAAATAATTTCCTTAGACAGCACATTTTAATGTTTTGACGTTATTTCTCTGGAATAAAGTATGCTTTGTTTTGGAAAAATTGTTAAACTACAGCATCATTTCCATTTTCATGAAGACTTCCTCTTCTCTCTTGCTCATTTCCCTTCATCAACTTCTCAATCATTGCTGTTGGACCAAATCTGCTGGGGGGTCAGCAAGAATCTGCTGCGGGTTAATAAAAATCTGCTGGGGGTCAAAACCATACAAACCCTCCCCGACGTGCATGTATGGTAACCAGCCCTCACCTCTTTATCGCAAATATTTTGCAGCACTTTATAAGTAAAATCATTGTTCAAGAGTCATTTTTCAGTTTTCAAGCGGACAGTTTTTCAGCATTAATTGAATCTCGGAAAATTAGCAATTGCCCAATTGCGGAAGAATAACTCAAAATGTTCTTATTAATCAGAATCCGTTGAGATGGTGCTGGTATGACGATATGGATAACTGCCAACACAATTGGCCGGGTAAAGTCGCTAACTATTGTTAAGACTTGCATAATCTAAAATACCACGGTCTATAGACTGATGGCCACAATCAATAAAAAATGCGGATCGCCAGATATTTCACTAATTTACCTGCGGCTCTCGACTGCAATAAATATTTACGCTACGAAAAACGTCGTACGTACATAGAACGCTACTACTCTATCGCCGGTCGATTCTGGTTGTCTTTGTCGCCACCCATGCGCATAGGCAAGATCTTCGACAGAGACAGTTGACATTTTTGCCTAAATGCAGCTGAAGCAATAAGAATGATAATTCCTAGATGAATTTATATGGAATCTATCATAAGGCACTCCTTTCTACGTTTGAGGTACCAACTTTTTTCGCTCATTATATGAGAATCTGGCAAAATCTCTGGCTTTATGAGAATCTGGCAAAAAATAGTGAAATTTTTTTTTGCCGTGGGTCTCTTCGATATGCAACTAGCTTTTCGTACCAAGTTTCACAGCGCAAATAGAAGTCAAACATTTTTCTCACTCAATTATCGATTTCACGTTCTGAAATGATGTTTTTAGCTTTTCAAAACAGAAAATATGAGAAATTTAACGGCGCTTAGTGCCAGATATTGAATAATATTTTACTCTTACTAATTATTACTAATCAGAAATTTGTTGAAAAATGACTTATTGGAAAAATTCTTTTGAACATTCTTCGGATAAATGCCTGATCTTGCATTGTTTCATCTTGCTAACGATTGATTTCTTTTAGAATGATGTTTAGACCTGAGCAATGGGCTGCTGTTTTAAATCGGCTAGCAAGATAGAAAAATCAGCTGGAAGTCAATGGTGTTTCGTTAATTCGAGCAAAACAGAAAATATCATTAAATAGTTTATAGTACTGAAAAATGTCAATTAAAATTCAAAAATCGGGCACTAAACGTTTGGATTCTTCAACTAGCAAATATTTGAACGAAATATAGAAAATTACTTATTGAAAAGTTAGATAAGACATTTTACATTATAAAAACTATTAAAGCTTAACTAATTAATTAGTAAAGTAGACATGCTAACGCCCGCGCTTGAGCTGGATTATAGCCACTGATGATTCATTACTATAATCGACACGAAGCGTCGGGAAAATTTTGAGGTTTTGGCTTTTAACATTCTGGAATGCGAGAAAACTAATTTCGAAAAGTCATTCCGAGAATCAGGTTCCATTTTTTTGTTAAAAAATCGTGCTTTCATCTTTGTTTGAAAATTGAAAAACTGTATTCATATTCTTTCATAACTTTAATGGAAAAAGATTGAAATTTCTGAAAATTACCTTCACGAAGTTTTAGAATCCAATTCAAATTTACGTCAAAAAGACTATCGTTTCGACAATTTTGGGAACGTTAGAGTGTTCGTATTTCTCGAATAATGTGTTAACGGAAAAATATAAATTTTCATCAAATATCGGAACAAAATATTGAGGATTACCAATTAAAATAAGTGATGACACGTTTTAGATAATAAAAACTATTAAGGATTAATTGATGTTTGCTATATTATAATGGATCAATTGTGGCTCGTCGATAATTCACCAAACATTCTAAAGAGTTAGACCAGAGAATAAAAAACCATAGAAACCTCAAGAATTTCAAAAGTTTGGTTTTTGCCAACCTTTTACTTTACAGATTAAAAAACTTGGAAAAAATTCTGGAGCCACTAAAGTGCGTAAGTACCAACAATTTTATAGAGATACTTAAATTCTCGCAACATTCAATTTTTTAAATCGTTTTCTCCCATAGTTTTTCTTACCTCACTGACGTGATTCTGAAAAATTTTGTGGCCACGATTTTAACGTATATATAGGTGCAGTAAATGTAGCCTTAAGTATATTTTTATCGAACTACTGGCCTAAAACTTTTCAGGAATTTTCAGTATTTTTCTGGCGAGGAAAATTTGTTTGTGCCACTGGCACAATTTTTTTGTATCTTGTGCCAATTTGCACAAATATCGGTGCACAAAAACAAACACTGGAAAAAGCATTCGTGGCTACGTTATAACCCTTTTTAAAAATGTAGAAAACTTTTGGAGAACGAGGAAATTTTAGGTATGGTTCTCATGTGGGGAAATTTTCGAGGGAATAAAATCGTGGTTTTAGGCATAAAAAACACTGATACATACTACGTGTGAGGCCAGCACTGTTTTTTTCGCCAAATTTTCGGCGAAAAAACTGGAAACGCGAAAAAAATTTAGGCTCTTTCGCCAAACAAACGAAAAAAATTTTGAGTTTTTTCAGTCGGAAAGATGAATTCTGATGCATTTTAGAAAGTAAAAACCTCAAGGTAATGATTATTTTGATCACTGTTTGCTACAATCCAGCTCAGGTGCGACCGTAAACGTGTCTTTACTTAATAATTAACATTAGCATTAACATTCAATAGTCTCTACCATCTAGAATGTCTCATTTCGTGGTTTTATCAGTTTATCTTTGACATTGCGTTTAGGAAATGACGAAAATCAAGATTTTTTTCACAAAATTCTTCCACGATCTTTACAAATTTTTGAACTTTGTCAACATAATTTTTTTGCATTCGGCAAATAATTGGAACACCGTCAGTTTGGGATAGTGACAGATATTTCTGGTTTAAAAATCAAAATTTATTGTTGCTTGTCTGATTTTTGAAATTTAGTCGGATGCTTTCAATACGATTTTTGAATTTTGTTCGACTACGAAAAATGGCTGAATCGACTGCGAAATCAGACCACTTATTCAGCAAATAAATGCTGAAAAGATTCATTTTCCAGCGTTCTATGCTATCCAAAATCAAAAAAAAAAATTACAACGCTTGGCACAGGAAGTCTATTTATGAAGTTGATGTTCGCTTAAGTTTATGAAATACCGTTGACTTCAAGCTGAATTCTTGGCTGGTTAGCTGATTGTTTAAGTCTGAACACTATTAGGCTGGAAAAATCAAATTTTAGATCACCAAATCAAGTGGTAAAAAGATTCATCTTCTAACGTCCAAGAGTACACGGATGCAGGAATTTTTCTGGCGCTTCGCGTCGACAGATAGAATGGTTTAAACTCATTCTATGACACTGTTTTTTGTACTCGACCCGTTTGTACTGGTACCAACGACGGTCTAAAATTTGTTTGTACTTCATTGGTTACACTGTGATTAACATATCAAATTGAATTTTCATTCCAGAAAATTGTTTGTACTGGTACAAACAAGGCCCAAATTTTTGTTTGTACTCAAACCAAAAAGTCTGTAAAGTACGAAAAAACAATGGTTTATGATTCTTTATTTTGGCTAAGCACAGATAATTTCAGGGTTAGCGAGCATTGGGTTTTTGGGTTGATACGTTTTTTGGGGTTAGAAAATTATGCATTTTTACGTTTTTGGGTTTTTTGAGAAAAAAATCATTTTTTCTATTTTGTTCTCGAGAGTGCAAATTTCTACCTGATTTAATAATAAATTGAAAGTTGAGCCAACTGTAATAACTGCAGTGCAGTTTCTTCCCTGACACTGACATGACAAAAGATTTGAGATGGAATAACACAACACAACAAACAAATCAAATGCATAGTAAATTTTCAATCCAAGAAACTTTTAGCGCCATTCGATTCGGTTCGAATGACTGTTTTGTTGAGTTATTCTAATTTAGAAGCTAAAGATTCATATTCAATAAATTTAACTTAATGTCTGAATTGTTTTCGACTGATTCTTTTTTTGGCTGAAGTTCATTCGCTTTGGTAGTTTATTTGAATATTTGGCAGATTTTAATGCTCATGAGTCATGAGCACTCATGAGCAGTGCTAGTGAGCAATACGCAGCATTACTTGCAACTGCCAAAGTTTTGTTATACCTACTGCTCGCAGTCATTAGCAGCTCGTGAGCTGACCGGCGCAGCCCTAAAATTTTGAAGGATACGGCATACCCCCTGGAGAGAGGGGCAGCTGACAGCTTTTTGGGTCCAAAAATGGACTGAAATAGAAGGATTTTGCTATTTTTTTGAGGCAGCAGGCCGCTAGAAAATTTTATTTTTTTACATCATTTTTCTTTCATTTTTAGTAGAAATTCATCATAAAAATTTAAATTCAACTTCCTGAATCCTGAGTTGTTTGAAGAAAGAGTCCAAGCTGCCTTGAGAGTATGTATTTTAAGACCAGGCACAATTTATTTTGTCATGTTATAATCAAGTCAGGGTTTTTTAGGCCAATTAGGAGCCATGGCTCCTAAAAATTCCGACTGGCTCCTAAAAATTTAGCAGCACAAGCTACATTGGCTTGTAAAAATTATAGCCTAATGACCCTTTTGATTAGTAGCTTCCTGTGCGGCATTTTGAAATGGAAAATATCAGGAATTTTCCGGCGCTTGGCGCCGGATTTCAAATCATTTATGATTCGTGGTATCATTATGTTGTGCAGTTAGAAAATTTCGGCCTAGTTTATACTTATATCTTTTGAAAATCAGCATATTATGGGAGAAAAAAATCGTTTTGAAGTGCTTTAGAATTTTCGGCTATCACGAACATAACTTTTTTGCATTTGAAAAATGATTGAAACATCATCAGCACGGGAAAATGGCAGAAGTTCTTGCTATCTGAAGAAGCCATCCAGATTCTTTGTTGCTTGCCTAATTTTTGAATTTTAGTTTGCCAAACCGAAAACACATTGCATTCACTGTAAGATTGGACACATTTCATGCAGGGAAAAGATATTTAAAAAATTGCTACATCCAGGATTGGGAAAAAACGCATTTTTTTGCTACATCCAGGATTGGGAAGAACACATTTTCGAAATTTCAAATTTGGGTTTTTAAGGGGTTTCTGGGTTCAATTAGGTTTCTTTTTTAATTCCACAATTTTGGATCTGAACGAAGTAAAGTTTGGATCTGAACCAAGCAAAACTTTTTTTCCAAAATTTTTCCAAATTTGTTTATTTCCGACTAAAACAATGACGCTGATTACGAATATGTTAATAGTTTTGCATAAAATCGAATAATTCAACTGAAAACGGGGTGTTCCATGACAGAACTTTTTTTGGGAAATTTGCATATTTGTGACTATGTTATGGGCAAATCGATGATGCTGATTACGAACATGCCAGTATTAGCATTACGTGCGATCAAACATATTGATCAAAAAACATTAGCAGTGAGGTTTGCATTTTTATCAACATTACAGTTAATTGCGAAAAAAATTGTTTATACTTTACATAATACACAATAGTCAATTATTAACTTTGAATCAGACTAATCACAGGTGGCGCGTTAGCGTCAACCTACTTGGCCCCTAAATTTCATGCCCCCCCCCGCTAGAGCCAAAACGGTAAAAGCTAGAACCTTCGGGTTTTTTGCATAATATCGGGCATAGGGGCAAACTATGGGGTGCCTTTTGTCATTTCGCCTCTATCTGCAAGTGGTGCTCGGTGGGGCCCCAAAAACATGCAAAAAACGCACTTTTTGAGGTCACCCAGTTCCACCATGCCCAGCAATGAGTGTGGCATATCCAAGCTTCATACTTCACCCTGAGCATCTTGGGGGTGCAATCTCAAATGCGATTTTTTATTTTTTTTAAATATGGCCCCAATTCAATTACATGGTGGTCCAAAGTCCCGAGAAACACCAAATTCCCCAATTTTGTTTTATAATACATACGACTTCAAAAAAAAATAATTTTTTGCAGCATTATGCACTACTAATTTTTTGTTGAGTTGAACCAATTAAACCGGAAGCCTTATTGGGATTTTTGGGCAGTAAGGGTTTTCGACCATTGGGAATTCAATAGATGCGGTCACTTTACACAAAAAGATTATCCCGTTTGAAAAATTGGGTGCAGCCAGGAGTTATCCCGGTTGTAAACAAGCGTGTTTCCGTAATTTTTTTGAGGAAGGGGTTTTCGACCACGGGGAATTTAATGAATGTGATCACTTTACACAAAAAACTTTCCCGGGTGTAAACAAGCGTATTTTCCTGATTTTTTGGCGGAAGGTGTTTTCGACCACCAGGAATCGGATGAATGCGATCACTTTACTTGAAAAATTATCTCGGGTGCAAACAAGCGTATTTTCGTGATTTTTCAGTGAAGGGGTTTTCGACGACGGGGAATTTGATGGATGCGATCACTTTACTCAAAAAACTCTTCCGGGTGTAAACAAGTGTATTTTTGTAATTTTTTGGGGGATAGGTTTTTGAATACGAAGAATTTGATGAATGCAATCACTTTACACAAAAAATTATTCCCGCCGTAAACAAGCGTATTTTCGTGACTTTTTTGCGAAAAGGGTTTTCGGCTGCCGGAAATCAATGGATACGTCACTTTACACAAAAAAAATTATCTTAAGCGTAATCAAGCTTATTTTCGTGTCTTTTTGTTGAAGGGGTTTTTGACCACGGGGAATTTAATGAATGCGGCCACTTTACACGCAAAATTATATTGAGTGTATTTCAAATGTATTTCTGCAATTTTTGAGGGGAGACGTTTCTGACCATGCGGAATTCAATGGACACAATCACTCCACGCAAAAAATTGTTCTGGGTGTATTTAAAACAAAGGTATTTCTCCGGTTTTTTGGGTTGATGGGTTCTTGTTTATGGGGAATTCAATGGAAATGGTCACTTTACACTCTGTTTACAACTTGTTTCAAGTTCTATGCGATTTAAATATCTTTTACTTTTACCGAAAGTGAGAATTCGTAGCTTTAAGATTTTTCGTTGTTTCTTTGATGTGAAGATGACCAAATTAAAAACTTCAATGCGCTTCTATGTAAGTTTTCATGCATGGTTGAGGCCCACTAAAAAGAAGTGAACGAGTTTATTAGAAAATGCTCCGATGGGGCAGAAAAAATAAGAATATACTTGCTTGGATAGTTGCCAAGCTAGAAAAAGGATTGAACTAGATTCTTGATAGCTTGGGTTGGAGTTGGAAAAAAATTCACTTTCGTTATATTGGATTTTTATTCTTTCTCAAAAAAATTTTCCATGTCTGTGAAAAAGTATATTCTGCAGCTGAGTGCATCAACACACTTTCAAACCAAATAGTGGATGTCCGAAATTTTGAGGAGAGTACAGGGCTGGACCTTGGATTTTGGCGTTTTTTGAGACAAAAAATTCAAAAAAAGTTGCTCAAAAATTTTTTTTCATAATAAATTTTCCAGTTTCAAAACCTCCTCCACTCAGCTTTTTTAGAAAAAAAGCTATAGCATAAAGTCTTCTTCGAACTAAATCGATTGTGCAAGATATGTTTAATTCACTCATTTTATATAACATATCGCATAGAATTCACTCTGTAAGTTCTACTGATTACAAGCTATAAACAAATTTATTCTCTTCTATTTAACTATTCAACAAAATTGCATCAAATCTGCATGCTACTTATGAAAGGATAAGTTTAATCGATTTATCTAACATTTTTGATTGAGTTCCATGAAACATTTTTGCGAATTCTCCTTATATAAAAAGTTATACGTTGGAGAAGTCGAATTGACTCGATTTTAATCAAAGTTACCCCACTTTACCTTATAACCTAATCAAAGGGCGGTCAGGCCTCAAGTTGCACTGTGCAACTTGGCAGTAAAAAATTGGTTGCACATGCAAAAAAAAGTCTGGTGTTGGGTTAACCAAGTTGGAGGTGGAGGTCCCAACCTCCCAACTTGGCGGGCACTGGCTTTTTGGGTTGGAAAATTGGACATTTCTGGGTTTTTGGGGTTTTTAGGAAAAAAGTTCATTTTTTTTCATTTTGTTCTCAGGAATAGACGTTTCTTTCTGATTTGATTTCAAATCTTTTTTTTTCCAAAATTTCTTCCTGATTTCAAATGGAGGGTTGAGCTATAACTTAGTTACTGCAACGCAGTCTTTTCTGACACTGACATGACAACAGATTTGAGATGATATCACACAACACAACGAACAAATCAAATGCTATCGTAAATTTTCATTTCAGGATACTTTTTAGTGCTATTCGATTCGGTTCCTATGACTGTTCTATTCTAATCGAAAAGTTAAAGATTCATATTTAATAAATTTGACTTATATGTTTGAATTGTCTTTTGGCTGGAGTTGATTTGATTCGGTAGTTTATCTGAATATTAGGCAGATTTTACTGCTCATGGGTCCTGAACACTTATGAGCAGTGCTAGTGGTGCTAAAGTCTTTGTTATACCCATCAAGGAAAACAATTGATTAACCATCAGCATTTCGTGAGCTGACTTGAGCAGCTCTACAATTTTGAGGGAGACAGCAGACCCACTGGAAAAAGAGGCAGCTGACGGCTTTTCGGGTACAAAAATGGACCGCCAAGTATGCTGGTTGAATGGCTCTAAGCAGTATAAATGTTGAAGAAAGAAACATCAACCTTTTTTCACCACGCAAAATCACAATTTACATACAACTCAATGACTAAAAGATCTCGGTAAGTGAAGATGAAGAAAAACTACGTTTCGTTACAAAATGTAGAGAGTGGCCAAAAATCTACTAAGCAAAATTGGTTGACGGAAAGCAAAATGTGACCTTCGTTCCAAAAAATTGCCCATAGAGTACATTTTTAAAGACTGATAATGGCAAGCAAGCAAAATTTTGCTTTGTTCACACCAAGTTGCATTATCGATTGTCATCTTCATCGGTCGAAAAGCTAGTCTTCATAAAATTCAATGCAAAAACTTTTCTTTATGGTGCATTAGTATATGATTTTATTTGTTATGATGAGGAATCTGTGTATTTTTGCTTAAAATCAGGGAAAATGATCTGAAAATGTTTTGCTTTATGAAGAATAAAAGTTTAGAGATGTTGCATTTGCTTTTGTTTTATACTTAGTTCAGATCCACAATTCTGAAACAAAAAAAACTTGATTAAACCCAGAAAAACCCATAAAAAACCCTCAAAAACCCAAATTCGACATTTTGAAAATGGGTTTCTTCCCAACCCTGGCTGTACCCTAAGCCTAAGGAAAATTTACTCACTAATCACAGAAATCGATGAAAATCGAAATTATTAAAATACTAAACTCAAATTAAATTTCCAAATTCGTTGACTTTCGATAATAAAGGGTAATATTTCCAACATGGTCTAAAAATTTGCATAATATATATAAAAGTCTGAAAATAGTTGTACATATGTGTTATTTATGGCAAAATACCCTGCAGAATTTGAACCGGTCGTTCAAATTCGGTCATTTTTTCTTTCCCCGTTCCGCGATCGAAATGGATTTTACCCAAATATTTTGACATATTTTGGCCACGGAAAAAACAAAATACAATTGCTCTGCAAAGAAAGCATTGCGCAGCAAGGTCTGTCATCAATTTGATTGGTCGAAAAAATTTATTGATTTTTTTAGTTGTTCTGGCAAATTTGCTGGTTTAGGCTTAGACTTATTCTTAGACTTACATAGGTCTACGCTTAGGCTTAGGTTTGAGTTTAGGCGTAGGCTTAGGCTTGGACTCACGGTTAAGAAGGAGTAGACTAAAATTTTCGACCAATCAAATTGAAGGTGTAAATTTTTTCGATCCATCAAATTGATGACGGATCTTGCTCCGCAACAGCGTTTTTTTTGTGCACGGACATTTGTGCCAATTGGCACAAGAGGCAAAAAAATTTGTGCCAATGGCACAAAAATACTAGAAATATACTGAAAAGTGCGGAAAAGTTTTATAAAAGGTTAGCGTTTAAAACTCATTATTTTTTTGGAAAAATCGTGCCTAACTAATTTTTCAAACCATGAGGTCCATGTCAGTCAGATGAAAAACTGTGCAAGAAAATAGCTTACGACTCTAAAACAAATGGAATGCTGACAAAATTTAAATAACTCTAGAATTGTTCAGGAAATTCAAATCGATTCGATTTTCGAATACGAATATGAATTATCTAACAATGTAAAGACTAGAGAAAATAAAGTCGAAATTGTGTAAATTCTAGGTCGAAATATTGTACGATTACCAACGGTATCGATTTTTCTATTTCAATCAATCAAACACAAAGACAGCCTATAAAGTTTGCTGCAACGATACTAATACACTGTTCGAAAAGAAATCGTTCGCGTTAGGGTCAAATATATTCGAATAGGAAATATTATTCATTCATTGACTCGGCGCCCAGCGCCGCGAAAATTTTTGCACTTTCAACTCCTAAAACGTCTAAAAATTAAGGAAATTTAATGTTTGACCAGCCAAAAATTTTTGCCAAAAACCATGTTTTGGCAAAAAAAAACACTGGTACACACAAATGTCCGTCCACAAAAAAATTGTTTTCATGTTCATACCCCTGAAATGCAGAAAGAATCATCCGTGGCACGTTTTAAAAATGTAGAAAATGTTTGGAAAATGAGGAGAACAATTTTGGGTTCGTTTCATACCTGTAAGAGGTCCGACCAGTTGGGGGGGGGGGTAAATCCAAAATTTGGGAGGAGGGCGTCGAAAAAAATCGAAATTTTTTCCAAAAAAGACGAAAAAACATAAGGTAAAGTGGGGTGACTTTGATCAGAGTATGTTATTTGCTAATTATTTGAGATCAGCAGGTCATTTTTGCTGTGTAGACAACCCCTGCTGTGAGGTTGTCTACTCAGCAAAAATGACCTGCTGATCTCAAATAGTTATCAAATGCCATACTCTGATCAAAGCACTTTTTTTCCACATTTGCACTATAATGTGGGGAAAAAACCTGGAGTGTGGAAAAAATTTTTGAGGTCTTTCCACAAATGTTGAAGAAAAATTTGGGGTTTTCATATTGAAAAGATGCATTTTGGTGCATTTTATGAGGTCCAAATCTCAAAATTTTCCGGCGCTTCGCGCCGGTTATAACTTTAATAATCATAATTATTCATTAAGTAGCTCAGGCGTGGCTTTTGTCATGTCTACCTTCATTTATCACTTAATCTATAATAGTTTTCGTCATCTTAAACGTAGTATCTCATGTTTTAATTGATAATCTTCAATGTTTTATCATAATATTTAATGAAGATTCGCATTTTTTCCTTTTGAGAAAGATCAATACGTCAAGTCTATATGCTTTATGATGCGATTATTTCTTTGCTAACGTAAAATCAATTCAAAAGCTTCATAGAAATATCTTTCCGAAATTTATACTCTTCTTACTCATATATTTTCGACCAAGTTGATGAGAGTTTACAAATAAATTACAGATTTTAAAATTTTTCAAGTAAAATTCTAGAAATTACGACTCTTGAACACAAAATTGGAATCTAATTCTTGAAATAAATGTTCCGAAAATTGATTTTCCAGCATCCCAGAATGTCAATACACCCGAAAACTTGCCGGAAAGATTACCATCTTTTTTGGGCTTTCTGTCATCATATAGGACTTGACCATTGATTTCTTGTGTAATTCAAGTCAATTATGCTCTTGGATAGTTTGCTAGAAAATTTGTTCAACAATGCTTGTAGATTAGGCTTTCAAGTCGAACATTTCAATTTTTTCTCCAATTTTAATGAATTGACTTCTCTAAAAACACCGGAAGGCTTGAAAAAGCTCAAAAACGGTGCGATAAAGCGTCTGTGAGCTTTTTTGAGCCAAAAAACGAGGATTTTAAGAGGAAAAAAAATTTTTTCCACATGTGGAAAAAAAATTTGACCTCTTTCCACATTTGTGGAAAAAAGTTCGTGGAAAAAAAACAGTGAGTCACCCCAACCCAACACTTTTTTGCAAACTTTTTTAATTTTTTCCAAACTGGGGGGGGTTGGGTATATGGTTGGCCAAGTCGAAGGGGGCCCCCCCCAACCCCCTCCCCCCAAGTACAGGTATGGTTCGTTTCTCATTTGAAAAAAAATCTTCAAGGAAATAATCGGATTATCGGAGCCGCGGGCTGCAACGCAATGCTTTATGCCTGCAGAAATTCATATCCGACAGTAAAGAGCTATTTTTGGTTTGAATTTATGTACTTAATTGTCTGGAAAGAATGTAGACAACCACGATGGAAGGATAAGTCAGCAACTATAGAACTTCCAATGAAAATATGTATCAGATCGGTGTATAGTTGCTATAGAGGTCCGATTTGTCCAGGGAATTTATGTACACGAAAAGATGAATTATTCATTCAAAAACAAGTATAGTCAGGGTGGTCAGCAATCGCGAAAACCACGAAAACCTGGAAATAATCGGGATTTTATTATCGAACCTGGAAAATCGTGAAATCTGGGAAATAACGAGGAATTCCGAAAAAATGAAATTTTTATCATTTTCAGAGCAAGGACGAAAAACAAATTGTTAGCGACTATAAACAGCGTTTTTAGCACGAGTCCCATTAAGGCTCGTGCTAATGAAAAAATATTTCATTACCACAGTTAGCTCGGTTGGCCAATGATCTCTGTTGATCTGGAACTGAATTTGTCAGTTCGATGCTTCCATTGTATTATCAACTCATGAAATCATGCTTGATGTTGATACTCTCAGAAAAACTAGGCTCTCATAATGATTCCCATATGACTATCATATGGTTAGCCATAGGATTGGAAAATCTTGGGAAGGGTCGCCCAATGGCTAGCCATATGGCCGAAGATTTTTTTGGAGGGGGGGCTTCCCATAGCACTTTTCCCCCCAATTACATGTATGACTAGTACTGATTTGCGTAAACTTCAGCACATGTCAAAACAGCTTAAGCTGCAGCTCAGCTGTAGCTTAACTCATACACACAAAACATATCATCGGGAAAGTTGAGCTGCAGCTGAGCTGCATCATAACGGCACTGTTATAACATACAGAGTTAAGCTACAGCTCAGCTGTTGAGAGTGGCCAAAGCAGCAACCTCAACTACGAATTGTTGCAAAAAGAGGGAGCCTTTCCCGCTGCTCGGTTGGCTCAGCGGTTGGTTAGAGCGTGCGGACGGTAGCCGCAAGGTCCTGGGTTCAAGTCCCAGACCGAGCCTAAGTTTTACCGAAGCCCCGAGTAGCGGGAAAAGGTTGCCTCAACACAGCTGCAGCTTAACTCTCTCGACATGTTTTGTGTGCATGAGTTAAGCTACAGCTGAGCTGCAGCTTAACGACAATGGTATAACGTATAGAGTTAAGCTACAGCTTAAGCTGCAGCTCAACTGGAGCTTAAGTCTCTTTGATGAAACCGGCCCCTGGTGTCAAATTGAAGTGTCCAAGAGATTAGAGCCGAAGCTGATTCAGATTCGAGCCACAAAACATGTTTTTTGTTTTTTCTTTCGTAATGCTGCTTCAATTAATGTTATAATTCATGAACACATTTTTTCAGTGCATTGTTACTCGCATGTACGAAAATGATGTTACTCAAAGCATCTCTCGTTAGAGCATTATGATTTATAGTCTGTTTTTTATAAAATCCTTCCAAATAGAAAAGTGACAAAAATCAGTCTGTCATTAAAATCGTTTACATAGAGCTCTTACTGTAAAATTTTTCGCAGGAAAAACTGTTGAAGGTAGTTCTATATCCACACAAATTTTCAGTTCTATATGATATACTGTTAATCAGCAAAACCTGAAAAAGTGAAATAGTACTTGCTTTTCTTCATTATTTAGGAGCATTTCAAGAAAAACGGACTACACCTGTTCTTTGATCAGAGCCAGAAATCTCACTGCATTACTAGCTCCCAGTATCTGGAAATCGTAATTAAAAGCGAACGTTTAAAAGGTTTCCTTGATCTTCGTCGTTGGTAAAGTTGTAACTATCATCGAGCTGGCAATGAAATTCTATAGTCTGGTTTTCTTGAAATGCTTCTAAATAATGAAAATGGAAAGTAAGTAGTATTTCAGGTTTTCACGATTTCCAGAAAAACAGTAGATCACATAGGACTGGAAATTTGTCAGTATACTGACCTCACCTTCGGCAATGTTTCGAGTGGAAAATTTTACGGTAAGATCTCTATGTAAACGCTTTTGACGACAGTACTAATTTTTGCCACTGTTCTATTGGAAGCATTTTATAAAAAACAGACTATAATTATTATTCAAAAACCATCAAATACTAATAGTTAGAGAGAGAGAGAGAGACGAAATATAACTGCAGATGCACTGTAACAATTGAATGTTAAATTGAGTAAGAACCGCACCTCAACCAAATTCAGATTTTAAATCGGCGCAAAGCGCCCGAAAGATTCTGATGCTCTCAACTTCAAACATCCAAATTTGGCTTATCGTTCAACAATTCGGCTAATTTTTCAATAAAAAACTATACATAACAATCCTGATTGAAGTTCTCTGACTTTTCCAGGATTTCCACATCTTCCAGGTGAATAAACCGTGTGAATAAAGCTTTCAATTTCCTCATGGAACATTGTTCTGAAAATGAGACATGCTCTGTACACGCAGCTATTTTTACTCATTTTAGGGGTCTGGGTCGCCAAAAATTTGGAAATGGCTCATACAAATTTAGGTTTAGGAGGCATTTTATCTCCTAAATTTTCATTTACATATTTACATTTTGGTGAATTATAATTATTTTCATTCAATTTTAGATAGTAAGTGTTTTGCAGGCTCTAGAAATCAGAAAACAGAAAATTTCCCGGCGCTTGGCGCCGGATTTTATTCTATAATTCTTCGGATTGGTCTTTTCACCGTTTTCCCACAAATCAAACTTTTTCGGGAAAATAATTTCGAAAAAGTGGAACTATATGAGAGTTTAACACGGAAAAAAGGAATTTTGGTGCATTTTCGGGTTCAAAATCTCTATTTTTCCAACTTTTTGGCAACTATAATTTTAAACATAAAGCCGAGTTTCCAGAAATAAGTTCCAATTTTTCAAACATGAAAATGTGAGTTTTTTAATTGTATAAAGATGTTTTTGCACAGAGAATTTGAACTTGATGCTTATTGAATAAGTTCCTTAAATTCAGGCCTGTAGCCAGGAATTTTTTCCGGAAGGAGGGTACACATTTTTTCATCCAATTTACTGTAAAATGGGCATTTCTGACTAGACTTTTTTTGAAGAAAGAAACAAAAAGTCTACCTTTGTTTTTCTGACACTTGAAAAATTTGGGGGACCATGCCCCCCAAAATGCCTACAGGTCTGCTTAAATTGATTATCCAGCATTTTAGAATGTCAGAATCTAAAAAAATTTCTTGAAATAGGAGACAACAGAAGGAATAAGAGAATTAGAACAGAAGATGCATTTTTCACTGCCTTATACTTTTGTGCCCGAAGGGCATGAATTATGAACATGAAAGTGCTACCTTTCAAGAAGGTTTCTGCAGAAATACACGAGGTATCGTAGCTTTTTTGCATAAAAAATTTTTTTTGTGCTCGATTCTTCGACCGATTTTTGTACATGTATGTAGGAAGAAGTCTGTACCAGAAAAACACCGATTGCAAATAAAATTTTTAACAATAATTTTTTTGAATACGTATCAACTGATCCACAGCTGTTACAAGCCTATTTCTCGATATGCTTCAATTACAAATTTTTGGTCTCTCAAAATTTAAATTTGACTTCTAAAAATTTAGGCCTGTAGGAGCCATTTGGCTCATGATTTTCAATGCAAAAAAGTCTAACCGGGAGAACCTAGGAGAAACCGGGAATTTCATTTTGAAAAACTGCTGGCCACCCTGTATATTGCACTATGTTGATTGGCGGCCGAATTGCAAGTCATTGAAATAGTTGTTTCCGAATGTTTGAAACATTAGTCCATTTGTTTTTGATGGTAGTTGCAGCGAACCGATGCAAGTGATCAAATAAAAAAATCATAACCAAAAAATAAAATGATCTGTTTTTCTTGAAATGCTGGTAAAATGGTAAAAAGCAAATACTATTTTGTATTTTTTCAGGGGATTTTACGCTAAAATATATTACGTATACGATTGAAGGTTTTTGAGCATAATCAGTTGGGTCATTCCACGCCAACTGGTTCAATTTTGAAAATCTTTGCTTGCAGCCTTGAATCTATTTACAAGTTGACGGTGAAGTTCGAAATTAGGCAGCTTATTGAAGTTAGAAATTCTTTTAAAAAAGTAGATTTCGCAAAAAACACTATGGCTTCCGGAATTTCGGGAGTTGGACGAAAAAATTTTGCTCACAAAATATGGTCGAAATTTGGAATGGTCGAGCGGGAACTCCAGAGCCACTTGGCGTCTAACGTCAAAGAATCTTTTAAAGAGAAAATTCTTCCGCAAAAGTTTGTGTACTATTTCGAATATAGGGTTGTGTCTCCATTCCCCGACAATACCTATTTCCCGACCGTCTCAATTTCCCAACCATCCTTTTTCCCTGACCATCCCCTTTCCCCGACCAATGTTTTAATTTCCCGATTCCCCGAGCGTTTCTCGGACGACTCAATTTTTGTAATAATCCCGATCGCCCGAGCATTGATATTTATGGCACATTTTTTTTGTTTAAAATTTTTTAATCAAGAAAGCAATTACATACAGGGTGTTTCATGAAAATAGATGCACATTGTTATTTAGTTGCAGAGTAAATCAGAATGTAAAATTTTGATAGCTTCAACAGATAACCTTTTACATATCTCCAAAAAAAGATTTTGTGGAATTAAACCGATTCTTTTCTAAATCGGCTAATGATTCTAGCTTCCAGTGCTGTAAGTGAATGTTATTTCAGCACAGCAGGACATTACATATTCATGGCGAAGAATCAGTTGCTGAAAAGTTGGTGATTTGTCATACTATTATGTAGTAACTTCGATTAGCCTTGATTTAGGGCCATGTTTTTTCCATTATCATACACTTTGATCATTGTGACACATTTTAAAAAATGAATACGTAAAATTTATTCTTTTGAAAAAGAAAAAACATGATTCGGATTATAGCCAAACTCTCCGATTTTAATGAATTCGATTTTCGATGTTTGGTAAGAATAAATGTTGCAGGATCATAATCTCATATTTTTGAGAAGAAATTAAAGAACTAAGACTAAACTAATCAGAAATTTTTTGCTTTATATACCCGCTGTGGCCTTGAACTTTTGTAAAGCACAGTGGGAAAACATCCGTGGAAAAATAATGTGTAGCTCAATTTACATTTTCTTGCGAGCAAGTTTTTGTAATAAGGCATAAATTTTTCTTACTTTATTTATAACATTAGTCGGGGAAAAGGGATGGTCGGGGAAAAGGGATGGTCGCGGAAAGGGCACACAATCGAATATAGTGCTAACTTTTGCTACTTTCCAATTACAAGCATTTTATGAAGGCATACGGTGACCTACGTGTGATTTTTTGACCAACTGGTGCGATGCATCGTAACTGTATGGGACGAGAAACAGAGACATATTTCTTTATCATCTCATCAAGTCTCAACATAGGCGTGTCCCCAATACAGCGAAATGCACAACAGTGGAACTCAAAATGGAGAGACTCAAAACAGCGTTTCTCAAAACAGTGAAGTCTCAAAACGGCGATTCTCATTACAGCGAAATCTCAATACAGCGATTCCCAAAACAGCGAGGTCTCAAAACAGCGATTCTCAAAACATCGGAGTCTCAAAACAGCGATTCCCAAAACAGCGAGGTCTCAAAACAGCAATTCTCAAAACATCGGAGTCTCAAAACAGCGATTCTCAAAAGAGCGAATCTCAATACGGTGAAAAGTAAAAAGTTCTATGCATTAGAGTAAATGCACGCATTATTTTTATAATAAATATGCAAATTAGGTGCATTAAAATCGTTTTTTCTAGTTGAGATAGTCTATTTTCAGTTGCCTTTGGCCATTTAAGCTTCACATGCTTTTGTGCTGCAGTGTCGGAAGGAATGCACGAACGGACCATTCAAAAAACACAAAAAAAATTTTTCATACAACATTTTTTAAAAACGTTTGAAAAAAACAAAAATTATCATAAGAATTTCCAATTAAAATTGTTTTGTATATTGCAAAAAAATTAAATTAATGAAATAAATAAAACAAAATGAAATAAGCAAATAAAACGAATGAATAAAATAATTAAGCAATAAAGGCGGAACAAAAAACAATACAGAAACAAAAATTTAAAAAATGTAGGTAAAAAATAAAACAAAATCATACAACTTGAAAAAATTAAACTTAAAGAACAAAAAAGCTCAAAATAAGAATATAAAGTGGAATAAGTCAATAAAGGAAAAAAGAACAAAAACATGCATGTATGTATGTTAATAATAAACAAACCAGAATAAAAAGCTGTAATGTCGTGAAAACAACATGCTATAGAGCCATAATGTGAGAAATCTGGCGATTCGTCCAAAAATGTGTGACAACCAGCATCTACCAGATCGAAATGGAGAACCAAATAGGCCATGCGCCAAAACGTCTACACCGCCCAAATCTCCATTTGTGCGTTCTAAAGATAACTTTTTTGAAAATTCGCCATTTTGAGAATCTGTTCTATGACTACGCTGTTTTGAGACATCACTGTTTTGAAAATCGCTGTATTGAGTCTCGCTATTTTGAGTTTCGCTAAATAGGGATGAAACCTCAATGCATCTCTAAATGCACCTCTCTCCCAATTGAAAACCGTCTAAACTTTTTATCCGTACGAAAAATATTATAGCTACAATAAATGAGTAATAAATCACAGAACGACTAACATCGGGGGTACATCTCGCCGTCTGCCGTCGTAATAACTTTGACTCATGTCGTTGAACAGCAACTTGTAATGCGTTTTGCAATAAATGCCATCTGGACCTGCTGCATAGTTTTCCAGTCTTTGCGAGAAAAAATAATCAACGTGCAGGAAAGGCATTTCATTAGAGAAAATTTGCTACCTCAAATTGAATCCGCAATATTTACATTTGAAACACGGTTTATGGTATAAAAGGGCGTCGCATTCGAAACGTTCGGCCAAGTAAACCCTACTTTGGCACGCCGCACAAAATTCCGGACTGGGAGTTGGCACGCGAACGAACTTCAAATAAAATATTTTGTCGATCGATGAAGGAAAACAAATTTATCAGTAAAACATGTTTACACCATAAATAAACAATGTGCCACCACCGAATTGAAAATCATGTATGTACAATAAAACAACGTGTGTAAAGCTGCCCCAAATGATGCAAAAAATCATAGAATATTAAGGCATAAATTGTAAAGCTATTGAAACTAATATACAGCAAAGTGCACTTGTGATTGAAAGCATATTGAAAACCACCCGAACACCATGAGTTGTACGTGCTTCCGAATGTTTGAAGCGTTGTTAAGCGTCCATTGGCTGAAAGATTACACGAGTTTAGTTTAGTAAACATTATTTTGCACAGTGACAAAATTTTCCAAATCCACCAATTTCCATGGTCAATATTCACAAAATGTACAATTTCGAGTAATTCTCCAAATTTTGAGACGATAAATTTGGAATACCGGAATGATGCAGATCAAAATCCTGAAATTAGTTTATTTTCTTTTGAAATACTGAATTGAATTTCGAATAGAAATCTTTGAACTATTTTTTTGGTTGGTCATCATGATCAGAATTCGCTGAAATTTTGAAATAAAAACTGAAAGTATGTCATAAAAACGAAATCTTATCCATGATCGGAAAATTGAATGACTTCGTATTATTTGCGGACTATATATGAAATTACTCGAAACATTTTCGAACACAGTTTCAGATTAGTCCACTTTGAGATCGATTAATTCTGAAAAAATTAGCTCAGCGATCGCCACTCAAAAGCGTTACTTACTGTACCATTATAAATAGATGAGTGAGACCAAGCGGAAACTCTAATCAAGAGAGTTGTAGGTAATTTCTTGGTATAGCATTTTGCTGACACCAAATTGTTTTCTGCCTGGGTGTATTGGAAATTTATGGTTCATTTTTTATTAAAAGACTTCTACATTGAAAAAACGACAAAAATTGATACCGTCGTCAAAATCGTTTATATAAAGCTTTTACAACGGGATTTTTTATCGAAAAATTATTAGAAGTTGGTTATGTATATTCGAGTATTTACGATCTTATGTGTTCGTAAAAACACTACTTACTTAGTGTAGTTTTACATCAAGCATTTAAAGTTGTTGTGTAACAGGTGCGGCATTCAACTCTTATTCTTTTCATTTGATGACGAGCAAATTTTTTTCGAAAGCTTACATTCTGCACCGATCGGCGAGCGGCTGCGGCGGCTTTTTGGGCTCGTTTGGCTTCTTTCCGTTCAATCTTTTCCCATTTGGCGCGCGATTTTTGTCCATGTTCCGCGGCTATGATCAGATCGGCTTCTTTTTCTTTAGCCGAATCGTCGACCGAAACAGCTGTCGATTCTTCTTGAGGTTCGTCTTTCAATTGTTGTTCTTTCATTTCTGTAAGTCGTTAAAAAACTTTACTTTTGCAGGCAGGTGGCTAAAAACCGATTTGGATAACGCATGTTGAGTTGAGAATGGGCGACTCTGCTCTCAACACCCCTTCATCATAATGACATTACATGTAAAAATAGTTCAAACATCTTGTACTCAATATACCTACAGCGTCATAACAGTCACTTCAAAACTTACAAAAGCATAAATGTGGTCAATTTTTTGAGCTTGTGCAATGTGCTGGGAGATAGATCTATGCTTTTCTGGAATGAACAGATTTCACAAAAAGTGCAAAAAATGATCAGCACTTACAGCAATCCCCAGATTAATTGAAATATTTACAAATAATCGAATGACATCGATGAAGAAACAAAAAGATTTAAATATAAACCGAAATTAGACATAAAACTTGAAATCAGAATAGGAGTTGTGCATTGACGTCTGGAAACATTGAATCGGAGTTTAAATTATAAGGTAAACAAAGCTTGTTTATTTCATGTGAAAATTCGACTAAACAAACGATTTTTGCGAAATGTCAAATATGATTCTATAAAATTTGAAGACAAAAAATTTTCCAAGAATCAAAATTCCAGAACATTTAAAAATTAACACTAAACAATCTGACATCAACAAAGGAACCGCAAAGAGAAAAGACAAAGCAGAAAATAAATGCTTTGCATATTCTGGATCGGAAACTTGTAGTAGTGGCATAAAAATGTACTACTTGAAAATCGTTTACACAAACTTTTACTGCATAATTTTACAGTCAAAAAATTTATGACAGTTGATTGAGTCATCTCACAAATTTTTAGTTTCATATGACGTTTGGTTTTCCAAAAAATAACTAAAATATGAAGTATACTTGCTTTGGTTTCATTATTTGGGAATGGGAACCATGAAAAACAGAATATTCATTCTGTCATGAGAAAACGAGATCATCTATCCAGGAGCGGGCACTTTGAATCATTCATGAATTTGAATTTTTGTCTGACGAGAATCCATGTATCTTATGCACGTCGACGGCGTCGAGGATGATGAGTGTCTCGTGTTTGGCTTTCCATACACTTTTACATTTGAAAATCTCACAATTTTTAAAGTGAAAATATTCAGCCTAATGTGCACTATAAGAGAACATTAAAAAAGCATGCAAATGACATGATTAACAGGAAGATGACTGACAGCCCGGATTCATGAACAGCTCTGTACTAAACTGCAATATTGGATTACAGTATGATTGAGCCATAATGAAATAAGCAATCATTTATGAAAGCTGTCTTAACACTGACCCTTCAACTTTCTAAATTCGTCCTCTAATTGACGTTTTTTTTCTTCGGCCATAGACGGGTCGACTTGGGCTTTTTCGACAGCAGCAGCGGCGTTTTCGAATCGCGCTTTCAAATTTTTGGCCTCGACTTTTATACCGGCCAGTTCATCGGCCGGTACGCTGGGCACTACTTCTTTTTCCTTGAGGAGGATTGTTCTGGCTTCGGGCCTTAAATTTTCCGATCATGAGTTGTGCCAGTTAGATTTTATGGAAATTTTGAATTTTTTTAATCTTAAAAATAAGCGGTTTTTTATTTTCACGCTAAATTTTTACTGTTCATAATGGGCAGTCTTTTACTTGATACTTACATGGAACCTTCTGGTGGCGGCGTTATCAACCTTTTAACTTTGGCAACTTTTCGCTCGTCGGCTTTTCCTTGTTCGATGTCCTTGAATTTGTTGACTAAATTTCCGACCTCGAAATCTCCGTCATCAGATTCCTCATCGTCACTTTCGGCTTTTCGGTTCACGGGTTCTGGTCGATTCTTGTGCTATAGAAAACAATACTTTTTGTACCATATTGTATCACAGCCCGCTCATTAGTGAAGACGAGAGGGTTTATATCGTATTCTCAGCCTTCACATGCCCATAAAACCCTTGGTCAGATCAATTTTATTTCGTCACATACCTCCTTGGCCCATTTACTTTGTTCGAGCGTTTTAGTGGCCGGGGCAGCATTGGGCACAACTCCGTTTTTTACTTCGCTTTGTACTTTCGAAGTGTTGGTGTCTTCGGCAGCCGCACCTACCTGCAAACAAAGAAGCTTCAGTGCTATATCACGACCAAGTTTTTTATGAGTCTAGAGCTATAATAACCCTCACAATTTTTTTAGTAAAAACTTTTGTCATAAAAGGTTAGTGTTGACCACGCTTCTAATTTCTCTCATTTTTTCAATTCAAGCATTTTATAAAAACAGTCTAAATGAACATAAAAATGATGTTCTCATTTTCGCTGAATCCGCGTTCTCGACCAGTCTGTGAATTTCGTGCTTATCCGAGTGAAATATTGCGCTACACTTTGACATTGGTTCAAAAACTGGATGGTCTATTTACTGTAAAATAATTCTTTCATGCGTACGATTTTTCGGAATCATGTACTGTAGCTGCCGAAGTCACGTACTGTGCTGTTCTTATATTGTAAAGCCATAAGGATTCGATAAACATCCAATATATTTGTTGTTACTGACCGCCCTTTTTTACCGGAAAAGATCTAAAAAAACTCACCGTTCCGACTTGTTTTTTACTGCTACGCGCTTGCTTCATTTGTTTCCTGGCTTGTTTTATTTCGTCGAATTCTTTCTCGATTTGTTCTTTCTTTTTGGCCTGCTCGGCCACCTCATCAGTCGTTTGTTTGGCGCCCGCTTGTTCAAACGTGGCTTTTATTCCGCCCAGTTCGGCGCATCGGACGTCCACGACAACGGTTTTTTCGGTGGTCTTTCCATCGTCTAAAGGGCGCTTTTCGAAACGCTCTTTTACATTACCCATATCTATATAAAAGAATTTTGTACTACTGAATGGTACCGATTTTGTTGAGTCTGGAGAAAATGTTCTCGAAACAACGGTATATTTGAACTGATCATTGACAGTTTTGCAATACATCGAGACTACAAATGTGTTTTCGACAAACTAATTGAAAAATATTTTCAACGCTTATTCTTAATGGTATTCATACTCTTGAGGATTGAGGTGGGCCATACCATGAAAATCACCATTTTAAATTCGATTCCATGTAGAATTTTAAATTTTATTTGATGTAAAAATTCATGCAGGTCATCTCACTTGAATATTTTTTCTTACCATAACGTTATGTGAACAAGATTTGGGAAACATGCCAGTGAATAGCAGTGAGATAATGTTAGGTGTTCGTAGATTACTTGGCACAGTAGCTTCCTCGTTGAAAGATTTGACTATCGTGGGGAAATCACCGACGGTGAACTAACAGCAGTGAATGACAAGGTCAAATGATCGATGCATAATTTCACGGACAGCTAATAAGGATTTAAATGCACGTATTGATGAGGAGGACGAGAAAACCTACTCACAGGACAATATTTGGAATCATCTTCAACAGGGAAGCATTATTGGTGAATAGAAGTGGGAAAGGAATATCTAAAAAATTGGACGTTACAGTTCTGCAACAGTTGATTAAAAACATCATTCCTCTTTCGCTATCAGATCGAGCCACTCTATTAGCGAATTTTTATCAGAGTTAAAAAATGGATTCTGTATTCTAACACGATTTGTGAAAGGAAAAGTTCCGACAATATTCAGGGTGTTGCATAATGATTGGAGACACCCCTGCAGGCGTAAGGGTATAAGCTACAAATAATTATCGTATACTAGCGTGTAGAAAATTCAATTCTGCATTTCATGAACTATTTTTGAATTTGAAGTACCGAACCTGACTCAATTCATGGGTTAAAAAGAAAAGCTACCCTAAAATCAACAAAAAAACGAGAGTTTAAATAAATAATCAGTTTCACCGCCATTTGCCTCCCTAACCTATCGAAAACGTTCTGTCATATTCCAATTCGGTCAAAACGAGATGCAAATTTTTTTGCAATGTTTCCCTCGAGTAGCGTCTTTGACCGATCTATTGCCAAGTGAGCGATTCCCAAGCGGGCGATTCCCAAGTGAGCGATTCCCAATTGAGCGATTCCCAGGTCAGCGATTCCAAAGTGAGCGAATTCGCAAGTGAGTGAATTCCCAATTGAGCGATTCCTATGTGAGCGATTCCCAAGTGAGCGAATGCCCAAGTGAACGAATTCCCAATTGAGCGATTCTCATGTGAGCGATTCCCAATTGAGCGAATTCCCAAATGAGCGTATTCTCACCTGAGCGATTCTCATGTGAGCGATTCCCAATTGAGCGAATTGCCAAGTGAGCGAATTCCCAATTAGACGATTCCAAACGAGCGACCGAGAATGTAATAACACTTTCTTCATATTTTCTTTCTTTACCTAACATTTTCCTTTGTTTGTATTTCTTTTTTCTTTCGTTTTCTGGGTGTATTGTTAATGTTTTCGTTCATGTTTGTTTTCTTTTGTCTCTGCTTTCTTTCCTTTTCGTTTTTCTTGTCATCTACTTTTTTCTTTTTTGCTCATGAAACAACACTCCTGTATAATTCTAGTACAGTTCGACATACTTGAGTCTTTCATCGTTGTAAGGGTGAAAATCTTCATAAAAACATAAACAAAAAAAATGTTGAAACAAACAAAACATCAAGAGAAAGGAAACGTCAACAAAAATGAAGACATTAAGAATAGGTGAAAATTGGTGGAAAGCATTAAAAAAGAAAAAAAACATGAAGACAGTGACAAGAAAGAAGAAGCAACAAAGGAAAAGCAGCTAGAAAAAAAGAAAAAAATGTGAAGAAAGGACAGAAAAGAAAAAAATCAGGAGAGATTGAAAGCAAAGAACTAAGGAGAAGAATCCCAAAGGATAAAATTATGTAAAAAATAGAGCGTGCCGAATTGTATAAGAACTATACGGGAGACTATGCTTATTAAAAATAAGAACTTGTAATTTGTTGTTTCGTGAGCAAAAAAGAAAAAATCAGATAATAAGAAAAAGAAAAATAAAAGAAAACAGAGACAAAAGATGAAAACGTAAAAATACACATAAACGAAAACATTAACAACACACACAAAAACAAAGAAAAAATACATACATAGAAACATATAAGGTAAAGAAGGAAAATATGAGGAAAGTGTTACTACATTATCGATCGCTCATTTGGAATCGCCCAATAGGGAATCCGCTCACTAGGGAATTCGCCCACTTGGGAATTCGCTCAATTGGGAATCGCTCACATGAGAATCGCTCAATTGGGAATTCGCTCAATTGGGAATCGCTCACTTGGGAATCGCTCACATGAGAATAACCCTCCTTGACCAACCTCCAGATGCATCAAACGTTCCACTCGATTATTAACAATTTCTCCATAATTTTCAGTGGGATTCAAATCTGGACTGTTGCCCGGCCACATGTCATTTCTACAGAATTTGAGACTTCACTCTCGAAGCAGAAAATTAAAAAAATTTAAAAATTTGAAAATTAAAATACAAAACAAATTTCTGACTAGTTTTATTTTAACTTGTTTCTTTACACATAAATTTAAAATGTGAACAACGTAATTAATTTATCTGATGCAGAGTTGAATTTTCTACAAGATGGTATATTACACTTTATTCTAGCATGCACCTATTTGGCTCCAGAGTTGTCTCCAATCATTATGCAACACCCTGTAGTAAACTGTGGAGCCGTAATGAAAAGCAGAACTGCAACTATTGGGAATATTATAGTTAACTCATGGCGTCATTCACTTCGTCTCCTTGGAACTCGGATTCAGCATCCTAAAATCATCTATGCTCGACAGCTGCAAAGGGTGCAAAAATTCGTGATACTGAAGAAGGGTGGTGGTTCGGGTAAATCAAGGATCATCTTTTGTTCATGACAAGACAATTTTCTTGAGAAAGCGCCTTAGTTAGAAGATAGCATTAGTCATTCCCTGAGCTGACAGACTGTGAGTTGTGGCTGCGCGAAATGCTGAATATTTCATTGATGTGACACAAATTCAAATTATAACTATCAAAATATATGGCTCGACATTACTTCTTTACAATTTTTTATTAATTACAAAGTCACAAAATTCGGTGACTTCTCTAACCTGAAAATTTGATGTCTTCTGAGGCTACAGTACGATCCACTGGCTTTGTATCTTGAAAAGCCGTTCCTTTCAGGAACGATTCTTTAGCAGCGTGGCTAACTAAAACAAATTAACATGATCTTATCACCTTAAAGTTGATGACATAATTATACTTCTACAGAAGCAATACAAATTTTTTATGCAATCGTCAAAATAAAAGTTACAGGATACATGAAAATGATAACTTCAAACTCGACAATTACTGCATACTCACATGACGTATCTACAGCTTCTTCGTCGTAAACCGATTTGCGCTCTGCGTAAGCACCACTTTCTGATTCGGCTTTATCTTTGAATCTTTCTTTCACCGAAACATTCTTCTTTATTTCGTCCAATTCTTGACTCCTGTCTTCGATTTCTCCCTGCGCTCTTTCGACCGTTCCGCTTTCCCATTTTGATTTTATAGATTTGGCGCCCACTTGAATTTCGACCTGTAAAAAAATTGGGATAACGAGAGCAGAAAGTTAAAAAAAATATGGAAAAACGGTCAGCGCAGTCTGGAGGTCGATCAGTATGGCTTAATGGAAAAGCCATGCTTTTTTATTCTAAAAAATTTTTTGACATACGTATTTCATAAAAATCCAGAAATTTGGAATCATCGCGGAGTTTAATTGTAAATTGAAATCCATAACAAAATTCACATCTATTTGAATCGGCTCAAAACATTTCCCTGATTTATCTTCTGCTCTCCGGAGGAAAAAGTATAGAAATTTTCGGGTAATTGAAAATTTTATAGAAAAAAATACTTTTGCTCTCAAAATCAATTGTTTTTGTTTAGTTCTTTCAATCATGGGTAGCAGATTACGTTAACGTAAAAATTTGCATAAAAACAGCAGAATCTGCAGATTAGTCACAAAGTAAAAAACTGACACGATAAAACAGTCGTTCAATTCAAGTGGGTACATCTCAAGGTTATACTGTAACTTAGTTGACTTTTGCATTACATAGAATAGGAACTTGGAAATACCAATTGATCACAAATTAACTGAACTGATGATTTAGTAGTGAAACTGTGCATCATGGGACATGGAAGGATCTGCTTGTAAAATTTTCATTCTAAACAGAATGAATACAAGATACTCTAGTCGTCAGCATGCAATCTGTAATTTTAAAATGCTTCAAAATTAAACTTCGTGGTAATATTCTCAATTGTTTAGTCGAGAAGTCTCGTCATGAAATGTGGTAGAGAAAGAAGAGTTAAAAGATGATAGTGTTTGTATACTTCACATCAGTTTCGTGCTAACATGATTTCAATTATCGGTCAGTTCTGATGAAACATAATATCTTTCAGACCACTCGAAGTTTATTGTTTTATTTTACTTTTTCCTTCTTTTTGCTAGACTTGACAATATTTTGATCCATCGATTGTTGTTCAATAACTTCGTCTTCGTCTTCATCTATGCGTTTTTCGCCTTCTATGAATCTGCGAATATACCATGTGGCATGAATCGTACGTTTCACATCGGCGATAATCACGAAATTCAGGTGTCGATTTTTGTGGTTCTTACTTTGTCGAATGAGCTTTAACTCTTCCCTGTTCGAACAAGTCGGCTTCATTCTCTATAGCTTTTTTGTTCATTTTACCCATTTCTTGAGCCGCAGATTTCGACCACTCGCTTTTCCTACTTTGCAAGCTGGTCAAATTATCCAAATCGTCTGTCGACTTGAGGCTTGCTAAAAAGTGCATCCAAAATATGGTAAATGAAAATTATAAACTTCCTCCATCTGTCAGCTCGCATAAATATGCGCAGAGCTTTCAGAGATGGTTTGGGCTTCTAAAAATCGACGTGGTAGTCGGTGAGATGAATTAAAAATATCAGTAAAAGAGTCTTTGTTGCACAACAAAGTTGCAGTATATTTGACTTTCTTAAATTTCTTCACAATTTGCATATGCAGTTGAAAGTCAACTCCACTTCATAAGGTTTATGAAGTCAAACCTATTCATATTTCTTGCTTTAAAATTTCAATTCACGTAACGGCAATTCCTTTTGCTCATGAAACGTAGGTACGCTATCTGCATAGTTGTTTTGTAAATCTTCCTGTAAGGACGCTTTTCAACATCTCTTTTTTTCAAAATTGACTCATCCAGTATATTTCCCTTCAAATTTTTTAATTCCTCCAGGATCTGCCGCAAAATATACGTATATCTAAGAGGTCAGAAAACGCAGGTTTAATTCTTATATCGATATGTCTTTCGAAAGTAAATAAAATTCTAACAATGCTGTACGTTTTTCTCAAAAACCTAAAAATAAAATGTAAAAAAATAACAAAAGCAAAGAGCAAGTTTCTTCTATCACACTATTCTGAATATTCTACTCAAATCTGCGAGACCAATCAATTAACTCACAGAATTAATTTTGAGTTAGTGGTTTTTTAGGTCACATGCTGACACGATCATGGGAACAAAAACAAAGTAAAAAGCTTCGATTTTAAAAACCAGCGGCTCGCTACCGCACGTAATGTCATATTCTTATGAGTATAGTTGCGATTTCTTACAATATACAGATCGACCATAGAAAAAATCAATCTGAAATAATAGTATAGTTTCTTTTCAAACAAAAAACAATCACGGAATCGAGATAAAAGCGGATTGGAAAACTGTCTGTGGTGTGAAAATAATCTTGTTCAGTAATTAGCAGTTTACTGTACCCATTTGTATGCGCCTTGAAATAAATTATCAGTCGAGCTGCAAATGGCTCTACAATATTAGCTTATTCTTTGACACAATTTTCTAGGACCAAAAGAAACAGAACAAGTGAGAGAACAAACAAAAGTAAAAGTTTATTTCATACCGATTCTGTAGAAAGTAGTTCGACTAATCGGAGGAGATACGCTCTCGAAGTTTTTGTGCTGTTCGATTTCAATGAAAGATGCGCAAGTTGAAGAACTAGTTTCAACGAATTTAATCATTCTAGGCAGTTTTCATATACCAATAAGAAAATTATTCTTTTAATTTCTATAAAATTATGTAAGATGATGATAACTAATCGTTTGGATGAGTAAAATAAAAGATAGAGGAAGTAACAACAACAAACTGTGCATATATACAAAAGCGAATGTTTAATTCGACTCCGGTTATTGACCGTATAGAGGCCACCATCAGTAAGTTCAAGAAAAAGTCCTATAACGGAAAAGTTAAACGTTCGACCAAGGTCATTTTTGCCTAGGCACGAATGGTCAACAGTGTTTCATTTTGTCAGACTAAACATATGCATGCCGAAAGTCGGTGCATGATACAAGGACCGAAAACAACGATAAATCATTTGCAGTTACCAATTATGCAAATTAAGTATAATTTTTAGGACATATTATGGCTATTGATTCAGCAAAAAACTACGAAAATATCAATGAAAGATACAAATGAAAAAAATAACATTGAAATGCATAATCATGAAAGTATATTTTAAATTTTTTCCTTTGGCTTATTCACTGAATTCTCGTTTGTTTATTTCCGACTTTTTACCCGACTTCACAAGAACACTTACATCTAACTACAGTAGGATCCTTGATTTTTGGCCTTGATACAAGTTCGAATTCACCTTTTTCGTCAATTTCCACTTCGATATCATCATCATTTACTGAACGATAAAAAGAATATGAATAAAGGAAGGATAAACGTTGCAAAAGAGGTGACTACTTCCCAAGGAAGGTTGAAAGACAAGTGATGGAAATTTTAGGCTATGAAATTGTATACTTTGCATTTGGAATGTTGAATATACAGTAAATTCCAGAATCAAGATCGGCACAATCGAAAAATTCTCCCGCTAATCATTTTGACGAAAAAGTGACTCACTTTCTCCTTTTTGATAAGCTTCTACGGCTTCTGGCTTAACGAGTTCTAGGGCGTGGAACTTGCAATAAATTTTACTATCATATAAGCAGTATGTTCCCAAACTGAAAAGAGAAACAAAAAACTGGAAAAATTCTCAGAAAAAGAATATACAGTGGTGGGCTGTTCTGACTAAGATTCTCTTCTTCTTCCAACATTTCATCTTTTATTGATAGCTTCCTACACTTATCTTCAAATGTGCCTCGGAACATAAAACAGCTGCATACGCACAAAACATATCGAGAGAGTTGCTGCAGCTCAGCAGCACCTTAACAGAAATGTTATTAACATATAGAGTTAAGCTACAGCTTGAGCTGCAGCTCATTTGTAGCCTGAGTCTCTTTGATGAAACCGACCCCATAGAAATCCGTAAACGGAGCCCCGTTTCTGATAGTTGTATTTGAAAAAAGGCTATCGCGTTCGCAGGTTTTTAAATATTTACGTGAATATCTTCATTCTTTCCGAGACTCATTTAGAAAACTACAGAATCATTAGTTTGAGAGCACTTTTTGACGTCATCAAGATTCTACTGAGTTCGAAGTAAGAAACAAACGTGGAAATCAATAAAAAGAGAATATTTATAAAGGACAATAAATCATTAAACAGAATGTATGGTAGTGAAAAAGTGAGCATCTGCTGAAAGAATGTTGCAGCAATACTTAGGTTAACTTACTCCAGACGTTTCTGGCATTTCGAGCAACAAAAACAAAATTTGTGGAAAACGCGTTTGCTGGCCGTAATCTTTTCGATCGGATAAATGATTTTCTGACAAATCGAGCAATTATTCGACAGACTTTCGTCTGCTGCCTTGGAAAAATGAACCTCAAAACCAAAAACACAAAAAAATTAAAATAAAAAGCCTACCATTGGATTGAAGATATTTTTGGCCTTGGTCACTCCTTCGCTCCTCAAACTGTGGATGTCCAAAGAGGCGTTGAGTGCTTTTTTCTCTTGTTCTTGTTCCTCTGCCTTCAATTTTTCAATATTTTCGAATTTTTCTTTGAAAGAAGAATATTGTTCCTGTAACAAAAAAAATCCCGGAATCGGAATCAAAGATTAGTGCCACCACGAAAAACTTGAATCGTCTCAGACGTTTTTAGCCTCTATAAATTGGCATTATTCCCTATTCAGAAGTAAAAAATCCTAGGATTTTTTCGCCGACAATCGGCGACAGTTGGCGACTGCACTTCTGAATTGGGCCTTAAATCAGAAAAGAATCAGACAAAACATTGTTCGAAATCATCTACTTTCATTCACTTGATCACCAATTTTTTCTTCTGTAAGTTTTACCTTGTCTACTTCTACGACGGGCTGAGGTTTCGGTGAATTTTCTTTGACGTTTCGAATTGTTTCGAAACCCTGCTTGAGGGTGGACAAATTTTCTTGACCTATTCGATTTTCGAAATCGGCGAATGGTTTGGGCCTCTCCTTTGTCACGGGATTATCGATAGCATTCTGGATAGCATTTTTCTGAAATAGCATCACAAAAGTGACTCAAATTTAGTCTGGAACCTTCTAGGAAATTCGACATGAATTCTTAAAAAGCCCGAATCCTCAAAATAACGGAAAATGATTCTATGGAGGCTGCAGAAATTTTAATATCTCTGCATGGTCAAATGGATCTCAAATTCAAGAAATAGGCCTGATTTTTTTAACTCTGTGGGGCAAGATAAAAAAATTACTTTCGTGCCACCAGATAAGATCGACGTAAAGAAATTCGAGCAGAACTCACTTTGCTCTCTTTCTTTAAGAGGTTTACAGTAACCCCGCGTGGTCAAATCTTACCACTGAATTCAGATCAGCACTTTTCTCGATGTTGAGCATGGGTGGTGGTCCTTTGTCGTCATTTTCGTCGCTGCTGTCCCAAGATTCGCTATCAGACTAAAAGAAACATATTTGAAATTCTCAGCAGTTGACATATTATGGTAGTTTGTAAAACAGGGTGTATGAAAACAGTTTTCTGACGTACTGATCATGATAAAAATTCAATTCTAAAGCGCAAGTGATCTGGTAACGTCTGAGAATTTTTTTTTGACATGCACGTCTGACAGGAGACCTTTACGGATACTTCTTTCGATGAATTTTGGAATTTGGAATCACTTCAGCTTGAGCTTTAGGCAGGAAAGAAACTCTAATTTGCATGAAACAATAGTTTAGTAGACCAACGAAAAAAAAGATTCTGCCAAGAAGCATACAAAGTCCGTATTTTGAATAAATATTGCAGAAAATTTACTTTTACGTAATTTTGTATAAATATCCTAGAAAATTTATCATTTTCCCACTTGAAGGAACTTCGACTTACGTCATCATGTGTCATTTTTTCTGGACCGGGTTGAGTAGTAGTCATAGTGAAATAAACAAAGCACAAAACAATCAACAAATAAATATCACAATGAAATCAGATGAGTAACAAGATGATTATCAGTATTATATCGAATTCCGGAGTAAAATTTTCAACAACATATTAGCTAAGAAAATTATAGCTGAAGTGCAACATTCTGAAAAGAAGAGAAGTTCTTTCAAGTTGCTGGTGGCTCCTATGCAGAATGCCTAGGAAAGAATATTCTACATAGATCGCCCAGCCAGGCTAGCCGAAACATATGTTGCTCATACTAAAATATATTCTAATAACAGAAAATTTGGTCCGGGAAGTTGCAGCACCGTCAAAGTTTTCTAACTCGCAGCTAATAAAAAAATGAACCGCCCACGCATGCGTTGGGTAAAGTAAAAGTTCGTTTCTTTGGGTCACTGCTGGAGCAGTCGAGTGGATCATGAAAATTTATAGTATTTTGAGCCGTGTGAATTTACGGCTTTTGTGCGGACAACAGCAATATCGGTCATACCTTTGTTATGTCAGATTTTCTATTATGTATCATGTATATGTAGGCAACATTATGGCTTTATTAAATCTTTTTTTCTAGGTCAGCCCAGAATCAAAAAATGTGTTTGTGCACACAGCGTCTTACGCCATCTTCATATACTCAAATGATATACCCTGTAGACTACTTGGAGAAGAATGAATCAACTCAATCAGATCATGGCTGGCTTAGCATTTTTGATGGCACGTTGGATTTTGATGTGATCCTTTCTTAATGCTAATGCACGTCCCACTCTAATGAAGCTTTCCGTGAATTGAATACTCTTGGTGGACTTAGTTTCTCTTGATGTTTGGCCCAGGCACGTAGCTGAAGACGGGGCAGGGGAGACTGGTCACTACAAAAAAAAGTTTTTTGTTTTAAGACTTGATGTAGGAAGTTGCGCAATGCATGCTAATCTAATCTGACGAAATTTTAAAATATAATGTAGTGTGATTTTTCTAATCAGTAATTTGATTTTCCATAAGGCTGAATACCTTTCTATAGAACTTTTGCTCCAACATTGTAAGGTTTACAGTTGCATTTAAAGTAATAACCTATGAGATGACTCACGCCGATTCTTTTGTTGCTTTACTCTTATGTTTTTCTTCATAATAACACATTAAACGAAATTGGTAACCATGTCACGTTAAGCAGGACTGTGGCCAACCACATTGATGGGAAAACCAATGCCATATTGGTAAAATACGGCCCTGTCACTGTAAGTGACACACTGTGACCCCGTTGGGTGGCTCCGTTTATATTCCTTTGGGGAACCTAACCCAGCTGGTACTGGCTATAGAAGGGCCTATAGATTACCTCGGTACTATCCTTGGGTTCTGCTGTAGAGTGATGGACAACGCCGCTGGGTCAGGGGTGGCAATTCCTAGTCCCATTCAGTGAGAATGAAGGACAAGGCCATTTGTGGAATGGCCTACTGTAGGGGACCCGATTGTCAACCTGAATCCCCTTTTTGGCCCTAACCCAATAGGAACAAGGGCCTTTCTAACTGAGGGGATTCTCAAGGGGAAACTGACTTAGGGAAAGGGTTTCCACAATACACCCTCAACAACAATAATCCCCTGAGAAGACTTACCTAGTCCTTTTCTCAACTAGGACTCGGTGTGGGGTGATGGGTTCACGGGTTCACCAGTCCTGGAATGACGGGAACAGGCTGATGGCTGTCCCGTTAGGTTCATGGGGTGTGTACTGTAAACCGGTCGGCAGGCGACGCAGTTGAACCACTGGTGAACCACTGGAAAGTACTAGGCAAGAGAGGCAATGTATATACTCCTATGTAGGAATTGGGCGGTGAATGCAACAATGGACATAAAATCTACGCAAATTTATTAGCAACTGTAGGTGGCGGACTCAATGTAATATAGAATAACAATATAAAAGTCGACAGACGCAAGACACAGAGCTAAACCCAAAGAAAGCGATGTAGGCCCAAAAATGAGTACAAAACTAACAAAACAGGCCCTTTTAAAGGGCCTCGTAGACCTACAGTATGCCCTGGGTGGAGCTAACAACGCCCAAGCTAACTTCTGCAGGGGAAATTACTGCAGAAGATGCCCATGGTCACATAGACATTTTCCAGTTCGAATACGTTATGCATTGGGATGAGTTTCGCTCTCCAAGCTAAATATATGAACGTCTTTTAGAGAGAATCTCCAAACTAGTCATTTTGCATTGCAAAACATCGCTAGTTTTTACTGATAAGAGGTGCACATAATGCTCCAATTATAGCCATGAGCTCGTAGAGCTTATTTTGGTGGAAATTCTAACTAACAGGTGTCACTTGCCGATCAATTTCGCCCAATGTCACATGATTTACATCATGTTTATACTTTATGTTTTGTGTGATTTTTGTTTAACAGTTACTTACTCTTATTTTCGCATTTTGTTCATTATGTTTTTACATGCATTCTTGTGTGCATTTTTGTGTTTCGTTTCTGTTTCATTTAGTGTTTTTCTTTGAATTGCTTTTTGTTATTTTTCCTTTGCGAATGTAGACTATGGTATGTAACCTGTTAGTTAGAATTTCCGCCAAGATAAGCTCTACGAGCTCATGGCCATAATTGGAGCATTATCTGCACTTCTTATCAGTAAAAACTAGCAACTTTTGGCAATGAGAAACAACTAGTTTGGAGGTTCTCTCTTAAAGACATTCATATATTTGGCATGGAGAGTGAAACTTGCCCTAATGGTTAACGTATTCGAACTGGAAAATGTCTATGTGACCAAAGGCATCTTCTGCAGCAATTTCCCCTGCAGAAGTTAGCTTGGGTGTTGTTAGCTCCACCCAGAGCATACTGTAGGTCTATGAGGTCCTTTAAAAGGGCCTGTTTCATTAGTTTTGTACTCATTTTTGGGCCTGAATCATCTTCCTTGCCTTTTAGCATGCCTCTTGCATTCATCGACTTATTTTATATTAATTTACATATTCATTGCATCCCCCCTATATTTCAATAAATTTGCATACGACCTCGCGTTCACCACTGCGTTGCGTTACTATACCCCTGCATAGGAGTTACCCGTCACCCCTTTGATTAACACTTGCCCGTCATCCCTCTTTGTGGATCACTTGCATCACTCACCGACCTGTCTACAGTACACCCCATGCTGAACCCAAACTGGACCAACGTCACCCCCATTCCCATCGTCCCAGGATCCGTGAACCCTTGAACCCGTCGACCCACACTGAGTCCTAGTTGAGAAAGGACTAGATAAGTCTTCTCAGGGGATTATTGTTGTTGAGGGTGTATTGTGGAAACCCTTTCCCTAAGTCGGTTTCCCCTTGAGAATCCCCTCAGTTAGAAAGGCCCTTGTTCCCATTGGGTTAGGGCCAAAAAAGGGATTCAGGTTGAAAATTGGGTCCCCTACAGTAGGCCATTCCACAAATGGCCTTGTCCTTCATTCTCACTGAATGGGACTAGGGATTGCCACCCCTGACCTGGCGGCTTTGTCCATCACTCTACAGCAGAACCCATGGACAGTACTGAGGTACTCTATAGGCCCTTCTATAGCCAGTACCAGCTGGGTTAGGTTCCCCAAACGAATATAAACGGAGCCACCCAATGGGGTCACAGTGTGTCACTTACAGTGACAGGGCCATATTTTACCAATATGGCATGGGTTTTCCCATCAATGTGATTGGCCCAAATTCAGTTAATGTGACACGGCTCCAATTTTGTTTAATGTGACACGGGTTACATACCCTAGTCTACGTGGGCAATGGAAAAATAACAAAATGCAACGGAAATGAAAACACAAAATAAAACAGAAATGAAACACAAAAATGCACACAAGAATGCATGTAAAAATATAATGAATGGCACGAAAAATAAGTGTAAGTGACTTTCAAACAAAAAGTGGCGAAAAACATAAAGTATCAGCATGATGTAAATCACGTGACATTGGGCAAAATTGACTGGCACATGACAATAATTAAGCAAAAGGATTTTTTTCACAATTTGCTATATTATGTATACTTACAAAAAAAAATTGGTCCCTAGAGTTATTAAGAGTCATTTATACCTGCTTTTTCTGAAGGAACAGGATGCATTCCATGCAACGTTACCAAATGAAACAGAAATTTTTGTTCCGTTATGTTCGGAGATTACCATTGGTCATTTTCCAGAAAATTGCATTCATCTTTTCCAAACGAAAGTGGATTTTCTGGCTGAACATTTCAAGCTGTTGGCAATCCATTCCATCGAAAAAGGCAAGTATAAATGTCCCTTAGACCTGACTACGTGTCTGGTTTTTTCGTTTATTCTGTACTCCCGTTGCACGAAATAATGGAAGACCCTGTTGCACAATGACTGAATTTTCCAACATTCCCTATAGCTATAATTTGCTAGACTAAAAATTTTCAATGCCCCAGAAAAAGTTGTGGATTTTGGGCAAAATTATTGCTTTCAATGAGATCATCAGTTTTTTCCAAATGCCATGTGGTAAAAACTCCAGGGGCTGGTTTCATCAAGGAAACTTAAGCTCCACCTGAGCTGCAGTTAAAGCTGTAGCTTAACTCATATACACAAAACATATCTGGAAAGTTAAGCTGCAGCCGAGCTGCACCTTAACGACAATGTTATAACATACAGCATTAAGCTACTGCTCAGCTGCAGCCTAATTTTCTCGATATATTTTGTGTGCATGAGTTAAGCTGCAACCGAGCTACAGCTTAACAGCAAATATAGAGTTAAGCTACAGCTTAAACTACATGTAACGTACCTGCTAAAGCAGTACTGTAAACATGTAGCATACTGTATGTAATAGACATTTATTAGATATTATTTTATTTTCACATTTTATCGTCTCAAGGATGTCTGGGATTCACACCCAAACATTCCTACAAAATTACGTGAAGTACTTTATTTTGATCCGTTCACACCCCGGTAGCCCAATTAAGATGCCCTAATTAATTCGCACAAACGGCAGCTGTTCCCCTAGAATCTACACTAAACTACACATTCCACAGCTACCGTAATCCCCAGTAATAATCGTAAACAACACCTGCACACAGTAAAATGCGTAGAAGCCCCGCCGTACAGTAGTCTCAAGTGTAACAGTAGCGGCGACCCCATAAAACATGTGTATACAGAGAAACCGATACAGGAAGCATGCACAGAAGCACAGAGGTGTGGCCAAGCCCACCGTAAAAAGCAAGTAAAGCACAGAAAGCATACGGTACCAGAAAAGCGTTAGAGAGGCGTAACTAAGAAAGCATAAAAAGCGTAGCCGGAAACGACGATTGGCGGAAGAAGATGGACAGAAGCTCGACCTCCCACAGCGTCCAGGGAGTGGCCAAAATCGCCGTATAAAAGAAGAAGCAAAGCGTGATTTTGATCATTATATTCTGGTTCTTATTCTGGTATCGTTTTATTCTTGATCCGCGCTCGCCCCGTCTTTATACATTTGCAAGCGGCCGACTATTCGAAAGCATTTAAACCGAGGCCCCCGTCTGTATTTTAATCCGAAGCGCGTATATTTGTCGACGTTCAAGCGACCGTCGAATTAGCCGTTGTTGTTGTAACCGTTCGCCCTGCCCCGTATTTGCCCCGCCGTATCGACCGATTGGTCCAAGTAAAGTACCTCACAGAAATCTGGTCGTTACATATTTTGGTGACCGTACCATTACGTTAACCAGTGGAACTCCCTGCCCCCAATTAGGTGTACTCTTATCCGGGCATTTAGAAGCATTAGATAATACAGTAGTAATCATTTCCTACAGTAAGACAGTATTCGTATTAAGCAAACTGGAAATCCCCTCCAACGAGACATTAAGCGATACATTTAAACGAATACAGCGTGAAGCAAAAATTGAAGCATTCAAGCAGAAATCCCATCGTAAACCAAGAATGACCCACCAAACGCAAGATCATTTAGGAGAAATCGTTAGAGAACAGATAAACGATTTATTTTCAGAACATTTTCGTACCCTACGCACACAATTGAATCAGAATACAGTAAACCCCACCCTAATAGACGATTTAAGAACAGCAAACATTCGTAATAACATGGCAAACAATTTCTACGCGAAACCTACAGTATTCACGGGCGGCGTGACCCAACATTTTGGTGAATGGAACAAAAGATTAGAACAATTCATGGCACTCCAAGGCATGAAGGATACAGACGTACAGTTAAAGTTGGCATGTTTAGAGATTCATTTAGGAGGAGCCGCGTTAGCAAAATTCAAAAGTTTAGCAAATTCCGAAAACCCTCCCCACACATACGAGCAGTATAAAGTCGCATTACAGACATTTTTCCCAAACAATAGAGATAATGAGCTACATCAACAATTCTTACGCGAAAGAAAACAAAAGCGATCAGAAACAGTAACGGAATTCTTATTTGATCTAGAACATCTCGCAACCCTCGCCTACCCTAACTTTAACACAGATGCACGAGAAATGATCATAAAACCCCTCTTTGTAGAAGGCATGCAAAACGAAATCAGGGAAGCAATTAAGTATAGAAGGTTCGCAACTCTAAAAGAAATGTCAGACGAAGCAGCTTACATTGAACAACAAATCCTTAGAAATGAGCTGAAATCTAACGTCCTTCCCTTCATACCCCCAAAACCCGAACCCATCTTTTCCCTAACCAAAAATACAGACCAACAGGATCTTTTGCATCAGCTAGAACAACAAGTAAAAGATTTACAGTTGCAGATCAAACAAAAAACTCAACCCCCACAACAGAGTAGCTACAACAATTTCAGCAACAATACTTTCAGCAGGAATAATGCTTACAGGAACAATACCACCCCCAGGCAACCCACATGCTTCCAGTGTGGACAAATCGGACACGTAGCTCGTAATTGTAAATCAGTAGGCACCCGAAAATCATGTGAAATCTGTTTCCGTAATAATCACAGTACACGTGATTGTAAAAGCCCATGCATCCACTGCTCCCAAACAGGACATAGATCAGATAACTGCCTTTCAAAACCCTACTCCAATTTTCAATGTTTTCTATGCAAGCAGAGAGGTCATACAAGCAGGTATTGTCCAAATCAGCAAAGTCGTAATATTCAAAATTGCATTGAGTATAGGCAACCCCAACCCCTCATGGACATTGACGACCCCGCATTTTACTCAAAATTACCCGCCATAACTAACGGCCCTCAGACTACTTTAGGAACTATCATGCCCAACACCCACCGCCGCAGTGACGAATACGTCCTTGATCTGGACGTACCCGATTGGTGCGCCATGTCACCACCCCCCACGCCTGAAGCCGCAAAGATCGAAAAATCGCCGCCCACCATCCCCGTAGGCTACAAGATCCCCCGAAAACAAGACACTACGCCGCCCACCGCCCCCGAAACCCCGTCGAAAACAGGCCGCAACTTGTTATCCCTTCTCCATGGCCTGACCCCCGAACCCTACCAATTCCGCCCCCGCCAAACATTGCTACCGACCCCCGCAAGTAAGCAAGTCCAAACCCCATCCCATAACTCAAATTCCAAACTTTTACGGACCGTTCAGATTTCAAACCGGCCACCCCCCCAGCCCAAAATCGCAAAACGACAACACCAAAAGCCCCAACGCCAAATCGAGCACAACGAAAATATACAGTACCCCGCCGCCTCCACTAAAACGCTACATTGGCCATTGTATTGTATATTTTTATGTATAATAATCCCCACATCGTGTAGTGCCCAATTTCAGATGTGTGGAACTTCATTGAGCGGTCACTCAGTCAGCATACCAAAACTTGTATCATGCATGCCCCCTTCCACAGTAGACAAACCCGTACAAACATTTGGAAAAATCTATATCCCCTCCACTAAGCCCCACATTACAGACGCATACAAATGCAGTGTTCGCAAACGCAAAATTTGTACTAATACAGGATTTTTTGGATCAAAAGGTATTGTCTTCGACCAAACCGAAATGCAAAATCTAACCCCACATGTTTGTAAGGCAATCGTTATAGACAAAGAACACAATGGTCAAAAATTATACGAAACCCAACCAGGATTTTGGTCAACAAACAACTCCCTAAGCATAGAATACACATGGTGTTGTACAGACCATTGTACCTCAGTCACTAACGTCATCATAGAAATAGGACAAATAGCATCTTGGAATGGAAAATCTATGACAGGTACATTAGGCGACCTAGGGTCATGCAAACCGACATCAGGTCATTGTGTCACAGCCGACGGATCTATTATCTGGAATGAAACAGCATTTGAAAACTTATGCCCTTTCGAATACAAAAATACACATCCCATCAAACTCACGCAAACACACATGATAATAGAAGAACTACAAGGTGCATTCTCGGTCAAAAATACAGTTTTTTCGAACCCCAATTGCCCAGAAATCCAAGATAGCATTCTAACCGAACAAGGCATTATCGTACAATTAGACAAAAGCACCCCACATCGTAATGCATTTTTAACCCCAAAAACCAACGAAACTCATACTACATTATACGATTTTGATGATTTTGAACCCATTAATGCAAAACTAAACTATCTAGCAGACAAAATACAGGAATTCGAAATTCAAAATTTCAAAAATGTATGGAATGAATTATGCAGACAGGCACAGCGTCACCTTGATCTCGTATGGCAAATCTTGCGTCTTGATGCAACCCTTGGAGCGCGTGCATTCCTACAGCGAACCGACATCATAGCAGAATTCACAGGAGAAGCCCTCACAGTCTGGCCCTGTAAACAAGTAAATGCATCTAAAATCTTTTACAACCATAAAATCAACCAAACATGCTACAAACTTTTGCCCATTCTCGTAGGAACTGAACTCATGTTTTCAAATCCAGGAGGCAACGATTTGACCCCTTTTTCGCAAACCGTTGACTGCCATCACATGCATGTAGCCCTTTACAAACAGAATAATACATGGGTCAGTGAAACAGGATTCCCGCATGTCACAAATTTACCCCTAGAAATCGTCTGGAACCAAAATTTCTCCCTTTTCCATTTTAATACACCCGCCATTTTTCATGATCAACTTGCAACTATTTCAACCAACTTACTCTTTTTGAAACAATACATTTACAAAACTCACACACTCGAAAACATTGTCAAAAAACTCGTCAATTACACCGCCCAAATGTCTCTCAATTCCGATACAGTTTACAACATAATCTCAGGCACTGGTCAAGCACTCGGAAATACACTCTCTGGCGCCGGTCAAGGCATAGAACATGTAATAACCGGTACCACCCAAAGTCTCACGGACGGATTAAACAATTTACTCAAAGGACCCCTGCAAATTATTATAAATCTAGCCGTTATTACTGTAGTTATTGCAGGCGTCTTTTATTCGTTTCTCGTTCTTCGAAAATATTTCCCCTCTTCAAAGCATCATGCCACAAACGAACATGCATACGAAATACCATCAAACAACAGACATTTACATGAGACCATTCCCCCATCATTCGGCCATGCTCTCTTAGAATTAGCTAATCGTCGTGGGGCACAAACGCAGCAGAAATACGTCCTTGTCGATATTGATACCCCCCGAACTCCTGCAATCGAACTCATTAATCAAATTCAGCAATCTGCATCAAATAAACCACCCCAAAACGTACCTGAGAAACATACCCCTCATATTCCAATCACACTTAACGGCAAATTAATGACAAAAGGCATGATTGACACTGGTGCAGTTTACTCACTCATTGATTCCCGAGTCGCGCAACTTTTACAGTTAGACATGAAACCCCCGCTAGTCCAAGCAAAAGCAGCAAATAATCTTCCGATTCACTTTGTAGGAACCACTTTTGTCACAGTAACAGCCCAAACAATCCAGGAAACAATCATGGTCCATGTCCAAAAAGATTGCACAGCAGACATCCTTCTAGGCAAAAACTTTCTCAGTCGATTTTCGGAATACACTATCAACAATCAAAAATCACAGGTCAAATTTGGCAATGTTATACTACCTTGTGATGGCCTAGAATATAGCCCTCTTTCAACTCGTGGTGGAACTTATTTGGATGAAAAATTAGAATTACCACCCCGTACAGTAACCGAATTTACTGTCCCCTTGCCCAAATCCTACTTACAGGTCAAACAGCTTGAATTCACCCCAAAACCCAAACAGAATCCCAAAGTCCATTTCGCAGCTTGCATCTCTGAAAATCAAAACAGTCGCATACGCATATCCGTCTTAAACACACAAGAAACAGCCCAAATTCTTTATCCTGGAACATGCATTGGTACAGTCTCATGTTACATCCCAAAACAAAATGCTCCCGCTAATCTAACCCCTTCAATGCAAAACCAGCCCAACCGTTTTGATACATTCACATGGTTAAAAGAAAACGTCAATTTGACCTCCAGTGACCTCACAGAAACCGAGAAAATGCAACTCCTACGCGCCCTATCGAAGTACCCTACATTATATGCTAAATCCAAAATGGATGTAGGTAGAACCACCCTCGTTTCACATACAATTGACACCAATGGCTCCCAACCAGTACGTAGACAACTTTATCGGACTTCCCCAAAAGAAAAGCAAATCATACAAGCAGAAGTTGAGCAACTCGCAGCAGCAGGTGTCATAAGCCAAAGCAATTCCCCATGGTGTACCAACACAGTTTTAGTTCCCAAAAAAGACGGAGGCCATCGTTTATGCATTGATTTTAGAGGCCTCAACAAAGTCACCAAAAAAGATACCTACCCCTTGCCCCGGATAGACGAAATTCTAGACACCCTCCGTGGAATGAAATATTTCACCTCCCTTGACCAATCCAATGCATACTATTCCATTCCCATAGCACAAACAGACAGAGAAAAAACAGCCTTTAATTGCTCAGCCGGCCAGTATCAATTCAATTACCTCCCCTTTGGACTCACCAATGCCCCAGCCACATTCCAAAGGTTAATGGATGTTATTCTTTCGGGTCTGCAATGGAACACATGCCTTGTATATCTCGACGATGTCTTGGTATTCGCAGATTCCCATGCCCAAATGCTGGAACGTTTAGACACTATTCTTGCCCGATTCTCACAAGCAGGCCTTAAGCTAAACATCCAAAAATGCAAATTCTGCCAGCCCCAAGTCCAATACTTAGGCCACGTCATTTCCCAGCAAGGCATTTCACCAGACCCCCATAAGGTACAGGCAATCTATGACATACCCACGCCCAAAAGCTCAAAAGAAGTTAAATCATTCCTTGGCCTACCCTCATATTATCGTAGATTCATCCCAAATTGCTCTCAAGTTTCTAGCCCACTCACATCGCTACTCAAAAAGAACTCAGAATTTTCCTGGGGCCCTGAACAGCAAAATGCATTCACTAAGCTTAAAGAATTACTCATTCATGCCCCAATACTGCAGCACCCCGATTTCACAAAACCGTTTATTCTGCAAACTGACGCCTCAAAACTCGGCATCGGCGCCATTCTCAGTCAGCTAGATAGTAAAGGTCAGGATCGCCCCATTGCTTTTGGGAGCCGCACATTGAAACCCGCAGAACGCAACTATCCGATCACTGAGTTAGAAACCCTTGCAGTAGTCGAATTTGTCAAGTATTTCCGCCCCTATCTTTTCCAGCAACATGTTATTGTACACACTGACCACACAGCAGTTCAGGCAGTCTTACAAAAGGAAAACCCGTCCCCTCGCATTGCCCGTTGGGGATTAGCTCTCTCTGGCATTCAGCTAGACATTCGACCCAAGAAAGGCACTGCTAACCGCAACGCAGATGCAGTTTCTCGATTCCCCTCACAGACAGCAAAGCAATCCTTTGATATTGAGCAATTAGAAACCCGCCCCGAAATATCAACCATCAATTCAGTTTTGGAAGCCGAAGCAACTGAACAAGAAGAGCAACAGAAAAACTTTGCCGAACTCCAACGCACTGATCCAACTGTCAAAAGTATTTTAGCAAAAATTGCCCAAAAACACCCCCTTACTCTGATCAAATTCGCCGTGCATCAAAACATTCTCTTCCGTATAGTCGACAAACAGGCAAAACTATACATTCCCAAGTCCCAAGTCCAGCATCTCATCGCCTCACATCATGACAGCAAGTTCACAGGTCATTTTGCGGCCCGGAAAACCCTACACTTGCTCAGACAGAAATATTTTTGGCCCCAAATGAGCCGTGATATCAAACGTTACTGCAAAACTTGTCACCCATGCCAGACACAGAAAGCCCTCCGACACAAAGTGCATGCAAACTTGGTACCAATTCAGCCGACTGGCCCCTTTGATAGAGTCGGTGTTGATTGCATGGGACTGTTACCCCTCACTGAAGACGGCAACCGATTCATTGTCGTTTTCATCGATTATTTCACAAAGTATGTAGAGGCATTCCCGACCCCTGACATCACTGCGGCCACTATTGCCAAGCTATTCGTAACCAAAATTGTTTGTCGTCATGGGTCCCCAAAAATCATCCATTGTGATCGTGGCACCGATTTTGTATCCGATCTCTTCTCACGGATCACCAGTTTATGCAACACTCAGAAAATTCACACTACCCCATATCATCCCATTGCCAATGGAGAAGTTGAGCGTTGCAACCAAACCCTAGCCACCCGTATCCGCATGTACATCAATTCAAATCACACTGATTGGGATACTTATCTGCCCTATGCCGTTTTTTCGATCAACATCCATAAAAATGATAGCACATCCTATCCCCCATTTGAATTACTCCACGGTAGGCAAGCTAATCTGCCGTCAGATGCAGCTCTAAATTTTTTCCCCACGTCCTACATGGTTGACTTAGACGATTACGCCCTTCGTGTAAAATCGCATTTTACGGAAGCACTCTCAACCGTGCAGAAAAGTTTGCAAAAAGCCCAAGCCCACTATACCCGTCAGTATAACAAGCATGCTCAGAACATACATTACAAGGCAGGTGATCTTATTCTCTACAAAAATCATTCGTGTAAACAAGGGCTGACTCCCAAATTCCTCCCTCGCCAGAACGGGCCCTATACAGTTACAAACTTCATGTACCCCAACGTTACACTCAAACACCCCCATAAGAATCTTACATTTACGGTGCATGTAAATGAGACAACCCCTTTCTACCCTCGGAAAGCAACTATCGCATCTACCCCCACCCTTCCTCAACCTCAAAAGCCTTGAACGAGGACGTTCAACTCCGGAAGGAGGGAAATGTAACGTACCTGCTAAAGCAGTACTGTAAACATGTAGCATACTGTATGTAATAGACATTTATTAGATATTATTTTATTTTCACATTTTATCGTCTCAAGGATGTCTGGGATTCACACCCAAACATTCCTACAAAATTACGTGAAGTACTTTATTTTGATCCGTTCACACCCCGGTAGCCCAATTAAGATGCCCTAATTAATTCGCACAAACGGCAGCTGTTCCCCTAGAATCTACACTAAACTACACATTCCACAGCTACCGTAATCCCCAGTAATAATCGTAAACAACACCTGCACACAGTAAAATGCGTAGAAGCCCCGCCGTACAGTAGTCTCAAGTGTAACAGTAGCGGCGACCCCATAAAACATGTGTATACAGAGAAACCGATACAGGAAGCATGCACAGAAGCACAGAGGTGTGGCCAAGCCCACCGTAAAAAGCAAGTAAAGCACAGAAAGCATACGGTACCAGAAAAGCGTTAGAGAGGCGTAACTAAGAAAGCATAAAAAGCGTAGCCGGAAACGACGATTGGCGGAAGAAGATGGACAGAAGCTCGACCTCCCACAGCGTCCAGGGAGTGGCCAAAATCGCCGTATAAAAGAAGAAGCAAAGCGTGATTTTGATCATTATATTCTGGTTCTTATTCTGGTATCGTTTTATTCTTGATCCGCGCTCGCCCCGTCTTTATACATTTGCAAGCGGCCGACTATTCGAAAGCATTTAAACCGAGGCCCCCGTCTGTATTTTAATCCGAAGCGCGTATATTTGTCGACGTTCAAGCGACCGTCGAATTAGCCGTTGTTGTTGTAACCGTTCGCCCTGCCCCGTATTTGCCCCGCCGTATCGACCGATTGGTCCAAGTAAAGTACCTCACAGAAATCTGGTCGTTACATACAGCTCAGCTGGAGCTTAAGTCTCTTTGATGAAACCAACCTCAGCTGTTTTCATCACTGCCGACTGAGCAGCTCTGCATCGCTCTTCTCAAATGCAGCAGTGACAGGTCTCAAAAATTCATGTCCCTTGCAATTGTTGCAGTCATTGGAGTTTTGGAGTCGTTGAATTATGTGATAGTTTAATCACTCATCTTTGGTCTTACGTGATAGCTGAATCACTCGCTGTTGAAATTACGCGATAGTTTAATCGCTCATCTTTGGACTTATGCAATAGCTGATCGCTCACCTCACAATTGCTGGTTAGTGGCAAACGAGTTGCCTTTCATTTACCGGATATCGGAACAGCCGAATCCCTCATTGCCATTCATTTATGGGATATTGGAATAGCCGAATCCATCGTCGGAATTTGCTGCCCCTACAAAAAACCACAGAGTTTTAACCTCTCCTATTGTGCCGACCTTTCCACCTTCGAGCCCCTGCACCATTCGTTTATTGCCTCATCCATTTACATTTGTAAGTAATTTAATAAAAATTCCAAAAACCCAAGCCTTCGTTTGGTGATACCATAACTCCACAGTAGGTGCAACAGGGTTTCTGAGAACATTAAGAAAGGAAGTCACACAACTGAGCTACAGCCTAACAGCAAATATAGAGTTAAGCTACAGCTTAAACTATCTCAGCTGGAGCTCAAGTCTCTTTGATGAAACCAACCTCAGCTGTTTTCATTACCACCGACTGAGCAGCTCTGCATCGCTCTTCTCAAATGCAGCAGTGACAGGTCTCAAAAATTCATGTCTGAGACCATCACTTATAGTCTGTTTTTCATAAAATGCTTCCAGATGCAAAAGTGACACAAATCAGTACGTCAAGATGTCGTCAAAATTGTTTACATAAAGTTCTTACTGTAAAATTTTTCACTCAAAAAATCGCTGAAGGTCAGGCCAGTATGCTCAGAAATTTTCAACCCTAAATGATATTTTGTTCATCAGAAAATTGCACAAATCTGAAATACTACTTACTTTCCACTTTCATTATTTGGAAGCATTTCAAGAAAAACAGACTATAGGTATGAAACACCAAGTCTACGAGTTTTAGAACTGCACCCTTAATTTAATCAAAGTAAATTTTTTTTGAATTCCGCATTTCTCGATAATAACAGGGTTTAGAGGAAGCGCGTTACATATAAATATATAGATATGAGAAGATGGGAATTTTCATATCCAATGCCAGAAAAGGAATTTCATTCAGAGTTCGTTTGTTTTTGATATGCTCCAAAATGATAAAACATGGAAAGCAAATAATATGCATTTCATATTTTTATGATTTTTCCTTGAACCATAGGTCACATGAAATAGAAATTAATGAATTTTCAATAATTTTCCGAGTAAAAACACGATACTTATTTTCAAACGAGCCTCGGAAAGCAAAATAATCTGTAGAAATCGGTGAGTGGAACAAAACATGAACTAATGTCTTATTTTTGAAACTTATCAAGCTGTGATTCTCCCACAATTATCAGAAAATGCAACCCTATAGCAGTACATGAATTTCCGTAATTTTTTGTCAGCAGGTAGAAGACATCGTAAACTATCTATTGTATTGGAATTTTTTGGTGCTTCTGAGCTTTCACGGTAGATGATTTTGGTGAAAAAATGACAATTTTTGATGTTTCGAGCGCCACTGTATTCTTGATACGTACTTTACACTAATGAATCCTACAGTAAATTGTGGCCCATTCATTGGCCTAATCTTGGATAAATTTTCGGAACACGATGTCTGACGTACCTAAACTTGCAGAAGTTGAAAGAGGTGCATGTCAAAAATTGTCAGCTTTTGTCTTACTGTAGCTATGCGAGTTGTGATTTTCAGGCAAATCGCTCGTAGCGCATCCAGTGACATCAAATATGTGATTTTCAGGTACGGTTAACATTTTATCATTTATTTAATTTTATTTACTTATTTATCGAATCCTCTCAGAAATCGCGTCTTAATTTCTCTAAACTGGATCAACTTTGTTCGGTTTTTTATTGTAACCTTCCCGTTTCAAATTGATGCAGGTCACAGGAGAGTTAAAGTCAACTTGATTAAATCAGTATTCCTATCTTATTTCACTTCAACAAAACACGCTAATGATCATAAAATTTTCAAAGAAAGAAATGTAACAAAAACAATGTGGAAAAACAGTAACAACTATTATAAGATGAGTGAAATCTTCTAATCCGGCATTCTCATACCGGCGTCGAACCGTATAACTTCGCCGTTTAGCATTCTATTTTCAATTATCGATTGAACTAAGTGCCCAAATTCGGACGGATCACCCAATCGGGGCGGAAAAGGCGCCATATCGCTCAAGATTTTACGAATTTTTTCTGGCAAAACACTCAATAAAGGCGTGTCGAATAAACCTGTGAATCAAATAAGTTGAATCAGCATTTTCTATTAGAGTCAAAAATAAACAGGTGTGATAGACACAATATGGATACAATGAAAAAAAAGATTGTTACTTTATCGCTAAAATTTATTAAATGAGTCTAAAAGTCCGTAATATTCGTTAGCGGCGCTTGGAATCCTCAGTGGAATTCACACACGATGAAACTGTTTCGATTTTTTTGTATGTCTATATAAAAGGTCATCAGTATATCATAGTGACATAAAAACATTTGCGTGGACTCTGCTGAAATATTCAGGAATCGGCTTGCCGCTAAGGATTCCTACTAAGCTCCACTAAGAGCATAGACGGAACTTAAGAATCTGAAAAACTATATCTGTTTTTCTTAAAATGCTTCTAAATTGTAAAAGTGGAAAGCAAGTACTATTTAAGATTTTTATAATTTTCTGCAAAGCGTTTCGCCACGTGAGACTAGAAAGTTGTGAGCTTATTTAATAAACTTTTTACTATTTTTTGAACGAAAAATCCTACTGTGAAAGCTTTATGTACCTAATTTTGACGACTTTTTTGATTTTTGTTACTTTTTAATTTAGAAGTTATAATTTTATAAAAAACAAACTATATATTATGTTTTTTATAAAATGATTGTAAACTGAAAAATGACAAAAAGTCGGTACCTCCCACAAAATCCTTTACACAAAGCTTTTACTGCGTGATTTTTTACCCAAGAAGTGGTAAGAATTGACTAAGTAAATTCATAAATTTTCAGTCCTATGGGACATATGGTTTAGTAGAAAATTGCGAAAGTATCAAATAGTACTTGGTAGTTGCTTTCCACTCTTAATAGTTGCAAGCATTTAAAGAATAACGGAGTATAGACTAAAGTGGTTACAAAAAGTGAAGTTATATATTTTTTCGTATAAGAAGAAAAATGACGACGCGTCAACGCTAGCTGGAAACAAATTTCGTCACAATAAACATTAGTTCAATAGATTATATTGCTTAGAGATCATTCATACAAAAAATGTGTCAAATTGACAGCATTTCGACATTCATTGAATCAGCAGCTAGAAGGGTAAAATTTATACAAAAATGGATAAATACCGACGGTGAAGTAAATCCTTCATACAGTATTTATAATTCAGGAATGATGCAAAAACATACAAGACAAAGTTTTTGCAGATCATCCATTCAAAAGTTTTTAAGGTTTAGTTGGGTGAGCTAACAAATCTTCAGTTCTGTTGAGTATATGCTCGTTTTTCGACTTCGTTATTTAATCCACACCAATGCTTTATATAAAGAAATGATGACCAACAACATAAAAAACAACGGTTATTCTTTTTTTTGAGATCGTTCTTAACGATGAGAATACATCAAAGTAAAATTTCGCAGACGCAAGAAGTTCTATTCAATTAGAAATATACGTTTTTAGAACGGGTCATACAACAACTACAAGGTCATCGAAATCTGTATTTGTGAAATAACTAAAACTCACCGGGAGCTATGGTCATCACTCGTATGCCCATTCGAGATAAATCGCGGGCCATGGGCAAAGTCATTGAAACGATGGCTCCTTTACTGGCGGCGTAGGCCACTTGACCACGTTGACCATCGAAAGCGGATATACTCGCCGTATTGATTATGACGCCTCGTTCGCCGCCGGCGTCCGGTTCGTTTAACGAAATCAAATCGCAAGCCAAACGGCACATATTGAAAGTTCCGAAAGTATTAGTCTAAAAAAGACGAGAAATGCGTATAAGGACCAGATTTTTCGATTTTTTGCGAAAAATGCAAAATTGAAACTTTTTCGGAATGACAATTTTCATGCTGGATAAAGAATACTTGAAATGTCGGAAATTTTGCAAACAAAAAAGTTACTCAAAAGAACGAAGTGAAAAATAGAAAAAAAATTTTTTCGTGTTTAGAAATTGGTTCTCATTGTAGTGATAAAATGATTCCAAGAAAAACGAAAACGTGAGAAAGTTGAACTATAAAATTAAATTTAAATGATCATCAAGTATAGAAACCGCTATTTCTTTAAGCCGTTTCACGGAAAAATTTCGTTGATTTGTATTATATAATTTACAACCTTTCAGCAAAAAATTTTTGTAAGTTTTTTTGAAGAAATTAGAATCTTTCTTGAGGAACGACAGGGAGATGACGACAAGTAAAATTAGAATGATGCTTTACTAGGATTCGACAATTGATTTTTTGAACGCTAGTAGACTAGTACACAAAATGTATACAGAGTGTTCTACGCCAATCTTGAGGTTCTAAATTGAGGTCGCTTTTCGCGACTTAAACTCCGGCAGATTTCATGTGGTCGAATTATCGTGATAGCGATCCTTCAAGTTATATTGAATGAATGTACATGAGGTAAGCTAACCATGAGGACATTCTGGAATTCTTCTATAGGATGCGGTCGTTGTTTATTGAAGTTGTAAGTTAATATCGCCGTGCCGATACCCGCGCAATTGACTAAAGCGTCTAATTTACCGAATTTATCTTGAATTTGATTCAAAGCTTTATTGATTTCTTCTTCATTTTTAACCTTGAAATAAAAACAACAATTTTTTACATCAATGAACAATATCGCTCATGAAAATTCAAAAAACTTCTTTTTACAAAAAATCAGGATTTTCCGGGATTTGGCTTCTTCAACTTACTCCGTTTTGGGTTATCTTACGTTTAGCGGTGTGAAAATGGCGTTTTCTTTCCCGAGAGATTCGGCCAGCGATTCACCCTTCGACGTCGGGAGATCGGCTATGGCCACTTTGGCGCCTTGTTGTATCAAACGCTCAACCGTACCTTTCCCTAGACCCGAAGCGCCACCAGCAATCAAGGCGACCATCCCCTAGAAAAAAGATGATTGGAGCAAGGTATGAATTTTCCCCAGAGGAGGGTCCTCGAACTTTTCATTGAAGGGAGAGGTGGACGAGTGAGCCAAAAAACAAAACTAGAACTGCAAAAGCATGTTTATGATACATAATATGCAGAATTTAATAAAAAAAAACTGTATTCAAAAAAGTTTAAGGTGGGACGTTTGGAGATTTTTTTCGGGCCATGAATGGAGGGTCTGAGGTAGGGGGATTTACCCGCCCCTGACCCTCTACGTGCATGTATGATTGAAACATGCCCAAAATCAGGCCTTTCGACTAAAAAGCAGAAAACGAACTGAACTTCATTATCAATCAAGCGTGAATCAAATATTACGAAAAATCAAAGTGAAAAATTGATTCAAAAGGAAAGCAAAGGGTATCGATGATAGAAAAAAAGCAAGATCAGATCAGTTGATTCATCCAAGAGACAAAAGGACGAATTTTGAAGTTTTTCAAACACATTGTGAATTATGAAAATCATTTCATGCTTATACTAATTTGAGTCGGCTATTGCGCTCGTAAATAAGTATCTAACTTATTTGTGTCATTTATCACATTACATGCATTTTAAGAAAACTGTCAATGGATAAATATTTCGGATTTTAAAAATTTGGTGAAATCGAACGAAACGATTTCGAATCAAGATTATAACTTTCTCGATTCATGTGATTTTTTAAATTGTACAACCGCACAACTTACTTTCACAGAACGCGGGGCAAACGAAGCCATAACAATTGTTCTGAAACAAACAAAAGAATATTAACGACGAGCAAACGCGATATCCTTACACTATAGTATGAGGTAACAACCACCAGAAACAATAATGATCTACGAGTATGAAAATTTATTTCCTACAGGTAAAAACTATGTTTCCAAAATATAAAAAAATTAATCATAAATAAACAAGTATGACAAATGATACAATAAAAAATGTATCGGTGATATGCCGATGGAAAGTCGGGCCACCTTTCACTTTTCATACGCATCAAAATAGCATATTAAAATTTCCCAGTAGATCATTTTGATTCCACATATTACCAAAAGTCGTATTTTGACTAATCGGAGGTAAACTGTTCGGCCTTTGGAGCAAAGACGTATCGTTTAAAGGAGTTGCGGCACTAGGTAACGGATCCGACAACAAAGAACTCAACGACTGAGGCGTGTCCGATCGACACTGGGCGGCTAATAGAACATCTTTGGATTCGATGACGTCATTGTCGACCGCTAATGATGCAAGACTGTTAGCATTTAAAGTCATGAAATCGTCGTTCTGATCGTCGACACCGGATAACGAAAAATTTGACGTATTTTTTACATTCTGTTGTCCCATTGATGACGACTTTGAATTTCTTAAATGATAAACGCGGGGATGAGCGTTAGATTCTTGAAAAGTAATTTTCCCGTTATTATTATTGGGCGTATTATTGTAATCATTGTTGGTAAAAGGATCAAAATTTGATGTCGACTCCCCAGTCGTTCGATCAATATTATACCGCACGCGTCGCCGTTTTACCATCGATTTGCAATCAACATTGTTGGCGTGATGCTTTAAAGCGTGTTCCTTTAATTTGTCGCGCCTGGAGCTCGCATAATCGCACAATGTACATTTGAAAGGTTTCTGGAATCAGTAGAATTGTAGTAAAAAGAAAACAAAGCGAAGTATTTAAGAAAACTTTTTATATACTTGGAACGACTCTGATAGGGAACACTTCGAGACAGCTCGTCTTAGTCTAAGGCTTATGAAATTGAAAACTATATTAAGACATTTATTCAGGTTGCTGATCCAGTGATAACGATAGTTTGGTATTCTAATACATTTTTCAGGTCTCAGTTAAGGATTGAGGAATGATTCGAGAATCGACAAGCTGGTGAAAAGAAAATGCAACTTTTACTAATAATTAAAAGAACGGATTATATTCGAATTTTTTAATATTGAACATACATATAACGGAGCTCGGAGGACTGCAGGCCATACGTGTCCGTGGGGGGTATTTGGGGTTTTGACTCTCAGCAGATTCTTGCTGACCTCCAGAATGAAAATGATGCTGAAGTTCAACGATTTTCCTAAACAAAGCTTACTTGATTCCAAAGAAGTAAATTAAAACTTACAAAATTCTGACCAAGTAAATAGTTTCACATACTTAACTAATATAGGTTGAAGAATACGTTGCTTGGATGTTAGAAGACCTTTCTTTTCACAATCAAAAGAGAAACAAATTTATATTCCACCCACTGTGCTGGCTGACCTCCAATCTAGCATAATTTCCACATTGTGCATGTATGCTGCGGGTAGAGAAGATTTTTATTGGTTGCCAAAAATTTAGAGAATGCCATCTATGAAGGCAAAAAATTTCAAATATTTCGCCTAAAAAGTAAGAAAAATGGTGAAAAAATTGTAGTCAAAAAATAAGAGTTTGTATTTAGGCAAGGAAAAAATTGAATTTTGAATTGATTATCTAAAGTTCAAAATGACTGTTTTTCGAAAAAATATATCTTCCTCAGATTTTTCCGTAAAAAGCCATTGGCTAATCTGGAGAGATGACTAGCTATACGGACGATGAATTCGGGGGAGGGTATTCCTACGTCACTCTTGACCTCTTGAAACTGGGAAAAATTGACAATTTTCAACAGCTCGAATTATTCTTTTTTTAACGTACGCCTGCAACGTGAGAAAAAAATGTTTTTTTACACGGAAGCTTTTTGTCTGCAAAATATTTTTTCGACTCATTCTAACATTGAAACACCTAAAATACTAGTAATTCGGAATACGATTGTTCAATGTAAATTTACCGCTCCCCACTCAAAATGATCAAATGATATTCTCAGTAAGACAGAATTTCCTAGTATTCCATGAAATGATAAGAATGATTAAATAGCTGTTTTGAAGAGTGTAGAAAAAAAACTGCAAGGTCTATCAATGATTTTCTTGAGCATATTTAATAAAAACTGTATGACAATTTTTAATGGAAGGCTGCAAATTCAGATATTTCTATTAGGGTTGTCCCAGGCCCCGGCCCCGGGCCGGGGCTAGGGTTGCCCCGGTTCGGGGCAAGACTACAAAAAATTAGTATTTTTGATAGTATAACAAGCTCGATTTATAATAAAATTGAAGTTTAGACTGTGACAAGTAAATATTCAGTAGTTAGTTCGACAGTAATACTTTTAGGAATCACTAAATTCATGTTCTATTTGGATAAAAGTTTAGAAGTTTTCATTATATCCGGAACTGCACTTCAACTTCAATTGATTTTTCCAGAAAACGTACGATTATATTAGCTATTCATTATTACTGATTTGCCTAAACTTCAGCATACATGTCAAAACATGTTTTCAAATTACCTAAGTAGTGTCCAAGAAGTTAGAGCTGAAGGGAATTCAGATTTGAGCCACAGTCATTCACTATGCAAAAGTGACAAAGAGAATGAGGATGTTGACAAAGTTGTTATTTGGGAAAATGGTGATTTTTGATTTTTCACCACAATTTTGTGATATTTCCAACTTTCTTCTCGAGTTTTGTATTGTTTCTTGACATAGTTGAAAAAATCAAGATTTTTCTCGATTCTTTTGCAGTGTTTGAATATTTTACTGTTTTGCAGCAGAAAAATGACAGATATTTCATCTGTTTGGGGAATCTAAACTATCGGGTGCGTGCATAATTTTTGTATTAAAGATGTTGAGAAAGATACATTTTCCTGCATTCTAGAACATTGAAATTTGAAAAATTTTCGACTAAAAGATTGAAAGTTGCTGCTGAATTTTTCGCAACCTTAATTCTCGTGGTTTCATTGATCTGAAAAGACTGTTTATTATTATGATTACCTATGCTAATAAACAGTGATTACGATCGATAGCACCATGATTACCTATGCTAATAAACAGTGATTACGATCGATAGCACCATTGATACAAGTTCATGTATGCAATGCAGTTTCTTCGGGAAAAGAATGAGTTTCCTATGTTTTAGTAATGACAATTATCTTAAAAATTTAATTTTTTTGTCTGCATCAGACCCAATCTAACCTATCAACCAATGCAGTATCATAGCTGACATGAAATAAAAAGAAAAAGAATCACCTTAAAAATTTTTCGATGTGATACATGAAGTATGGTACCACTAGTGACGTATATGTTAACATGTTATATGTCTGCCCCGGCCCCGGCTAAAATGTCTGCCCCGGGACAACCCTAATTTCTATCAACAAAAAGAGTGCTCGGAAAATACAGAAAGTTATTTTTATGCATTGAACATAGTCTCAGCAGAAATTTACCGGCTTGGACAAACTCAAATGTAAAGTTTAAACGTGAAAAATTTTGGCATTTTATCAAAGAATAAGTGAAAATAGCCCCTAACTGATTCTGCTAAAAAACACCATTTCAGCATACAATGCCTGTGCCTGAAGTTATACTTCTGAGCAGAATTATTACAGACATGATATTTTACATTGAGTCCTATTTCCGTCGTAATTTTTAATTGATTTATCGACTTCTCGGCAAGATTAAAATGTATAAATCAAACTTTTTCTTGCCAAAATTTCAACCCAATCGGTTCATTCCATTTTATGACCTTGAGGCGCAAAAGTGAAAATGCTAGAGGCTTCTTTCTATATCTCGAAATAGAGGCTTCTCATGACTCGTTAATAACGTGATTCTCTTGCTTTTTCATTAGACGTGGAAGTTTTAAGTATTTTCTTGCCTTCTAACTGAAAATTCCAGTTATTCGAAGTTCTAAATTTTGCCTGAAGACCTAGCTCATACTAAAACTAGCCTCCGTTACACCTCCTCAGTTGTTATTACTTCATCCAAATGAATCCGCTCGTGGCGTACCAAATGCGACTTTTCGACAAACTTCCTATGACAAATATCACACTCGAAAGCTCGAACAGCCATGTGAGTTCGCATGTGGGCGGCTAATTGGCTCTTTTTGGGCGAAGAGTAATTACAATCGTCAAACTGACAGTGATAAACGTCGCCCGTATGAATACGTTTATGTGAAATGAGGTGAGATTGATATTTGGTCGAGAAAGGGCATTTTTCGCACATATAAGGTCTATTTTCGGAATGAGTGGCCAAATGCTGCTCTAGCGTGCTTTTGATGGCGAACCCTCGACCGCATTCGACACAAGTGAACGGTTTTTCACCTAGGGATTGTAAAACTCGTTAATGACGTGAAAAAACCACATAAGTATGTACGTGTGTGATGAGTTAAAATTTTTTTGTTGATTTACTATGTTTGGTTTTCCGAACTTTTTGCGGGAACTTTCCTAAATCATTATATTGTTTTAGCTGGAGGCAGCCTTGTGGCTCATTTTAATTTTTATATGAAAAACATGTTGAGAATTCGATTAAAACCCCTACCGTTAATTTTTTAATGTTCATATAGCTCAAGCATACCTGTATGTGATCTCGAATGAGCGACTAGATTTGTTTTTGTCCGACAACTATAATCACAATTAACACATTTGAACGGCCTCTCGTCTGTATGTTTCATTCGATGTGTCAGAAGCATTTGAATCCTATCCGCTTCGTAATCGCACCGATCGCAGGCGAAAGGAGGTCCCTTAATAGAAAACAATGTCTAATATTATTTGATTTTAAATTAAGATTTTGGATGGCTACTGACTGAGGAGCGAGTTCGGAAAATTATGGAAAAAGAAATCGGCCATATGGCTAGCGAAATTGTGACCCGTTTTTTTAGCGGCATATTCATTAGCGCAAGCCAGACTTTTTTCAGTAATTTTTGGATCCTGGGCCCTCAAAATCTTGGAGTTAGAAAATCATTTTAGCTCCTGAAAATGTTGATTTATATACTTATATGTTAGTGGACTATCGTCATTTTCATTTAATTTTAGATTTAAAGTGGAAGTCCTGCTACCTCTAAAACCAGAAACATCGAAAAATTTTTTTGGAGAAAAATTTTCCAGAAAGGGAAAAAATATGGGGCGTTCGGCATGACAGAGGTGAATTTTGGTGCAATTTGTAAGTCAAAATAGCAATTTTCCCAACTTATTTTGTAACTAATTTTGAACATAAAGCCTAGTTTGAGTTCATATGCATCACGGAAGTGATTTCCAGAAATTCTAAGTTTAACTGGAAGTTTTCCAAACTTATGAATAATGAAAGTGTGAGTTATATATTTTTATTTTGTAAAATGACAGAAACATGTCTTTGAACTGAAAATTTGAAACTTACGTGTTTGTTAATAAGTTATCTTCAAATTTATTTTCTAGCATTTTAGAATGTCAGAAACTAAAAAAATTTTAAGAGAATAGGAGAGTATGGAAATACGAAAAGATAGAAGACAACAGAAGGAATAAAAACAGAAGCTGCATTTTTCAACACTCAAGAAAGTTTGTGCAAAAATTCACAAAAAATCGTGGTTAACAAAAAACATTTTTCGCATAAACAATTTTTGACCGATCTTTGGACAGGCGCAAAAAGGCTTGCACAAAAAACACTGGATGGTCATTTTTTTGAACAAGCATCAACTGATTGAATATCCATATAATTTATTTTCATTCAACAATGCGTTAGAAGCTTATATTTCGATATTCTTCAATTACAGATTAGTGGCTCATCCTAAAATTTAAATTTGGCTTCTAAAAGTTTAGGCCTAGAAGCTATTTGGCTTGTGATTTTCAAATCAAAAAAAAAAACCTGGCGTAGACCTAACTTTATTGGCGCCGCGCTTGAAAACACTGAACAGTGTGGCTCTATAAAGATTTGCCAATCATACGGGTGAAATAGGCTAGCTCTATACTTTTAGATGAAAAAACCGAAAAATGACATTTTTCGGTAGAAAACGATCGTTTATGAATAAAAAATGGTCAAACATGTACATTTTCTTGGCACTCCCCGCCACGAACGCATAATTTTTATGTTTTTTAGATAAAATTTTCGGTCCTTTCAAGACAAAAAACCGACTGCTCACATACACATAAGGGGAGTAGCCCCTCTTACCTGAGACCCTGGCTGCCCTGACTCGAAAAAATCGTCAAATACATCACTCAGAACTTTTTCGATGACTTTATAAACGTGCTTTTGGAGGTCTTTTTGTTTTTTGCGCGCGCACCATCACTCTTTTGCGACGAAAGGTCCGAGAACCCTCCCGTCTGGAAAATTTTTGTCGTGCATGTTGGCGACCTTTCCCTTTAGCTTTTACATAACAAGGTAATACAATTTTGTGTGATCCTTGTGTGGTCTTTACTCGAAACTGAAGCGAAAACATGCTGAAAAATAATACTTACCGAAAAATGCTGCTTCATATGCATATAATACTCCCGATTCCATTTACATTGAAAATTGCACAATGTGCACGTAAAGGTCATATCACGACTATGAACTCTATTGATATGCGACTGTATTCTCGATTGACAATTTGTTTTGTAGACGCAGTTGGGACATTTAAAGATGAGCTGAAATGCATAAAAATGAAAAACAATGCATGGAGATCTATATCGCGATGCATCAACATTTAACACTTTATAGTACACCAACGAGCGACATAATGTAGAAAAAGTGATCGATCACCAGAGAAAAGAATGTTCTAGGATGCTTTAGAAATTCTGAGTCGTCAAAAAATACATGACAAAAATATCTTCACATTCACTTAGATTATGCCTTTGATTCAGGTACTTAATGAAGAATTAAAACAATTGTGTATTATCCGGAGTGACTTATTAAATTCTATTTGGGGAAAGATGTGATTTACATAGTGAGAAAAAGATTATAAACATTCCCGCAGATATTTCGGTTATGGTGTATTAGATGTTTGTTTGTAAAAAATGCGCTTATCTTACTGTGCATTGTTGACTGTAAATACTGTGCTTAAAAGACTTGAAATTTTGAATATATTCATGAAGCGACACGAGTGTTTTTGTTCAAGATTTTCGAAATAATGTGGTTCAGTTAAAGAAACGTTTACGTTTACATAGGTTTCCGTAGGGATCAGATTTTCTCGGTCAATCTCGATCGAGTTCGAGATTGAATCAATTCCATATTGAACAAAAATTTTTTTCAAGATTTATCCGTTCTTTCACACCCCCAAGTTGGATTTTTCTGTATGCATTATATGTGAAATTAATTATGGTTTCAGTGGTAGATTTCTTGTTACTATAAGCCGGATAGTCTCATTAGCTAAGAAAACCAAACAAAAGCAGGGTTCGTGGTTTAATCAGCAACAATATTTTTACTGCTGTCAAGTAGTTTCGACCCACGAGATCATATGTTAAAGGACAGAATTGCTAGGTAAATGTTACTGATGCTACTAAGGCACAAGTTAGGCTTCACTATACATCCATACTTATAAAGGTGTTGGTAGAACAAAGTCGAATCATCTAGATACTTATCATAATAGCTGCTGCTTAGACAAAAGTATACATTTTTGGGTAGATTAAGCACAAGTTGGATTTAACATACGTCCCTAGAACTTTGCAAATGTACGATTTCACCTGAGCACCCAAATTAGCGCCAGCTTTGGTTAAATTCTGCTCAAATCGAGTTTTAGCATGATTACTTTCTAAACGTTTTTGCCAAATATCCGCATACTTTGTTGTCTTTGGTCAGAATTTTCAAGAAACTGATCCAAATATTGAAAAATCCTAAGAATAATCTGATTTAGATTGCCTTAGAATGAGCTATGCTGATCCAATAAAAAGTATAATCAGAACATATGTTTCAGGGTTTACAGCTCTAGAATTGGGTTTATGGTGCTGGAAACACTATTGTATTAAGATGAAGATGAAAATGTTCTCTCATGACGTTATCTCATTCTATCAACAAAATATTTTGGTTAGCTCATTATCAGTTCATTCATCACATACATATAATCAGCAATTTCATACTGAAATGTTTGGGAGCACATTATAGCTTCATATACATTGATAAAATGTGACAGGAAATTCCGATTCCGACGAATTCTTCTCGAGATCGAGATCCTGGCCGAACTTAACGTTCAAAGACTTAAGTGTGAATCTATACTTGAGAATTCTTTTATGCGTCGTTTACCTGATTTCAACGTGGAACGTGAAAAAATTTCCAGTACAGGAATTTTTTCGATTTCCACAAGGCGCGGACTGATCTGTGCAGAAAAAGTGTACTAAACAGTATGAGCTGCTCATAATATGGAACCTGCAGCAACAATCACAAAAGCTTTTCCGCATTTTATTCAATCCAGTGATGAATGCAAGGTTTTTACTTCCGCTTTTCCAGCATGTTGATCGCTGGAAATTGGACCATTTCGACTGCTGTAAGGTAAGGCAATTTCGTCCTCTGATGCCAGACAGACGTCGTCAGCGAGTGCATCAGCATTTGAAGGTCCAGCGATAGATTTTTTAGACCGTTTCGAATGACGACCACGCCGTGGTTTGTCAGGCGCCCCGGGACTAACTTCACCGTTTACGCTGAGGGGTATGATCGCGAAGACACCGGCATTATCGTCCAATAAATGTACACCAGAATCGGCGGTTTTGGAACCTTCGAAACTCTGAGAAGCTGCAACTGGAAAAAAACCTGAGCTTTGGCTATAACTGTAATTTTTATAATGATGGACTACTTTTAATAAACACTTACATCAGAGCTAACTAGAATCGGTCATTAAATAATGACTCATGTGCAAAATGGCTTATTGAATGAAGATTTTATTAGTACGAAACAACGCGTTAGAATTATAACGTGTTGAAATTTGGGAGTAACATGTAGAAGTATAATTCTATTGAGCCGCACAACTATCAATAAATACCCAACTAAAATTAGCAAGCTTAAAGTACTTTTTTCTCACAAATTCAATTTCAAATCGGTATCTCAACAATTTGAAATTGGATTTGTAAAAAAAATGTGGATGCCAAGAGTAAAACGCTCAACGACTGCAGTTTTTAAATAAACAATATTTCAATTAAGTTTTTCTGGTGGACTTGAGAGCTTTTCTCAAAATGCATTATGTACCTATAATTACTCGAAACATATATTGTGACTTACTGGACATAAACCCTTTTTTAAGCTTCAGCTTTAAAGGCGGCAGGGTTCCCTGCGAATTTTTCGACCGTAGACTATGCAGTCTACTTTCCCTGACGTCTTCTTCACAATGATTTGAAATATGCTGCATTGTTACGCCATTCAACAAATTATTTTGTTGAATTGCGATATCGGGATGACCATAATTTTGATCGGACAAATCTACAGCTGTCAATTCTTGCTTTATATTTGAAGCATTGTTAACAAGGTCAGCTTTATTAGAAAAACCGTTAGTGTGACCATGTTGATCAGTGACCGGCTCATTTATACCACTTTGCTGAACACTGATAGACGCGGTAGTTTCACTGCAAACGGGTGTCGATTTGTTGTTTTCTGAACATAAAGACGTCGCGTCATTTGAGTCATCGAATAACGGTGGTATACAATTTTTTTGAATCGACATCTTTGACGGTGTTGAAACGAAGTTATTATCTGTAAAGCCTGTGCAAATAAAAGTAACTTTCGTGATGATGTTTCTCGAAAAAATAACATTATCGATTGGTTATTTATTGGATACTTGTTTAAGCTTACTTTGAGCTTGACTTTTATCAATCACAGGAGTGCGCAACGGACTTTGAAAATTCAAATCACTATTTATATTAGGACAACGCTCGATCGATTGACTCACGGGTAACGAAACTTGACTATCATTATTGTTAGCGACATAATTAACTAATGACGACTCGTTTATATTGGAACTGATCGACAAATTCGTGTTAAAATAAACACTAACGTCACCAGTCCGTTTGACGGCTAAACTGTGATAGATCGACTCGTATTTGTGGGTCAGTAATTTTGCATCACGAGCACATTCCAATAAAGTGAAAAGAATTTGTTCATGCCTACAATAAAAAAATTCAAATGTCAATTCTGTATGTTAGAGATGTATCGGGTGGGTAGCATATTTTGAAAATATCGGGTGCAGGTCCAAAATCTTGAGATTGGGTTCGGGTCAAAAATTTTGAGAATATCGGGTACAACTCCCAAAACAGTACAATAATCGGATTGAAATTTTAACACAATACGTTGGACATTAGTGCCTACAAAAATGATGAAAGAAAATTCTGCCGCATCCCATGGGAAGATGTCCGGAAACAGACCCAAATAATTTTTCCGGCTTTTTCTACCTCTTATAATTATAACAATTTCTTCGGGGTTGTGTCCAAAGTTTTAAGAATATCGGGTCCGAGGCCAACAAAATGGTCGAGTAATTTCGGGTCCGGATACCCGATACATCTCTAATTTTATGTGTATGCAATAACAGGAGCTTATTGATGAAGCAAAGGGAAAAAATAAGAAATTTTAATGAAATTTATGAAAATGTTGACGAATGATACAATATTTGTAGAAAAATGGAGTCTAGGATAATGTCTAACGACGTCTGTGTTTGAAACACCCTGCTAAAAGGGGTTCAGAATAAGAATTTCTAATCTTAATCGTTTACTCTTTTTCACGATTCATAGAACTTGAGAAGGTTGCACGTACCAAGGGCTCACAATTTCTACTATAAACGCTAAATCTTTTTTCATACTAGTTACCTATTGAAAACGATTTGATCATGATTGTCATTCAAAACGTAAATTATCGAATTAGCCGACGCTTTTTCGACAATACTAGTCAAATCAGCATCAAAAAAACGAACCAGGCTTTCCTTATCGAGTCGTCGAGGATCGAAAGCGTTCGATTCGATTAATAAACTTTTAAATTGAGGTTCTCGTTGATCAAAATCACGTAAGCACCACCTGATGATACAAAGAATTTTCGATACAGCCGAAAACGAATAATGATGCGATGACGTAATGCTGGGTTGAGCGCCGTATTCGTCGATAAATATCCGGAATTTTTGTAGAATAAAATCGAGAAATTCGTCGTTTTGTTCGGCTATACACACTAAATTTGAACCGATGAATGTTAAAGCATTTTTTGCTAAACCGGGCATGTTGTATTTTTCGGCTAATTCTTTGACAGCCAAGCAATTAGTTAAATCCAAATATCGATCCAAATATTCAGCGCAATAATTTTTCAATTTTGAAACTGAAAAACGATATTATAGAAGTGTTTTAAAGAAAATAGAACGGGTATGAAAAAAAACACTCTAATCAAAAGTGTAGGTAAGCTTTTTTACGAAAAATAAACGACGAATTTTAAGCACGAAGAAGTTTTGAACACTAAGTAGTGCTGGCGACTCAATTTTTGTATTTCATCATTGTGATTCATATACTTCGAACTTACCTAGAAAATTGTGCGACAATTTTAATAATTCCGCCACGTTTGACCTATCGATTACTACACTGCCGCTGTACATATAATTCAGCAGAAGCTCAAAAACGTCAGCGTTTTGACAATTGACGGTCACTTGCTCTTTGACGACTTTGTGCATTTTCAAAATGGAATCGAAATAAGGGCTGCAAGCTGCCAGGATATTCCTATGAGCAGGATACTGTTTATCCCGGACGACCAAAATTACGTCACAAAAACGGCCGGTATCTCGTTGTTGACGCAAACGTTCAAGTACAGCGTTGCCGTGCTGGTTTTCTGTAAAGTTCATCGGATGCAAAAATGGTAGTGAAATCTCCGGCGGCAAAGACGAGCTCTCGAAGGCCATGTTCTCAATAGCAAATGTGGTGGATACATAAAAGCACGAATTCAAAAATATCTAAAAAAGTCACTCGATCAATAGATATATACAAAGCCAATGAAATGATGTGAGGCGGCTGGAAGGAGAGTTGAGTGTACCATTCATGAAACGGGGCCTCGAGGTCTTGGAGGGTCGAGCGACCTTTTGGGGCCGGGCATCACTGATTCCCCTAAATTTTGGGGAGGGATCTCTAAAGGAACAAAATTTGATTTTTTTCACCAAAAATGTCCGGAAAACGGTTCAAAAAATAGTATTTTTTGTCTAACAAAAACCATAATAAATGTATTTAAGGCGCGAAGCGCAGAGAAAATTGATGTTTTTTTCACCATTTTTTGTTGAAAAATTGACATTTCTTATCAAAAAATTTACACTTTTCGGTACTTTTTCGCCCAAAAGATAGGGATCCCTATGGCTAGCCAAAGGATTGGAAAATCCAGGGGATGGTCGCTTAACGGATAGCCATATGGCCGACGATTTTTGGGGGGTGGTGTTCCCCTAGCACTTCCCCCACATTACATTACAATATCAATACAATTACATTACATGTATGCATGCAGGCCTGTAGCCAGGGACTTTTTTCGGGGAGGGAACACATTTTTGGAAGCTAATATCTCAGCCAAAAATTAAGATACAAAAAATCTGAAGGCAGTTTTGAACCTATATCAGTGAGCTCTATACAATGAAGAGTAAAAAAATCATTTTGAACAAACAACAAACCACAAAGTGAAAATCAAGCCAAAAATGAAATGTAGTCTATTATACAATTCGGCGCGAAGCGCTCAAAAATTTGACGAGTTTTCACTCAATTTACTGTAAAATTGGTATTTATTACTTGACTTTTTCTTGAAAAAAAAACAACCTTTGCTTTTTATAACACTTGAAACATTTGGGGGACATGACGCCCCAACCCCCTGCCTACATGTATGTAATGCATGTAACGGAGCCCCAAGGTCTGGGGGAAATAAGGGACTTTTTTGAGGCCAGGGGTCACCGATTACCCGAAATTTGAGGGGGGTCCCTGAAACGAAAAAAATTTGATTTCTCCACCAAAACGGTCTGAAAAATGTTTTAAAAATAGTAACTTCTGTTTTAAAAAATCGTAGGAAATGTATTTGTGGCGCGAAGCGCCCAGAAAATTGACATTTTTCAGTATTTCTGCGATCACATGTATAGGGATTCCTATATGGCTAGTCAAGGGATTGGCAAATCCTGTGGGGATCATCTAATAGCTAGCCATATAGTCGACAATTTATTTGGAGTTTTCAGGGCCCTCCACCCAATTACATGTATAGAATGAACGGACAAAAAAATGAAAGTTCGAGCAAATGATTTCAGTAGAATTTCAATAGAGATCAACACAGCAAAATTTATAGATTGTCAATGACTTAATAGGTTATCAAAAATAATAAACTTGCGCAGTTTATTTCATTGAGATTTGGATTAGGAAGGGAATTTCTTATTTTTGGGTTTCATTCAAGTAGAAAAATTTACATTGTCGGCACAATTTCTCGATCAAACATTTAAACAGCTTTCGACTTATAATTTTCTTCTGGAGTAAGCAGTTATAGACATCCTCAATTCAGTCTTTGTATTGTTGTTTTCTCGCCGAAAATTAAAGGATAATATAAACTTCCTGGATTATCTCATTGACGTTATTTGATGAAAAATAGGGCAGAGTTTTTTATTTTTGCACACAGCAACCAAATTTCGGGCTGTGCAGCCAAAATTTTTGTCCATAATTGCGCAACGTAACCTGAAGCCTGAATTTGGTTAAAGGGCTCCGTTTCCTGTACGAAGATGCATTTTAATGCGTTTTAAAATGCGAAATACTGAAATTTTTCGGCGCTTTGCGACGGATTTTCAATGATTTATTATTGATAAATGTTTGATCCTGTACTGTTTTTTGACGTATTCGACAAAAAATAAAGATCTCTTTCGATTATTTCCACAAAGTCGTTTTGCGGCCCTTAACAACCTTGAATTTCATGAAAAATCAAATCTTTTATTAGAGAATAAATGTTGAAAAGAATCATCTTCCAGCGTACTAGAATATCGAAGTACAATTTTTTTCTGGCCTCTGTACGCATGAATTCACGGGCCTTATACTTTTTCCAGTTTTCAGTTTCTAGGTACCAACCAAATCTATAGAAATATATGAATTCTCACAGCATTCGATTACTTTTCGAATCGTAACCGTTTTCTCAATCAAATTTTCTTATCTCACTGTCGTGGTTAAACAAAAATAGGGAAGGAAAATAACGATTTTTACAAATGTAAATTAGTTCAGAGAAAGTATCTTTTAATTATGTTTTTATTGAATCTTACCTTTGGCATAAAGCTTTTTAAAAGTGCCAATTGACACAAAGGGCCGAAAAAATTCATGCCAGTGACACAAAAAAATTGTCTCAGTAAAACATAACTGAAAGTTTTTGAAAAGTTTTATGCGGAGAGTTCGATTGAAACATAAATGAAGGTACCATCACCGCACTAATTTACGTAAATATCCTACCTACCCAATTTTTATCAAACCACGTCCGTGAAATGAGAAAAACTGGTCGAAAAACGGTTTATACGATTCGAAAAGAAATCGAACGCTGCGAGAATCAAGATATTTTTATTGGTCAAGGGAATTTATATTTTTCTTGGAATTTCGGCTACGTATTTCTTTCTAACAACGATGTATGGAAAGATTAAATTGATGATGTTTGATGTATAATTGCTTTCTCCTAAAGAAAACTAACTCGAAAGTTGAGAAAATTTTTTATCGAAAAATTGTGTCATCAATCTCAATTTTACCGTTTGAATCAAAATCAAAAAATTAAATTTCAGTTCCCAATCCATTTGAATGAACATACCTGTACTTGGGGGGGGGGGGACCCCCCCCCAACTTGGCCGACCATGTACCCAACATCATTCAACCCCCCCCCCCCCCAGTTTGGAAAAAATTAAAAAAATTTGCAAAAAAGTGTATGTTTTTTGGCCTTTTTTGGGAAAAATTTCGACTTTTTTTAACCCCCCCCCCACAAAATTTCGGATTTACCCCCAACTGGTCGGAGGTCTTACAGGTACAAATGAACTGAGAGAGTTAAGAATTTTTATTCATTCATAAGTCATTGACAACCTCAGTTCGTTGCGATCATACCTGTAAGAGGTCCGACCAGTTGGGGGGGGAGGGCCCCCCCAAACCCCTAATTACAGGTATGGTTGCGATAATACAAAAATAAGGTAAAGTGGGGTGACTTCGATCAGAGTATGGCATTTGATAAATATTTCAGATCAGCAGGTCATTTTTGCTGTGTAGACAGCCTCATAGCAGGGGACTGATCAAAGTCACCCCACTTTACTTTACTATTTGAAGAATTTGCTAGTGTTCGAGAAAAATTAAAATTGCAAATATTATTATACCCATTGACTCGGCACGAAGTGCCGAGGAAATATTGCGTTTCCATATCCCCTAAGTGTCTTAAAATCAAGCATAATTTCCTGAAAGAGATTAAAAGCTAAATTACAGTTTCGGCACTTCGTACTGAAATTACCTGTGAGAGGGCCGACCAGTTGGGGGGGGGGGGGGGGTAAATCCGAAATTTGGGGGGAGCGGGTCGAAAAAAGTCGAAATTTTTCCCAAAAAGGCCAAAAAACATACACTTGGGTACATGGCCGTGCGCAAGGGGGGGGGCGGGGGGGGCGGCCGCCCCCCCCATTGAGGCAGTAACTCTAAACCGAAAACATGCGTTTTGGTGGACTTTAAAAGGTCAAAATCTCAAAATTTTCCGGCGCTTCGCGCCGGTCATGGGTATAATTATAACTATATTCTATCAGGCGCGGCCGTTAGCATATCTACTTCGACTTACTAATTAATGCTCAACAGTTTCTATCAATCAAGCTAGCTCGTTTCATTTTCTAATCGTTTACAGTCAATTATGTCGCAGAAAATAGAGATTTTTCATCAAGTCTCTCAATTTTTTCCCTCGATGATTGGAATTTTTTAAGCGTTTGCAATCTGAACTTTTGCGTTTATTGAAGGTGGAAATTGAAGACATTACTCTAGAACGTGATTTCAAAACATTTGTTCACGAATTATCTGTTGGAAAGATTTATTTTTCAGCGTTTTAGAATACAAAAACCCGAAAATTTTTCCGGCGCTACGCGCCGGAATGGGAGGCAAATTACGCTTCATCAGTCTGATTTTAATTTATTTCTTAACGTTATGAAGGTTCATTTTCCAGCGTTTTGGAAAGTGAAAATCAAAAAATTTTCCGGCGCTCCGCGCCGGACCATTCTATAGAACACCAATATATTCTTCATGAGCTCATTTTGACTAACATAAACAGAATTTTATCAATTTTTTTCCTCATTTTTGCAGGTTTCTGACTACAAATACAACAAAATGCTTGGGTATGCTCCTAAAATGCATAAAAAAGCATCCGTAGCCACATTATAAGTGTTTTTAAAAATGTGGAAAATTTTTGGAAAATGAGGAAAAAAATTTTGGTTCCGGTTCTCATGTGGAAAAAATCTTCGAGGAAAAAAAACGGTGATGCACACAGTATATCCGCGTATGATCAACATTTTCTGGGGCTATTCAGTGAAAAAATCTAGTCCGCCCCCCCCATGAAAAAATCCTGCGCACGGCCCTGCTTGGGTATATGGTTGGCCAAGTTGGGGGGAGGTGCTTCCCAACCATACATGTAACGGAGCTCCGAGGTCTGGGGGGGGGGGGGGGTTGGAGCACTTTTTTGGGGCCGGGGGTCATTAATTCCCAAAATTTTGGGGGGAGGGGTCCTGAAGGGAAAAAAAATTCGATTTTTTTCATGAAAAATGTCCGAAAAACGGTTTAAAAAGTAGTAATTTTTGTCTAAAAAATGATAAAATATGTACTTATGGCACGAAGCGCCGAGAAAATTGACGTTTTTGACCATTTTTTGTTCAAAAATGGACATTTTTCATCAAAAAATTGATATTTTTCAGTATTTTTCCGACCAAAAGTATGGGGGTCCCTAGGGCTACCATATGGCTAGCCATAAGATTGGAAAATCCTGGGGGGGCGGTCGCCCAATGGCTAGCCATATGGTCGACGATTTCTGGGGGGGGGTTCCCATAGCACTTCCCCCCCCCCAATTACATGTATGTTCCCAACCCCCCCCACCAAGTACAGGTATGATACTGAACTGAACAGGGTTTTTTTGTGCCAAAACATGGTTTGTTCGGCACAAAAAAATTTGAGCATTTGTGCCAATTGGTACAAAATTTTTGGCTGTTCAAACCATAAATTTCCTTGATTTCTAGACGATTTAAGACCCGAAATTGCAAAAAAGTTTTCGGCGCTTCGCGCCGAATCAGTGAATATAATATTATCTACTCGTATAAGACCCGAGCGCGAACGTGTAAAGAAGAAATTAGTTTTAGAATATTTTGCATAATTTTTATAGAAAGGTTACTGTAATTGGCGTTAACTAATCGTTTTTATATTTTTATTCTTTTTCTATGTAATTAGTAATCCTGTCACTGGTTCCTAGCACCACCCGACCCAGAGGTCCCCAAGGTCAAATTTTTCAGGTAGGGGTAAAATTGAAAATTTTGGGAGGTAGTGTAGCTAAATGTCCACTAAACACGTCATTTTGTCCCAGAATTAGGCAACCAGTGGTCAATTTTAAGAAATTTAGGTAGGGGTAATACCCCCCTCATACCCCTCCCCATAATACTAAAGCCACATTCAGCATCAGGACTTTCAATTGGAAGCACTGTTCCAAGCCTTAGCAGGGATGGAATAAGCCCATACTGCTGGTTCAAATAATGTTTCCAAAAGTATGTTGTGTCCGATTCTTGAAATGTGCAGGAATCAGTTGGCTTGACAATCTTCAAAGTGTGAATATTCTGTACATATAATTAGTGCATTGAAGTTGCACGATTGGGAGCCAGAAAAGGGATAAGAAATAGTAAATGTTTTTTGACCGTAAAAAACGTAAACTAGGTGCATTATTGATTTTTGTAAGTTGTATGTGGTTAGAGCACTTCAACCCCCCCCCTCCTGTGCAAAAAAGCTGGGAGCAAAAAAAAGGTCACGGCATATTTCAAGTACTACCCTTAAAATTTACGATTTTACCCCTGCCTAAATTTTCGACCTTGGGGACCTCTGGTATTCTGGCTAGGATATTCTGTGAAAAACGAAAGTCAATGACAACAAAGTGTGTTTCAGATCTTGCTGTTATTTCATACTACTCTAAAGAATCTGGAAATGTTGACATTTCTGATGTCCTCGAAATTTTTGCAGATGTGTCGCGTCGTATTAAGTTGAAATAAAACGTATTAAGTTACTTAACGTTTATGTGTGACAACAAAAGCATCATTTATAGCTGATTTTATAACAGTAATTTTTTAAATTTTGAATTGCACCCCATATGAAAAAATCCTGCGCACGCCTATGGGTCCCACCAACCCCCCCCCCAAGTACAGGTATGATATGAATAATACAGAAAGCTCATGGACATGACAAAAGCACGTGCGAATTGAGCTTTAAAAAATGACTCAACTTAGATCGAAAACATACCTGTACTTGGGGGGGGGGGACCCCGCCCGCAACTCGGCCAACCCAGTACCCAAAATCATTTCCCCCCACCCAGTTGGGAAAAAATTAAAAAAATTTGCCAAAAAGTGTATGTTTTTTGGCCTTTTTTGGGAAAAATTTCGACTTTTTCCTACCCCCCCCCCCCCCAAATTTCGGATTTACCCCCCCCCCAACCACCGTTTTTTTCCTCAAATGGGGTCTTTTGAGGAAAAAAATTTCGAAATGAGGAAAAAAAATTTGGGTATGGTTCTCATTGTGGAAAAAATTTTGGAGAATTCCAAACCGAAAAGATGCGTTCTGGTGGACTTAAAAGGCTTAAAATCTCAAAATTTTCCGGCGCTTCGCGCCGGTCATGGGTACAATCTTGACTATTGTGATTGTCTATCAGGCGCGGCCGTTAGCATATCTACTTCGACTTACTGATTAATGCTCAACAGTTTCTGTCAATCAAGTTAGCTCGTTTCATTTTCTAATCGTTAACAGTCAATTATGTCGCCCAAAATTTAGATTTTTCATCAATTCCCTCTATTTTTTCTCTCGATGTTGGGAGTTTTGTAAACGTCTACTACCCAGGGTTGGCAAGACCTGGGCTTTTGGGGTTTTCTGGGTGCATTTTTTTGACAAAATTTGGGTTTTTCTCAATTCTTTTAAAATGAGGATTTCATCGTTAATTTGAGGATTTCATCGTTAATTTCCCTGTGGCAAATCCAGAACGAGATTGAGGATTTCATCGTTAATTTCCCTGTGGCAAATCCAGAACTAGCTGACCAAAAAAGTGCTGTGTATCAAGAATTGACGCAATACATGATTGAGGCAAAATTACAAAAACAAAATAACTCATTTCGCTACCAGACTAGATGCTCGTCAAAAAGAAAAAGTCTGTCCTTGAGTATTGGCTCACAGATGGAGCTGACTGGCCGCTGGTGCAACGAATCGCTCTGAAGGTACATAGATAACATGTTTTTTTTCAATGTATTACATGTATAAAAAATTAATTGAGGTTTTTTCGCTCGTTGTCTCTACCGCATCTTCGGAAAGAAACTTCTCTACCTTTGGCTATGGCTTTATACATTCCAAGCTGCGAAATCAATTGTCGACGGAAACAGTGCGCAAACTGGTATTCGTTAAGACAAACTTTGGGCTGCTAGAAAGTTCCCGTGACTGTGAATCTGATGAAGTGAGCGAAGCCGAAGCGTGAAACTTGATTTCCGTAATTCTCAATTTTTTAAAGTGACATTTCAATTTTTAGTGTTTAGATCATGCAATAAAAAATTCAATAAACAGCCAATCGTTTTAATGAGCCAAATCGATAAAATCGTTGTGCAATGTGCAGTCGCGTGACTCGTGTAAATATATTACAACCAAATGTATAGTCAGTCTTGAACACTGTTCAGCAATTTAATACACTTTATACGTTAAAAATAACATTCTCATATATATTTTAAGTAAAATGATCATTCATTAGTACAAAACTGGAACAAAAACCCTAGAAAAACCCACCAAAAACCCAGAAAAACCCACCAAAAACCCAGAAAAATCTACCCAAAAACCCAAAAATGAAGATTTCAAAAACTGGGTTTTTGCCAACCCTGCTACTACCTGAACTTTTGCGTTTATTGAAGATGGAAATTGAAGACATCATTCTAGACTGCGATTCTAGAGCTTCTGTTTATGAATATCTGTTAGAGAGATTTATTTTCCAGCGTTTTAGAATATGAAAACTGAAAAATTTTTCCGGCGCTGCGCGCCGGAATGGGAAGCAAACTATACTTCATCAGTCGGATTTTAATTCATTTCCCAACGTTGTTAAGGTTCAATTTCCAGCGTTTTAGGAAGTGAAAATCCGAAAATTTTTCCGGCGCTACCGCTACTCGCCGGACCAAGAATTAAATGAAATTAGATGATTCTAATCAGAGCTATAGAAATGTTAATAACGGTTAAATTCCTGAGAACTCTATCGTTAACACGCTTCACCCGCTCCTGTAGAACACCAATATATTGGTCATGAGCTCATTTTGGCTAATATAACTAGAATTTTCTCAATTTTTTTCCTCATTTTTGCAGGTTTCTGACTCCAAATACAACAAAATGCTCGGGTATGCTCCTAAAATGCATAAAAAACCATCCGTAGTCACATTATAGACGTTTTTAAAAATGAGGAAAATTTTTGGAAAATGAGGAAAAAATTTTGGGTCCGGTTCTCATGTGAAAAAAATCTTCGAGGAAAAAAAAAACGGTGCCCCCAACTGGTCGGAGGTCTTACAGGCAGGGTTGGCAAGACCTGGGTTTTTGGGTTTTTGGGTTTTTCTGGGTTTTTCTGGGTGCATTTTTTTGACAAAATTTGGGTTTTTGGGTTTTTCTTAATTCTTTTAAAATGAGGATTTCATCGGTAATTTGAGGATTTCATCGTTAATTTCCCTGTGGCAATCCAGAACGAGATTGAGGATTTCATCGTTAATTTCCCTGTGGCAAATCCAGAACTAGCTGACCAAAAAAGTGCTGTGTATCAAGAATTGACGCAATACATGATTGAGGCAAAATTACAAAAACAAAATAACCTATTTCGCTACCAGACCAGATGCTCGTCAAAAAGAAAAAGTCTGTCCCTGAGTATTGGCTCACAGATGGAGCTCACTGGCCGCTGGTGCAACGAATCACTCTGAAGGTACACATAGATAACATGTTATTTGTTTCAATGTATTACATGTATAAAAAATTAATTGAGGTTTTTTCGCTCGTTGTCTCTACCGCATCTTCGGAAAGAAACTTCTCTACCTTTGGCTTCATACATTCCAAGCTGCGAAATCAATTGTCGACGGAAACAGTGCGCAAACTGGTATTCGTTAAGACAAACTTTGGGCTGCTAGAAAGTTCCCGTGACTGTGAATCTGATGAAGTGAGCGAAGCCGAAGCGTGAAATTTGATTTCCGTAATTTTCAATTTTTTAAAGTGACATTTCAATTTTTAGTGTTTAGATCATGCAATAAAAAATTCAATAAACAGCCAATCGTTTTAATGAGCCAAATCGATAAAATCGTTGTGCAATGTGCAGTCGCGTGACTCGTGCAAATATGTTACAACCAAATGTATAGTCAGTCTTGAACACTGTTCAGCAATTTAATACACTTTATACGTTAAAAATAACATTCTCATATATATTTTAAGTAAAATGATCATTCATTAGTACAAAACTGGAACAAAAAACCCTAGAAAAACCCACCAAAAACCCAGAAAAACCCACCAAAAACCCAGAAAAAACCAGAAAAACCCACCCAAAAACCCAAAAACCCAAAAATGAAGATTTCAAAAACTGGGTTTTTGCCAACCCTGCTTACAGGTATGATCGAAAACAGGGCATGTTATTTCTTTTGACTCAAAACAGTTTTATGGTTTTCAGTACTTTTTTAGAGTGAAAAATTTTTTTGTGTCATTGGCACAAATTTTTTTGGCCCTTTGTGCCAATTGGCACAAATGTCCGTGCACAAAAAAAAACACTGAGCTAGAGAGATTCGATAGAATGAGTCCACAGTAAACAAAAATCGGCTGAACATTTTAGCAAAAAATTCAGTCTTGCTGGAGATGATGAAAATACAATGATAAATCATGGAACTGAATCCATTTTCAATTGACAATGTGCTGGACGGTTATCGAGGTGATAATGATGGAAGTTCAGTTAAGTGGTTAATATACGATAGTTTCGCTATCGAGCGTGAAATGTACTATGATGCTAAATTGTCTCGAACCATTGCATCAGGGTTTTTTTGCACACAGCAACCTAATGTGCAACCAAATTTTTATGCCAAATTATTATGATGTTTTAAATTATTAAGGGAAAATCTTGTCTCCGAAAATCGGACTTTTTTATAAGCAGCAATTTTGAGTCTAGCCGTCGCAAAAATGACCACAAACTCCAAACTGGTAAACGGCATTTGATAACTATTAGAGATCATGGCATTTGATAACTATCAGAGATCAGCAGGTCATTTTTGCTGTGTAGACAACCCTGCTGTGAGGTGTGTACACAGCAAAAATGACCTTCGCGGATCTCAAATATTTATCAAATGCAATACCATACCTGTAAGACCTCCGACCAGTTGGGGAGGGGGGTAAATCCGAAATTGGGGGGGGGGGGTAGAAAAAAGTCCCACGTACAGGTATGTGCTATACTCTGATCAAAGTCACTCCACTTTACCTTATTAGGTTATATGATTTCTCTAATAGGTATATTAATAGCTGGAATCAACTTCCAAACGAAATAATCAGTTCTTCAATTAACACACATTTAAAATGAAAATTGCCAAAATTGTATTCTCAGATTATCTTGGGGGAGCGCGTTAGCCTGTTACAGAGATGTAACCTGCGCTTCCTTTTACTTCTCACTATAAATTGTTTACTGTAGCGCACACTCTCGACCTTATATCCCTATTTTTGATCTCTAATTTATTGTTTTTCGACGAATTTGATGAAAACTAATATTTTTCTCGGTCATTTTCTCAAAATTTTTTTGCGATCTTCGTGAAAATTTTGACTTTCATATGATTATAACATTTTGAGTGTAAGACATTGTTAGAAACTTTTGCCGATTGAAAAATTCAGATTTTTAGTCGTTTGCCTAGTTTTTGAATTTTAGTTTGTCCGACTGAAAATTCATTTAATTCACTGAGAAATCAAACCTTCTGTCTGGGAAATAAAAAGTGAAAAGATTCATTTTCCAGCGTTCTAGAATATTGAAATCCTGAAAAAATTTTCGGCGCTATGCGCCGAACACATTGCTATAGTCTAGTCATATTAATCTTTTCATTTTCTCTCCAAAATTTAGAAAATTGGGTTTTAAATACCTAAAACCGACGCGGATCGAATGAAATACAAGAAAACTAGTTTGCGATGGGTTTCCCGATAAATTTAAGCAAATTTATCGATCTTAGTGTGAGCAAACCAAAAATTTATCTGTGCAGCCAGTACTCTGCGTTGATACCACTGCTT